>CM053582.1:508518374-508530340 GCA_028627135.1 Pseudochirops cupreus
TAATTTTTAAATTCTCTCTCCTGGATCTATTTTCCAGGTCAGTGGTTTTTCCAATGAGATATTTCACATTGCCCTCTATTTTTTCATTTGTTTGGATCTGTTTTATAGTATCTTGATTTCTCATAAAGTCATTAGCTTCCATTTGCTCCAATCTAATTTTGAAGGAATTAATTCTCTTCAGTGAGTTTTTGAAATTCTTTTTCCATCTGGAAAATTCAGCTTTTTAAGGCATTCTTTTCCTCATTGGTTTTTTGGACCTCTTTTGCCATTTGAGTTAGTCTGTGTTTTAAGGTGTTATTTTCTTCAGTATGTTTGTGGGTCTCCTTTAGCAGGCTGTTGACTTGCTTTTCATGATTTTCTTGCATCATTCTCATTTCTCTTCCCAATTTTTCCTCCAATTCTCTTACTTGGTTTTCAGAATCCTTTTTGAGCTCCTCCATAGCCTGTAATCAGTTCATATTTTTCTTGGAAGCTTTTGATGCAGAAGTTTTGCCTTTGTTGATTTCTTCTGGTTCCATGTTTTGATCCTTTTGGTCCCCAAAAAAGGATTCTATGGTCTGATTGTGCTTCCTCTGCTTGCTTGTGTTGCCACTCAATTACTTGACTTTTGAGCTCTTTGCCTAGGTAGAACTCTGCTTCCAGAGTGGAGAACTTTGCCCCAAATCACTGGGATTTTCACAAATGTTGTTAGCAGTTTGAGGAACATGCCCTTTCTGCAACCACCACAAGTTCTAGCACACTGGCCACACACCCCAGGACTCCCAAGACCACAATCCAGCTCCAAGCAGGTCAAAGCAAGAGTAATTACCTTCTGAAGGGTTGCTTGGTCCCCCTATGATCTGCAGGCCAGGAGCTCTGGAAAACAGCAGCAGCTGCAGCCCCATGCCTCCACCTCTCACCCTGGGGGCAGAGCCCAGATGCCTTTCTGTCACCTCCTTCCAACAGAGTTCCCCACTGATCTTTTACTTTCTCTTTGGCGTTTATGGATTGAGAAGTCTAGAAACCACCACAATTGCTGGTGATTCATTCTCCTGAAGTCTGCTCTGGCTGATCTGGGCCACCTGTTGTTTGAGGCTGCCCAGGATTCAGTGTGGCTCACACAGGACTCTGCTCAGCTCTTAGTCTGGTGTGATAGACCCTTCCTATTGGCCTGCTAGTCTGTCTTCAGTGGGAGATTTGTTTCTCTCTGTCACTTTGTAAGTTCTGTAGCTCTAAAATTTGTTTAGAGTCATATTTTACAAGTATTGGAGGTGGTTGTAGCCAGAGCTCACAGAATTTCCTGCTTCCACTCCACCATCTTGGCTCCACCCCCGCAGAGAGCATCTTTAGCACTTATCACAGTACCTGGAACACCATAGGCATTTAATAAATGTTTATTGTATTGTACCATGTCATGTTGTATGGTGTGGTATTGCACTGCACTGTATTGTATTGTAGCTGTCTGTCTTTTTCTAGTAGTGTTTTACAACAAAAGTTGAAGAGGATCATGGTGGTAACCCTCAATTATTTGTACCATCATACCACTCCAGTTATGCACAGTGAAGATCATACTCAATTATATCATCACCCATCAGTTTTCTGTCTTCATAATCTATATATCCTGAAATTCCTTTTTGACCACAACCTCTCCTAAACCTATCTTCCCTACTCTAGCCTCACTTTCCTTCCTTTAAATTCTTGACCCTTTAGTTACTCACACTTGGCATTGGCCTCTGCCCTTGAATACTTTGTCCCACTGTCCAGTTGCTGGTCGTCCTTTCTAAAGTTCTTGGATCACTCCCACCTTCCACCTTCTGCACTCCTACAGCACTAGAGGAAGCCACATGGCTAGAATAGACTTGTTCTACTACAAATGCATGAGACCTAACGTTAACTGAACCCTCAATGCTACAGACCAAATCTTTCACCCTTCCCTAATTAGCTCTCTGTTGAACTCTTCAAAGTAACTCTTCCAGAATCTCTTCTCTTCTCAAGCCTTCTACCACAGTCTCCTCCTCCTCTGTCTCAGCAGAGGACTTAACCATATATATTACCAAGAACATTGTCTATTCTAAACTCCCTCATCTTCTCAAATCCTTTCTTCCAATCACTTCATTATTATTCTCCTTTCTCACATCCTTTGCCCAATCTTGAAAGATAAGATAGACCTTTTCCTTGCCAACATCAACCCCTCTCCTTGTGCCCTTGATTTATTTCTTTGTATTTTCTCCAGGAAATTTTTCTTCTTTTTACCATCTCCTTTGTTTTCTTCTTTCTTTTTTTCAACCTTTCAACCCCTTCTTGTCCACTGGCATCTTCCCTGATTCCTACAAACATGCTCAAATCTCCCACATCCTTTTTAAAAACCCTTCATTTGACCCTAATATTCATTCAAGCTACCATCCTTTATCCCTTCTCCCTTTCACAGCCAAGTACCCAAAAAATATCTCTCTACTCATTGCCTTCACTTTCTTCTTTCCCTAATTACCGAATGGTCATTTCTTCAGTCAAAGTGAGAACTCAGAAAGACCTTAGCTTAAAAAGGCCAAAGTCTTCCACTGCATTTTGGACTATCTTCAGTTGTTCCAGTCTGTATCCAGCCACTGGACCCATATTGCTCTGGAGGAGAAAGTGAGGATGGTGACTTTGCCCAGCCCTCCTTCACTGTAATCCAATTCACATGCAAGCCATGGCATCATCTTCCTAATGTCATGATCCTCTTTGAGAATGAAGGGCAAACCACAAGCTGTGAGTAGTCTGAACTGCCCAATGGGGACCAACCTGGTCAGTTCCAATTGGGTAATTCAGCTCCTCCTCTCCTCTCCTTTCCTTCTTTCTTTTTTTTTTCTTTTTGGAGGGGGGAAGTCAAGGCAATTGAGGTTAAGTGACTTGCTCAAGGTCACAAGGCTAGTAAGTATTAAATGAGGCTGGATTTGAACTCAGGTCCTGATTCCAGGGCCAGTGCTCAATTCACTGCATCACCTAGTGACCCTTTCCTCTCCTTATTTCTCCTTTCATCTCCCACTCCCTGTTTGAACCCTTTCAATCTGGCTTCTGTACACACTATATGATTGAAACCCTTCTTTCCAAGGTCCCCAGTGGCTAATCTTCTCTGTCCTAACTGACTGAAGACTTCATTGAAGTACTTAATGCTGTAGAACATCTCCTCCTTCTGAATACTTTTTTTTCTGAAGTTTTGTGGTACTACACTTTTGGGGTTGGCTTTTTATATGACAAAACAATTCCTTTTAGTCCTTTTGGATCATCATCCAGTCCTCACCCTCTAAGCATGGCTATACCCTGAGACTCTATCCTAAACCCTCTGCTATTCTTTTTCTGTAGTAGGTAATGCTTATTCATTGATTGATTAATTGATTCTTGTTACATGACTGATCCATCCATCTCCTTTTCCCATCATATATAGCTTTCAGATATTTATTTGTTTTTCATTATTATATATGTTTTTATTTAGTACTTTTTCAGTATTATATATGTGTGTATGTATGCGCATATATATATAGTTTTGCTTGAGATGATACTAACATTTATTATTTACATATTTTATCTCATAAATTTTATTCTGCATATGGATTATACACAGAATGCTAAATAAATGCTTGGTTTATGAATTACTAAAGTCAACTCTGGAAAGCTAACAGTCTCAATTCTTCCTCTTATTTGGTTTTGTGAGTTAATGTGTTTCTCTTGGAACCTTCCCATTCAGATCTAGTTCTGGGTCTTGGTCTTATTTGTATGTTCTTAGGAAAGCAAGAGTCCATGGGAAAAATCTGTGTCTTCCTGTGGATAACAACAAAAAACAAGGCAACTGGTCTGGTTAATGGGGGTAGCTGCTATTGATGAGAATAGGCTGCAGGCTAGATTAAGTAGGGTCTTGTCTGAAAGTAGAGTTCTCTGGTGTCTTTCTCCACACACTAAATATGGTAACTGGGAAAGAAAATAAATTCTTCATGTGAGAAACCTACATTCTAGTATTAATTGTGTTGGGATATGGTTAATCTGACATGTGCTAGTCACAGTGTTAGATGCCCCTAGTGCACTACTGAGTGTGATATTTAAAAACACTGAGACCATGGCTCTCACGTGGCCTCTGCCCCTCTTGTATGTGACCTCCTCTTCACTGCTTCTACTTTACATATTATAATATTATATCGTACAAGATTCCCTAAGGCATACTCAAAAAGATCAAGTGGCTCTTTTGATTAATAGTGATTGCCAACGTGGGTCCAAAGTCATACATAACTGTGGTAAGTTTAATGATCTCCTTACCAGAAATACTGGTGAATCATAGACTTTGGACCATTAAGTCATCTCATTCAAAATTGCTCCAAGTCCTATGTGTGAATGGCTGGTACGTTTTTGGATTACAAAGCCTCTCTTTATCTTCTTTCCCCCGCCCTTTCTCCTTTCTTTTTTCTTCTGCTGTGACCATATTCACAGCTACCCTACCTAGAATTCCTACCTTTCTGCTCTCTACCTTTCCTATTCTACCTAGTTCTCTTATTCCTTCATTTTCCAATTTCCTGAATGTTTTAATGCTTCCCAGTATTTCTCAGTTGCTCCTTCTTTATTTCTTCCTTTTGCTTTATCAGAAAAAACCCAGATACCTTAATTAAATCAGTTGGTCGAAAATAAATATAAATAAGTCCTCAATCAGTTTCAAAAGATCATAGGGACTTTGGGTCATTGGATAAAGATGGGTAGCTCCATGTAGGAAATATCTTTTGATTGACTAGAGAAAACCAGCAAAAGGGGAGTAAGAGGTCATTTAGTCCAACTTTATTTATACAGGTGAGGAAGCGGAAGTCCATGCCTCTTGGGTTACATATTAAAACCGTACTTTATTTCGGATTCAGTCCGTTGAGTGGGGGAGGACTCCAAAGTTCATTCCCAGATCCCTGAGAGGGAATCGAATTTGCGACAAGAGAAGAAAGTCCTTCACTTTCTTGCTTTTTCTCCCCATTGACACATACTGACCATGATATTAGAAATACTGGAGTAGTAGAAACCAATGCATCCGGCAGGGTATAGATAGAGACATCCCAATGGCAAACAGAAATTCTTCTGAGAAAAGACAATTAAAGTATCCAAAGATTGGACCAAGACATGCATGACCCTGTGAATTTCAAAAAGTCAGAAGACATGGAGGTACATCAACATGTACATGGGTCAGAAGCTACATCTCTAGAACATCAGTGGTGGATGGCAGTATCTGCATCAGTAGCTATGAATATACCACATGCATCAAGGGAAGACAGCTTCAAAACTCTACAGGGACAGTGACTCTCATCACTCAGCAGAGAGCTACCGCTAAGGGGAACTTCATGAAGACTTCAAGATGGGTGAAAAGAATTTCTAGTGATCCAGAAATATGAGTTACTCCTTTTCCTCATGGATGCCTTGCATATGTACCTTTTATATTATTATAAATTTGAAGCCCCTCTACCCAAGGACTGCATGTTTACAAAAGGAGAATACACCTCCAATTTGGGGAGACTTATTTCTGTAACAAATGTTCTTGGCATATCTGCATTAGTAAATACCCTTTTGGGGGGGGGGAGAAAGAAGGGTAATTGGGGTTAAGTGACTTGCCCAAGGTCACAGCTAGTTTTTTGTTAGGTGTCTGAGGTCGGATTTGAACTCAGGTACTCCTGACTCCAGGGCCCATGCTCTACTCACTGCACCACCTAGCTGTCCCTGTAAATACCTTTTCTGAAAGCTAATTAAGTCTAGTTTGATAATCAATGAGAAGTAATCATGTGAGTGCTAGTGAGCAATAGTGTTTTCCTCAGAATTCCTCCTAAAACCCTAAATAATAATATTTAGCGAGCTAGTTGGGAAAGTAACCCCAAAGAGATTGCTATACTTTTTTCTTATACAAACTCCCAAACTGAAGGAAATTTCCATGTGCTTTTTTAACCACAGATATCCCTGGAGCATTTAAAAAGTGATCTGTACTTCTTTGAAACAGATATTAAGTTTCATTAGTGTCAGGAACTCCTGGAGAGGAAACTCTTTCCACTAATGCAGAGAAAGAACTTCTTCATGTTTTAGATCTCTTCTGGGAGCACTGAGATGTTAAGTCATTTGCTCAAAGTCACCCAGCTAGCATGTATCAGAAGTGAAAGGTGAATCCTAGTCTTCCTAACTCAGAGGCTGACCCTCTTCTCTACATTGCTGCCAACATCTGTATTCAGTATTTTGTACACGTTGGATGCCTGATATTGTACAAGGAGCACTGGAATAAGGATAAGACCTGAGTTGCAGGTCTTTGTCTTTACCACTTATTAGTCATGTAATCCTGGGCAAGTCACTTTATATCTCTGTTTCCTCATTTAGGAAAGAGGAATATTAGTATTTTCAACCATCTGCCTTACAGGGCTGTTGTGAAAATCTTTGAAGGGTTGAACTCCATTGTAAAAGGAGCAAGTCACTCCCTTCCATGGTAAGCTGTGGCCAAAATGTCTCCATTTCAAGAAATGGTTTAGGAGGCACTTAGTAAAAGCAGCCATTGACAAAGTGATGTCTTTGGGCAAAGTGGCTTTAGGCCAGGATTTTCACAGAGATTATAAATGACTGCAGGAGAAGATGGGATGCAGGAAATGGGGCCCATACTGGGAGCAGCTCTAAACTTACAAAGCAGTCTGAATACCTGGTGAATGGGGAACATACTTTATTTCTAGAGGGTAGAGTGGAGAGGAAAATCAATATTCAACAGGCATTTATTAAATGCCAAGCACTGTGCTAGGTTCTGAGGATATAGATGTAGCATGTTCTAGAAAGGAGCCCTCAGAGGCTGAATATATAAAATTCTTTTGAGTAGGAAGGAACTGAAATCTGTTTGAGGATCGTGGCATTGAAGGAATTCTTAACCATTTTTTCTGACGTGCACATCTTCCATTGTCAGTCTGGTGAATCCTATGTACAGCAATCATAGTGACTGAATATCACTAAGGAAATCAAAAGAGCAGGCAGCATCTTTCTGTTTCCTTATCTGTTAAATGAAAGAGTTGGGCTAAAGAATCTTTAGCATTTCTTTCACTTCTAAAATATTCTGTGAATCTTGTTTCCAGCTGCCTCAATGTTAGAAAGCCAGCAGGAAAGAAGCCTCCAAAGCTGATGATTGATTTCTTAAGGACCAAGGCAACCTTTGAGTGTCTTTCACCTTTCCCTTGGATGTAAGGCCTCTGGTATTGGATAACTGTAATTAAAACATATACTAGCATTCAATGTGCCTCTGTGATGACATAAATAAACTTTTAAACTTGCAGAAGTTCTCAACCTGTGGGGCACAACCCCTTTGGGGGTCAAATGACCCTTTCACAGGGAACACAAGGGTTGCCTAAGACCATCAGAAAACACATATTTCCAATGGTCTTAGGAACCGAGACTCCGCTCCTCTATCCATCTCCAGGTGGGTCTGCCCACATGCAGATACGCCCATATATGAATATTAAAGGATGGCTGCATTAGGAAGGTTGAGAAGCACTGTTTTAAAGGCAAGAGCACACCAGTGTTGGACACTTTCTTCATAAATTGAACGTATGTATTATAGGATTGGTAGAGATAGTAGGAGGTCAATACATCTACCTCCTAGCCTATAGTCAAAACATCTCAGATTTATGAGTGTCTATCCAGAGAAATCCTAGAAAGGAAACCCTTCAACATTTTAAGCACATTCTCAAAGGAAACAATTTGTTGCTTCTAGCATACATTTCTTCCTCAGATAGTCTAGTAGCTTTCCCATATGCAGCCATTTCTTCAAATCACTAAAAGAGGAGAGCTGGGGCTAGATAATCTACCAGTTCAAATGAATTGTCTTTTTCTCACCTTTGTTCTTCCCTGTGGCAGAACACAACTCTATTTAGCTTAAGTCTTATCTCTGTACCATTCTTCCAAGCAAACTCCTTTTTTCAGTCTTAGGTTCTTCTCACCCTAAAAAGAGGCAACTTTTGGCATTTTAAGATGTGATTTCAAAGACTAGAGATGATCTCTTCACTTTTATTTCCTGCCATATGGTAATTTCACTGATTATCTACACCTTACTTAAATGAAGGAGGAGGGAAAATGAAGGAGGTGGGATTCAAATCAAGCAACTTCTCTCTCCTTGTTACAATTTTTAGAAATTCTAACTTGGGGAAGGTAGAGATGGGAGAAAGAAGACAATATCAAGTCGACATTTTCATACTTCTCAATGACTTTGGCTTAGCCTTGCTAAAGGGTTGACTGTAGTTACCAACTGCTCTGCCTCCCCCACCATGAGCATCATCAAATTTTTTTGCCATCTTTTCTCCCTCCTCCCCAGAGTGTACCCTCAAGCCCTTTTGACCCAGGTAAAGAGGTCAACTCCTGATGTCTGGACAAATTAGCAAATTTCCCTTCGAGTCTCCAGGGATCATGGCAATAAAATGGTTACTAGGAAGTTTGATCAGAGTACCAGGCAAGGGTGGGACACAGAATCCCATCATGCTTTTGACTCAGCAGGGACATTCTGTGATTTGGGCGCCACTCTTGATTCATGGAAAAACAATCTAAAAGTGTCCTTGGCCCGTCTTGTTTGGGATGTGCCCTCAGTGAGTGACTTTGTGTTTCCAAAGGGACTTGGAAAATCTGGCACAATTCCCCCCCCATTTTTAGGAGGAGCCATTTTAGAAATAACTTATTCCTGGGTATGTATCTGTGTGATTCAATCAATCCTTTTCTGAAGACCATCCATGTGTGGATCAGATGGATTAGGATTTAACATAATAGGCCTGTTCATTCAATCAACTTTTTAAGCAAATATTTTTAATAAAGTAATAACTAATAATGCTTTGTATTTATATCATCACAGTTAAAGTATCTTAAAGGGCCCATTTCATTCATCCAAAAATTATTTATTGTATATATATTGTATTCAGAGCATTGTTCTAGGCCAGTGATTCTCAACCTGTGGGTTATGTTCAATTTGTAACAATGAAAATACATCCTGCATGTCAGATAGATTCATAACAGTAGCAAAATTACAGTTATGAAGTAGCAACAAAAATAATTTTATGGTTGGAGGTCACCACAACATGAGGAACTGTATTAAAGGGTCTCTGCATTAGGAAGGTTGAGAACCACTGCTCTAGGCACTGCATGGAGAGATACAATGTAATGAACAGTCATTTGGTCTCTGTCCTCTAAGAACAGACCATCCAGTTATGGAGCCCAAATGTATACAAGATGAAGCAGTTAAGTAACAATTCAAAGCCCTTTCCTAGTCCCCCTTATTGGTAGAACTTCCCATCCTCCAAGTTACCTTGTATTTCCTTTGTATCAACTTGTCTATATACATATGGGTTTCCTCCACTATCAAGGAAGCTCTCTGAGGGTTAGAGCTATTTTTATTCTCATCTTTGTATCCTCAGTGCCTAGAACAGTGCCTAGAACATAGTAGGTATTTTTAAAATGTTTGCTAAGTTGAATTCTCTAACAAAGGTCACAGTCAGCTGTATAGGCTATAAATACTATTTAAGTTCACAGAATAGATGAGATCAGTAGGTGTTGGAGAAATTATGGAAGACTACAAAGGAGGTAGTGACCGTGACCATGGACGATTGGTAGGATTTAAAGAGTCAAGGGGAATATTATGAACAGAGGCTTACGGTAATAATGGGAAAAAAAATGTTTTCATTTGTAATACACTACCCCCAATTTTTTCAGAGAGAACGACAATTTAAAGAAGTTGAGGGTCTTATCCAAAATCATAGTAAGTAATAGAGTAGAGACTCAAAGCCCAGTTTCCTGCCTCAATCCTCAAAACCTTTCCATGTTTCTATGCTGCCTGTAAGATGTGGAGTGTTTGTATTTGGGAGGAGCACAAGCTAAGGTTGGGCTGTATGTTGGGGCCTGATTATCAGAGATCTTCCTCCAGAAGTTGAGGAATTTGAACTTGACCCTGGCAATGAGAAATCATTGGGATTTTTGGGCTTGTGTAGTGCTGGGCAAGGCACTGTGCAAATAAATTTAGACACTGAAGGATCATTGAAGCTGTAAGGGACTTCAGTGACCACCTACTCTATTCTTCCATTTTATAAATGGGAAAATGGAGGCACAAGGAAGTTAAGTGATTTGCCCAAGATCATCCAATTTAGAACTTAAATTCAGGTCCAGGGCCAGCGTTCTTTCCACTGTGATATGCTGTTACAATTATTTCATTTTAAGCCTAAGGGTAATATAATGTACACTGAAGAACCATGTAATTTCCTCTTTTGTAGTTTTAGGGAGTTTATTTCATTTCATTTTATTTTGTTTTCACTAGCATTTTATATTTTTCCAATTACATGTAAAGACAAATTTTAACGTACATTTTTTAAAATGTCGAGTTCTAAATTTTCTCCCTCCCTTCTTTACTTCCTAAGATAGTAAGCAATTTGATACAGGTTATATAATGTGCAATAATGTAAACATTTCTATAGTAATCGTGTTGTGAAAGAAGAAACAAAACAAAAGGGGTAAAAACATAAAAATAAGTGAAAATAGCATACTTCGATTTGCATTCAGACTCTTGTCAGTTTTTTTTTTCTCTTTCTGGATATAATAGCGTTTTTCATCATGAGTCCTTTGGAATTGTCTTTGATCATTATATTACTGAGAAGAGCTAAATCTATCATAATTGATCATCATATGCTGTTGTCATCACTGTGTACAAAGTTCTCCTGGTTCTGCTCATTTCACTTTGCATCAGTTTGTAGAAATCTTTCCAGATTTTTCTGAAAATCACCTGCTTGTTATTTCTTATAGCACAATAGTATTCTACTACATTCATATACTCCAATTTCTTCAGCCATTCCTCAACTGATGGGCATCTAGGGAGTTTATTTTAGATGAAAAGTTATGAATTCAATCATAGTTGCTTTAAATCCCTAGATAGGCAAATTTAGACAGAGATTGGGCTCTTTGCCTAAATTTATATCTATTTTAGTTAATCTATGTTCTTAGTGACTGAGACAAAAATTCAGATTACTGGAAATGTTTGGGTAACAAAATAGCAGATTATATTATAGTGTCTACAGATAGACAGACACCAGGAGGGGAAATTAGTGAAAGAACAGACATTTTCTCAGAACTTACCTCAATCTTTGAATAAGTGGGTTCACTAATGGAAGCAGTCTGGGTCTTCTGCTCCAAGATGCCTTTAATACTTATGGTCTTCAATATCTCTCTTATCTGCCAAAGCTCAATCCTACTTTTTCTTTCTCCTTTCATTGGTTTCCTGAGGACTGCTGGTATTTGGCTCAGCTTTTTATAAACCTCCTACCTCTCTACTTCCAGACCCTTGGCAGATGCCAAGAGATCTGTATGGTTCTGAGATAGTTCTTTCCTTTTAACAAATTCCTTAAGATCTGACCAAATCTCTTACTCTCTGACTTTGATTCAAAGAGGCATATGTTCCACTGTTCCATACAGTTCTGATTGATTTAATCAAGGTGTTATTACCTAAGTGGAGTGAAACAAAAGAAAGTCGTATACAGTCAGCAAATCAAAAATAATTCATTAAGAGTGTACTCTGTCAGGGTGGCTAGGTGGAGCAGCGAATAGAGCACTGGCCCTGGAGTCAGAAGGACTTGAGTTCAAATGCGGCCTCAGACACTTAACACTTACTAGCTGTGTGACCTTGGGCAAGTCACTTAACCCCAACTGCCCAGCCTTACCACCTCCAAAAAAGCTAAAAAAAAAAAAAAAAAAAGAGTTTACTCTGTGTGCTAGGTTCTGAGGATGTAAATTTCCTAGAAAGAGTATGTAAATAACTAGGCACAAGCAAGATATATACAGAATGAATGGAAGGTAATCTCAGAGGAAAAGGAATTAGTTGATGGGAATGGGTATGGGAAAAGCCTCCTGCTAAAGGGAGGATTTGAGCTGAATCTTGAAGGAAGCAATGATTGCCAAGATGTGGAGTTGAAGAGGCAGAGCCTTCCATGTATGGAGGACAACCAGTGTAA
>CM053582.1:508530440-508563216 GCA_028627135.1 Pseudochirops cupreus
CATACACATATACACACTGTATATACCTATATATGTATATGTATGTCAATAATGTGAAATGCTACAATGACGATGATGACTGAGTGATAGCATATTTAACAATCAGGAGATCATTTGCACACTGTGCTAGGGCTGTGGTTCAGCCATTCTAGAAGGCAATTTGGAATTATGACCCTCCTTCTGAAAAAATGAGTAAAATGTCCATGCTCTTTTCCTGCTGCTAGACAAGTCGAAAATGAAAACACAGTTCCAAAATATATCAAAATATTCACAGCAACACTTTTTTGTGGTCACAGAGACTTGGAAATAAAGTACATGTCCATTCAATGAGAAATGGCTAGATTGATTACAATACTTAAATGTAATATAATATTATGCACTATAAGAAATAACGAACGTGGAGAATTCACAGAAGCATGGAAACATATATGTAAACTTCAGAGTGAAGTAAGTAGAACCAGGAAAACAGTATATACAGTGACTGCAAAAATTTAAATAGAAACAAGAAGATGAAATCAAACGCTGAGCAATGACCAAGAAACTTGGCTCTGAATTAAGAGTTCAGAAAATTATGGGCAGCTAGGTGGTGCAGTGAATAGAGCACCAGTCCTGGAGTCAGGAGAAACTGAGTTCAGATCAGGCCTCAAACACTTAACAGTTACTAGCCATGTGACCTTGGGCAAGTCACTTAACCCCAATTGCCTTGCCCTTCCCCCTGCAAAAAAAAGAAAAAGACAAAGACTTGAGAAAATTCTTCTTCTTCTTCTTCTTCTTCTTCTTCTTCTTCTTCTTCTTCTTCTTCTTCTTCTTCTTCTTCTTCATAGTACTAAGAGTATGGAATATTCCGTATACTGTCACTCTTGGTTAATATCTTGGTTGGTGGTATTGAACTGATTCAGTTTCTTTCTCTTTCATTTTTTTTTTTGCAATAAGGGTAGGAAAAAGGAGTAGGATATATTCCGAAGGGAAATTAACAAAAACAAAATCTATCAATATAACTTTGAGGGGGGATCATCAGTGATCTTTGAAAGAATAATGTCAAAAGCCTAATTGGACTGGAATGTCTGATTGCTTGAAACTTGTTGAGGAACAAGTGAGTGGCAAGAAAATGGAGGGAGTGAATTTAGACCGTTTGAAGCAAAGGCAGAGAAACCTGAGCATATTTGCTGACAGGGGGTGAGGAAAGAGTTGTTATGCAGGGTGATGTTAAAGCAAGCTCCTAAAATGGCCTGGAGTTGATGCTAGAAAGGGCAGGAGCAAGCACATTAGACTTGGAAAAGAAAGAAGAGTCAACTCATCCACTGACACTGAAGAGCCACAGAAGAGGGGCAGGTAGGTGATACAGTGGTTAAAGTACCTGCTCTGAAATCAGGAAGACTTGAATTCAAATCCGGACTCAGATACTTACTAGGTGTATGACCCTGGGCAAGTCACTTAACCTCGATTGCTTCAAAAGAAAAGCAACATAGGAAAGGCTCAGGGAAGATGATAGAGGTTTGGGGATGAGGAGGGGAGAAAAAGGAGCTCACATTAGATGAATTCAATCTCATTTAAGTAGGAAGAGTCAATCTATTAAAAGAGAATAAATGGAGGTGTAGTTAAGTGTGATGGAGACATTGTAGGGGTTGTGATAAAGAATCAATTAGAGATAAATAAAGTGATTGCTCTGCAGCCAGGAGGACCAACTTGATGTTAGATGGTATGAATTTGTAGCAGAACCCATTCCTTACCATTTTGTGAATTTTCTCCAGCAATGTTCACTGACTCTAAAATAAGAAAGAAGGTAGAAGGGCCTTACGGAGATCATCAGTTCAATTCCCTCATTGTTCAGGTGAAGAAACTGAGGCCAAGACAGCAGCAATATTGTATAGTAGAAAAGACTATGAAGTAACAAAAGACAAAAGGACAAAAGACTTGAGTTCAAATCTCACCGCTGATGCTTACTACTTTTCTAACCTTGGGTAAATCACTTAATTTCTCTAGGAATTACTTTTCTTCATCTATAAAATGAGGAGGTGGACTAGATGATAGCATCTGAAGCTCATTCTAGCTCTGGTTCTACGATCCAGTAATACCATGAAGTTAAGTGACTTGTCTAAGATCACCCCATCAGTAAGTGGAAGAACCATGATTCATACACAGGTCCTCTTGTCCCAAACCCATGTTCTTTCCACTGTAGAATGCTGCTTCCCTGGCCTGTTCCTTTTGCTGCTTTCTCAAGCAATGTGGAGAGATTTATTTAAACAAGCAGAACTGATGGGACCTGAAGCCTCAGAGTAATAAGAAGCTTATAATATATATAGATATATATATATGTATGTATGTATGTATGTATATATACATACATACATATATAAATATATATGTATATATACATATATATGTAGATAGATACATATATATGTAATGAGAAGGTGTTTCTCCTTTTCATATCACAAATATTTTCTTTCTTCTTTCTACTCTCCCATCTGACAAATCTAGCCTTAAAGGACTTGAGTGAAGAATTGAGTAGTTCTGGGTATTATTCTTATTTCGAGCAAATTTATTTTCTCATTGAACCTCAAATATTCTTTTTATCACTCCAGTAGCCTGATCTGAAATGATGAAATGGAGAGCCTGGCATTATTGGGGATTATTCAAGAGATTTTGGATTAATAGAAACAGAAACGGTGAAAGGACAAAGGGACAGAGACTCAAGAGTAGACAACTATGCCTCGTGAAACTGTTTAACTCTAGGGTCAAGACACTGTGGTGAGAGATAAGTGAAACTAGGTTAAGGTAATAAATGAAGAAAACAGGGAGGATTAAAGTGCTTCTTAAAATTACAATGAGAAGGCAGAACAAGTTTGGGAGGAGTGAGGCAAAAGGGAGGGTGAAAGGACAGAAGATTGTGATCAGAGAGAGTCCTTGCAGAGCTCAAGGTCCTCCCTCAATGGGTTCTAGTTTTAGGTGATGGTGGTCTGAAGCAGAGTCATCACTCCTGTGGAGGGCTGGGACTGAGTGGAGACAGATATCATGTAAACTGAGGAAGCCCATGAAGAGGCAGGACAAGGTGCTCAAAGGATCATTAGTGTGCATGTGGGAGTTGACAAAGATGGGTGGCAAGAGGTTGACTTGAAGATGGGGGGAAGGAGAATGTGAGCCACCTACTGAATACACTTGAGGAAGGGGATAGGGGGAGGGCAGGTCTGACTGCAACTGTAGAGTGAGAAGAATCTGGACCGATGACAAGTCTTGCTGTTTAGTTTGTATCAGTAACTAAAACTAAACCTGTCTAGTTCTGGAAAAGACATTTCTGAAGGACTTTTATCCTTTATTTGTGTTTCTGCTAAGCTTCCCCAAGAAATGTCCTTTTCTGGAACGGGAACTGGGACAGAAGTTCCTGCCTGTATTTCATTGCTTGCGTCTACATGGCATCACTAAAGGTAAGTTACAGTGTGTGTGTGTGTGTGTGTGTGTGTGTGTGTGTGTGTGTGTGTTTGTGTTTGTGTTTGTGTGTGTATGCGTACACAAGCTCTGTAGGATGACTCCATTGTCAAGGGTCCTGCCTCCCTCTACTTCTTCAGTCATTCACTGAGAGGCTACTACCAGGTATGATAATAACCTGAGTCATAGCCACCATGTCCTAAATTAACCATGAAATAGCAAGTTACATGCCTGTAGCCTCTGGGCCTGAATGAAATCCAATTATGACCAAAGGAAATAAGCAAAAACCAAAACCTAGAAGTTAAGTATATGTTATCTCTGCTTTTTATAGTATTCCCAGAATCCTAGAATGTTGGGACTAGAAAAGCTCATGTGCACATTAGGATTTCAAAGTGAAAGGGATCTTAAGACATTATTTAATTCAACCCAGCTAGGCAGAACAGTGAATCTCTAGAATACTGAGCCTGGAATCAGGAAGACTCATCTTCCTAGGTTCAAATCTGGCCTCAGACACTTACTAGCTGTGTGACCCCGGGCAAGTCAATTACCCTGTTTGCATCAATTTCCTCATCTATAAAGGAGCTGGAAAAAGAAATGGCAAACCACTCCAGTATCTTTGCCAAGAAAACCCTGAATGAGGTCCCAAAGAATTGGACATGACTAAAAAACAACAATTCAACCCTTTTATTTCACAGATAGCGAGAGAATTGATTGGACTTACCCAAGGGCACACATCTAGTTATTAGCAAAATTGAGGTTGCTTCATTCAGACCTCTTAATTCTCAACCCAATATTCTGTGTTCTATGAAACAAGATAATCTGATAGGTGCTTTTTTGAGGGTGGGGAATGCTGGGTGTATTAACTAAAGTCAAATTATGGTATTCCCATAACCTAGTGATATGAGGAGTAGAAGAAGGCATCACTGACCTGAGGGGGAAGGTGAAGGGAGAAGGGGTGTGAGTGAACATGCATGTACAACTCTAAGAAGGTCATAGAATAAAATTTATGTAGGTCTTATGAACTTTGAAAACTATTTTAAAGTGTATAGAGAGAATCAACAGTAGTAAATGGTTTAAATTAATTTTGTTAGAGCTGTTTTCCAGATGCGTATTGGAAACTGATTCATCAATTTAGAATTACCCTTAATGTACACATACTATAGCCAGGAAATCACAAATGCTTTCAAGGAGAGTGCATTGTTACTTTATATAGTTACTTGGTCTATAAATATTCCATAAGTCTTACAAATTTGATGACCCTCTGAATGAAGAATCAGGGTAGGTTAACTTTTAAAAACTTTAAAAAAATATTTCCACAAACACTAATTATCACTCATCCTTATTCAGTACTTTTTAATAAAAACTTTACACATTTTATTTCATTTAATCTGTACAACAATCCTGTGAAGTTGAATGTGCATGTTCATCAGCCCCATTTTATAGATGTGGAAACTGAGATGTAAAGAGACAAGTGCTCGGGGGTACACAGATGCTCTCCTTTACTACTGGAAGTAATATTTGAAAGAATAGAAAAGTACTACAGAATACTCATTGACTATGCTGATCACTTCTCAAATCAGCAATCTGATGCCTTCAGGGTGGTTCTCAAGTGATGGTCCAAAATTCTCTGGTGGCCTGTGAAAGCCCTCCTGGGGGCTGGGCATCTGCTTTCTTGTAGAATGGATCTTTCTAATATCATAGAGACATATTTTGGGGGGGGGGGACATATATTTAATTTATTCTCAGTTCCCCTAAAAGAAAAGTCAGACAACAGGGATGTGACTGTCAACAGAGGGCATTTCTACCTCTTCTGGTCCTTGGGACCTTGAGTCAAAGAGAAGGTGGCACCAAGGATGTGTCTAAACCCAAGGACCTAGAAAGGTTTGAGACTGACCTGTAAGAGTTTTGGAGGCAGAACAGTAACTTTAATTCCAGGTCTCTGACCAACTGGCTGCGTGACCCTGGGCAAGTCACTTCTTCTTTATGAACTTAAGTTGCCTCAACTTTAAAATAAAAGGGTTGGAGTAGATAAGCCCCATAGTCCCTCCCAGCTCTAACCATCTAAATTCAAGGAATCCAGTACAAGGGAAACAAGAGCAATTTATCTTATGAATATCATTGCCAGTCTTCCCAGGGGTGCTGGTGCTTTTCATATTGGCTTTAATGATGCCAAGTGCAAGTGGGTGTTTTGCCCTTTCAGCATAGTCCATATCCTGAAAAAATTAGAGAATAGGTATGAATTGATAATTCACCTGTGAGATGATGAAGTTATGGACTAGGGGCAGGCAGCTTTATTCTTTGGGTACTCTCTGGGAAAGACCACAATTGACCCCAGGAAAGGGGGTGGCAATCACATTTTAATTAAACACAGAAGGTATGGGGACAAAACAGCCCAGAAAGTCAGAGATGAACAGTGAAAATTGGTACAGAGGGGATGGGGTATTGAAGGAAGGCAGATGGGGAAAAGGATAGGGAGGCTGAGAGGCAGAGAATATCACTGACATACCCATGAATTCAAGCTGGGAGCACCAGGCAGCATGGATCCGATGGAGAGGGAAGGATACGGGGAGGGCAGGAGTTTGATGTCTCATTTTTATAAAGCATTTTGGGAAAACAGACCAATACCTATTGATGCCATATCTAACATCTCTAAATTACATCAAAGTTAAGAGTAAAATTTCAAAGCCATCATCCCAAAGTTATCAGCATCTTTTGATATTCTGGTCTAGATTGGCTGTGGTCTGGATTTTGTATAGAAATTACATATCACAGGACTGGAACCCTGACTATAGCATTTAGAGGTGGAACCCTGACTCAGCACATATTACAAGGATGTGAATTTTGGTGAATATGTAATACAATTTTTAAATTATATTTCTAGATAATCTGTGTATGACTTCCAGTCTGCCCTTGGCAATCTTTTTTTTCCACTATTGCCCCTTTATACTGGCTACCTATAAACTTATTTACTGTACTGACTAGAAGGAGAAGTGCTGATGGTCAAAGGGACCAGAACAAGATATGATTTTAACACAAGATACATGGAGAAATTTCATATGGGGCCAGAACTAATTATGAGATGCATAAAGTAAGGCCCTGAGAGGAGAAGATTGATAGTAGAAGAATCTTCTAGTTGAGGCCCAGGGATCCCTAAGTGGGGCAGTCCCTGCCCCTAATAGCTCAGTGTTGCTATGGCCCTGGAACAAATACCTCTTAACTCTCAGAGACATATTGCTTTCAAGAGACTCCATCCCAAAAGTTGAGTTGTTGTATATACAGTCTAGAAAAGTTCCTTTTTGAAAATGAACCACCACTCAAATCAGAGTTAATCCATTCATCATATGTGAGGTTTATGTGTATAATTCTAAAGAGAAAAAATAACTTGACTTTGGAATGAAAGTAATTGAAAATAAACATGCAGGTGCAGCTAGGTGGCACAGTGAATAGTGCACTGGCCCTGGAGTCAGGAGGACCTGAGTTCAAATCCAGCCTCAGACTCTTAACACTTACTAGCCATGTGACCTTGGGCAAGTCACTTAACCCCAATTGCCCTGCCCTCCCCTCTCCAAAAAGCAAAAAAAGGAAAAGAAAATAAACATGTGTATTATTCCCACAAAGTCTTATTTGAGCTTTACCAAACTCAATTTGAAAAGGACACCATTCTTTTTTTTTTTGCCCCTCAACTTATAACCTCAATTTTGTATGTGAAATTTTTGTAGGGTTTGTTATGAATAAAATCTTCCCAATCTCTCATTTATTTTTTTCCCCAAGGCAAGGACCTAGAGGATATAAAGCACATTAACTTCTTCCCTGAGACATGGATAGTTCGGACTTTAGCCAACCATTACCACGCAGTGAGTTTCCCTGCCTAGAAAAGGAAGCAGTTATATGGATTTATTGCCTTTCTGATTCTGTCCTCTTCTCTACCCCTTCCATACCTCCCACAGAGATGTTCTTTCCATCCACAACCATGTTGGAGATCTATGGAGGTTTTGATGAATGTAGAGCACACCTCATGCAAGGATCAGGCAAAGCAGTGATCAGAAGGGGTCACAGCCTTTGGGATTGGGAGCTTTTCTGCCCCACTGCAAGCTACTGCTAGTCCTGGTATGCAAGGCTGCATACAAGAGAACAGTAATAGTTCATGTTTGTAGAGTTCTTTGAGAGACAAGACTGGATAGAGGGGTTCTAAGGCCAGCTTTGGGGTCAGAAAGTCATGCTGTGGATGTGGATTTGCTGGGTGGCCTTAGATTTCTCACTATTACAGATAACACTAAGATGAAAAGTTAGAGAAGAGCTGCTCATCTGTACTGGTAGAGGGAGTTTCCACACCCAGAATTCCTTATCTAGTTTTGAAATCATAGGCTCAGTCTTTATACATACACATATGTGCTCATGCACGTACACACACATGCACACACATGCACATATACTACAGTTGGACGCTTACATATACACACATATGTGTATACATGTATACACACTGAATGCACATAAATACATATATACACAGATATCTACACCATTGTAACAGCAAGCACCCTAGTATACCCAAGATGGCTGCTAGCACAGATTCTTAGATCTGCTTTTCTGAAGGAAAACAACTCAAAATGGGTTAACAATCCTACTTTAATCAAACATGTATATCATTTACCTAGTTCAGGGGAAAAAGTCAGCACCCTGAACTTCAAAGAATGTAAACAGAAGTTACAAGCAGACAAAAAAAAATACAGACAGAGAAAGAGACCAGCAGACAGGGCTTCCAGCTGTCTGACCTTTACATCCATACCTAGTTAGTTACCAGAGAGGGTTTTCAAAGCTAGGGGGCTCAACGAAGACTCTGGTCTCATCTGGCCAAATCACACAACTCTTCCCAAAGTGAGTTCCAAACTAAAACCTCACATCAGAGTATATATAACCTTCTCCTGGTCAGAGAATGTCTCAGCCCTCTTGACCCACTGCCCAATCTCAAAGTAATAAGGCATTGGCATTCCTGAAAAACAAGCTTCCCACCACAGGCTCCATGTGACTACATCCAGCCTATTAGGGGGCAGAGTATATTTTCAAATCAGGGAAGTTTCTCAGATTCACTTAAGCCTATCAAGGGGCCAAGGGGCAGCAAAGATCTTCAGATTCCCATTACAACCAGGTATACATACACTATGTATATATATATTCCCAATAAATATACACAGAGATAGACATATAGACACATACATACATATACATATACATACACTATATATGTACATACACATATAGACACTGTATATACCTATATATGTATATGTGTATGTATATGTATATATATGTGCGTGTATATGTGTATATATGTATATATCTGTGTGAATACATATGTGTGTATATGTATATATATATATATATAAAAAACACATGTGGATGTGTGTATATGTGGTTGTGTTTATATATATATATGTATATATGTGCACGAATACCTATTTGGGATATATGGACCCAGAGAGGTTAAGCAACTTTCTCAAGATCACAGAGTTGCCAAATGGCAAAACCAGAATCTTCTGCCTGAATGTCTACTCTTCAGGCAGATTCTTTTTACCAGACCATATTGTCTTTCAGTTGAACAATGTGCATAAAAGATGGTGTCCTTGTCCCATGAAATAAATATGCCTTTTGTTATATTTTCAACTTTGTGTTCTTAGGAATGAAGATGTCTTATTAGTGTATAGATTCTGAAGATTTGTGGTTCATTCCTTAAACTCCCAGTTATGTAAAGGATTAAGTCTAGAGCAAGGTTCTTAACCTGGGGACCTTGAGAATATGTGATTAGATTTCAAGGAGACTGTGAATCTAGGTTTTTTAAACATCTATTTCTATAATTGTATTTTAACATAATTTAATGGAATTGGTTTTCTTTATAATCCTATGTACTGTATTTTATGCATTTAAAAACATTTTGAGAAGAGGCCCATAGGCTTCACCAGACCGATTGCCCAAAGGGCTCACAATACCAAAAAAGATGAAAAATCATTGCTTTAGAGTCATTCAATAGTATAACTGTGAGGTGCCAAAGGTGGCAGAGAAGAGACTGCTTCCGTGGGCCTCCCTGCCTTAGTAAATCTCCCCTCCCCCAACATCTCCACCTTCTTTTCGTTTCCTAGCTGTTTATTCTTTTGTGAATGCTTTTAAAACAGAAATCTTGTGGTGCAACACTCCAGGGGTTGTATTAGAATTAGTCGACTTCAAGATAGAAGGAAACAAGGTAAGTACTAACCTTAAGGGCATTTAATCTCTCTAAATTGTGTACATTTCAGCTGGAGAGAGGTGGAGACATGCTTCATGTGAAAGATCTTTCTACCCAAGCTATAAGATTTGGTCTTCTAATTAATCAGGTATGTAATAACCAGAGTGTGCCCCCCAGTAGCCTGGCACTGTTGATATTTAAATGTCATTCTACAAGTATATAATTGACATTCCCCAAATAAAGACTGTAGATCCTCCTCTGCTATATTAATTGGATATAAGACCTTGGGGAAGTCATTTAATCCCCCCTGGGCCTCAGTTCCCCCACTTATATAGCATGACACATTAGACTAAATGATGTCCAAGTTTCTTTCCATCACTAATATGTGAACGCTCCCTGTAGTTTTTGCTATAAACTTTCATCTGTTTTAATATGCAGTGTCTTTAAATACCCAAGATAATGGCCTATAACCAACTGAATCTTTCAAGTCTTTAAAGAATTGTTTTAAAATGTCTTGGATTAGACTCCAGTTGTAAGCACACACATTTTATATACTATTTTATACGTGTGTGTGCATGCATGTATGTGAGTGTATGTGTGTGTGATCACGTGTAGGTGTGTGTGTGTAAGAGAGAGACCTTCCCAACCAGACTATGAGCATTTAAAGAGCAAGGACCGTAGGATTCCTATTTTTGTTGGCTCCCTCTAAAATCTAGCCCAGTGCCTTACACATAAGTAGGTACTCTGACATTTCCAAATTGATTGAAATATGTATCTCCATTAGGAAATATTTAGCAACTCTTTTGACTAAGATTATAGTTAAAATAAAGAACATTTTTTTTCTTTAGTTTTCTTGCCTGTGTTCTGTGTAGATTTATATTTCAGTTCACTTTTGAAAGATAGGTTGGTGTAGTGCAGGGGTGGGGAACCTTCGAGCTCAAGGTCGCATGTGGCCCTCTAGGTCCTCGGGTGTGGTCTTTTGACCGAGTCCAAGTTTTACAGAACAAATCCTTTTATTGAGGGGATTTGTTCTGTGAAGTTTGGATTCGGTCAAAGGGCTGCACTTGAGAACCTACAAGATTCACACTTGAGGACCTCAAGGCCACATGTGGCTTTGAAGCCACAAGTTCCCCACCCTTGGCCTAGTAGATGGACGGGGCTGGCTTTGTAATCATGAAGTTAAGGATTCACATCCTGCTTCTTACCGTTTCTGATTCACAGCATCACAGATTTAGAGCTGGAAGGAACCTAATAGGTCATCAAGTCCAGCACTTTCATTTTTCAGCCTAAGAAACTGAGGCACAGTGCTTTCCCCAAGGTCACACAGCTAATAAGTATCTGAAGTAGGATTTGAATCCAGGAATTCCCGGCTCCAAGGCCAGCATCTTACGCATTATGCTGTTATTCCTCATTGGTTCTCATAAGTAAGATTATACTTGATCCTTGCATGTGTTCATTCACATCCAGCCTAGAAATAAATATAGGACTCCATGGAATCTAAATGCATTATAAGGAAACTAATGAGCACATATTGAAAGAGGTTCGATTATCTTAATGGGGTAACTAGGTGGTGCAATGGATGTGCTGGGCCCAGAGTCAGGAAGAATCTTATTCCTGAGTTGAAATCCAACCTCAGGCACTCACTATCTGTGTTACCCTGGGCAAGTCACTTAATCCTGTTTGCCTCAGTTTCCTCATCTATAAATGAGTGGGAGAAGGATATGGCAAACCACTCCAGTCTCTTTGTCAAGAAAACCCCAAATGGGGTCACAAAGAGTCAAACATGACCGAAATAACTGAACAAGGACAACAACAAGTGTTATCAATCCACTGTTATCAGTGGATGGAGCGCTAAGCCTGGAGTCAGGAAAACCTGAGTTCGTATCTGGCCCAAAACACTTATCAGCTGTGTGATCCTGGATAAATTTACTTAATTTCTGTTTGCCTTAGTTTCCTCACCTGTACAATGGGAATAGTAAGAGCAACCACCTCCCAGGGTTGTTGTGAGGATCAAATGAGATGCTATTTGTAAAGCACTTGGCGCATAGTAGGTACAATATAAATGTTATCTATTATTATTATTGTTAATTAGATTCTGATAAATCAATTCTAATGTGTAACATAGGTCACTTTCAGTCCTCCAGTCAAGTCTATGAGACTTTAAGTAAAAGTAGATAGCAAAACTTAACTGGTGGGATTTTCTACACCTTCACTGATGAAACCAAAGTCTGTATCACTCTCCTCACACGGAAATAAAGGGTACCTGCCATGAGCAAGGAACTAAGGGAGATAAAACAATGAACAGGAAGGACATAATCTGCCCCCTCAAAGAGGTTACAATCTAGTGAGGAGATAAGATGTGTGTGCCAATAATCATAATGCAAATCCTGACATAAGGAATGCATAGGAGGTAGTCAACAACGGTGCTGAGAGCCTTCCTTTAGGAGCTGTCTCTCCCAATTAGGATGTGAGCTCCTTGAGAGCAGAGAATGCTTTGATTTTCTATTTATATCCCCAGCACTTAGCACACACAGTACTTGGCACATTTAAGTACTTAATAAATGATATTCCATTCCATTCCATCCAAGGAAAGAGACACTAGTTCCAGCTGGCAGGATTAGGGAATGCATCATGGAAGTAACATTGGGGCTGGACTTTGAAGGATAGGTATGAAGGATAGGCTATGATGATCATCCATCCCCCACCCCACCCCACCCTTGTGAATTTTCTGATCCAGGATGAGAGGAAGGTAGTGAGAGAAGAGAGAACTGGCCGCCTCTCTGCTGAACTCAGTTCAACTCAGGTATTTATTGAATACCTACTGTGTTCAAGATACAGAGGGGTATAAAGGCAATACAAAAATAGTCCTTGCCAACAAAGGGCTTACGCTTTATGGGGAGGTTATTTTTTTAACATTTAAACATATGAATAATACATTATGACTTGAGCAAGAAGAGAACATGAACAAATAGGACCTCAGAGAAGGTTCAAATGTTAAATGAGTGTTCCATTGGGGAAGATTGGGGAATCTGGAGTCTAGTTCTGCCTGGGCTGACATAGTTGCTATGTTCCTCATCTGTAGAATGAGGGAGTTGGACTGAATATTGTCTAAAGTTCCTCCCAGCTCTAATGTTCTGCACGTCCACTCTTATATATTATATATATTATTATAATATATAATTATAGATATTTTATATATATATATATATATATATATATATACATATATATATATACATTCTTAAATTTATCAACCACTTGGTCAAGGAGCATTCAATAATGTTATAGCTTTGACTGTGACCTTCCCCCAGTCTCACCTGTAGAACAGATTGATACCTGCATCTTTACTTACCAAAAAAAAAAAAAGTTAGTGGAATTTTTTTCACCTAGGGCAAAAAAAATCAACCTTGGAAGGTGGAATGGTAGTACAGAGGATGGTCTGACCATTGGCACAATCACAACTAACACAATAATGACAACTAACATTTATATATCACTTTAAAGTTTACAAAATACTTTGGGAATGTCTCATTTTATTTTCCCAACAATTCTGGGCAGGAGTTGCTATTATTATTCCCATTTACAACCAAGGAAACTGGGGCAGACAAAGGTTAAATGACTTGGCCAGGCTCGGACAATGAGTAAGGACCTAGACTGGATTTGAATTCAGGTCTTCCTGACTCAAAGTTTAGTGTTCTGTCCTCTGTGCCCCCTACCCACTGAAGAGATGGGCTCCAGGTCTTTTACACTGACCCAAATGAACTCTGACACTTCAACTTCAGTTATAGAAGACTATAAGGTAAGGCTCACAGCAATAACTATAGGAAGTATACACCACCCCTTCCAGATGTGGACACTGGAACAAAGCCTCGTTTGTTCTATTATAGTTCCATGAATCAATACTGAAGATTGCAAAAGGCTAATTCTTCAGAGCTCAGCACAAATAGAACTCAATATAAGTATGGTAGCCAGAATCCCAAGAGGCAATCACAGTAATAACATCTTTCTTGCTAGTTACAAGACTTACTAGTCACCTGCAATAAGCAAGGATATTACATAAAATCACTCTTCCCCTGTATTTATTTATAGCACTCCTAATGACAATCCCCAAATTCCATTTTCAGAGTATCAGAGGCAGGATAATGTATTAATATGTTTCATTGTTGATCATAATAATTCTTCACAATTCTATAGAGTTTTACAGTTATAAACTACTTCACAATGCTATTTATTTAATTAAAAAAAATTATTTTGGAGGGCAATTGGGATTAAGTGACCTTCCCAAAGTCACATGGCTACTTTTTGTGTTAAGTGTCTGAGGCTAGATTTGAACTCAGGTCCTCCTGACTCCAGGGTGGGTGCTCTGTTCACTGTGCCACCTAGCTGCCACATATTTAGTTGATTTTGATAACAACCCCATCAAGGGAGGTGGTCCATTTTACATATAAGGAAACTGAGTCTTATAAAGGTTAAGTAACTTGTCCAAGATAATATACTAAGTGGTAAAGTATATGCTAGATGTCAAGTTTTAGCACTTCAGTACTTGTAAGGTATGTGACTGTATGCTGGTCACTTAACTTTTCTGCCTCAATTTGCTCACCTCTAAATTGGGGATAATAGTACTTGCTCTCCCCGCATGATATTGTTGTACTCTGCAAATTTTAAAATGCTACTTAAAATGAATGAGATTTGAAAAAAAAACTATTGTTATTATTCTAATTCCCAACTCCATGTCCATACCACATTACCATAAGTACCTTCTATAAAAGACTCCCCCATCTCTTAGTCAAGTATGCATTTACAGATTCTGGGCCCATTTCTGTTGGTTACCTTCCATGTAGCTATACCACAAACATGCTTGGCTGGTTTTTAAAGTATCTTCAATGGCCAACTCTTCAATCAAATTGATGTGCAACATTATAGATGTGCAACGGTGATGTATTTAGAGAGTCTCTTGGACTTAAAGAAATGCACTGAGATGTTCTGTTTCCAAGTCAGAGAACAATGGTTTTTCCATTTGGTAGCCTGCTGATTGTGTTCTCTTTGTCACTCAGAAACAGATCGAACAGTTCAGAACAGATATGACTTGTCACTGAATGACATTCTTTGGATTATAACTATAGCATGACTTTCTTTGTGGTTCGTATTATTTGAAGGTTAGAAGTCTTGTATAGATTTTAACATTTAAATCAAGTTTCAAATGAATCATTTACTTGAATGAAGTTAAAGTTTTTTCTCTTTTGTTGTTCATCTTTTTTACTCTTCAACATAACCTAGGAAAACAAGATTTATTCAGAAATGATTGGCGTGTATGGATTCTTCTTTGAAATTAAGGGAATCAAACATGGCAGCTCCTCCTATAGTTTTTACATGCAGGTAAGAAGTGGGTAACAACCAGGAAAGTAACATCTGTGAAGGTCTTGCTTTTGAATAACTGAAGACCAAGAAAAGAGACCTTTAAAAATATCACCCTTCCATAATGAGTAATACTTAGTGTCAGACAAATGGAAAAGAAGACTAATTTTGTCTGAAGGGGGAGTGTGGTGTAGTGGAAAAGAGCCCTGGAGAATGAGTCAGGAGGTTTGATTTGTCATTCTGTCCCATGCCACAAATTAACTATGTGACCTTGGTCAAGTCCTTTCATCTCTCTCAGTCTTGGGATTGAGTTTTTCTTTTTTAGTTTGTAAAGTGAAAAGAAAATGGAATCTCTAAAACATGAAGAAAATGTAGTGAGCTTGACTTCAAATCTTGGTGTAAAATTCTCGGAAGTATAATTAAAGGGATAGTGAAGGTCACAAAGACTCAGAATGGCTTCATCAAGAATAGTCATGCCCAATTAACTTAGGAAGCAGGTAGGTAGCACAGAGTGCAGATAGAGTGCTAACTACACCTAGAGTCAGGAAGACCTGAGTTCAAATCCAGAGTCTTACTGGTTGTGTGACCCTGGGCAAGTCACTCAACCACTATCTGCTTTAGCATCCTCATCTATAAAGTGAGATTAATAAAAGCACCCATCTCCCAGGCTCATTGTGAGGATTAATGAGATAATATTGATAAAGTGTTTTGCAAACCCTAAAGCAATATGAATGCTAATTAGCTATCTTCATCATCAGCGTTGGGATTACTAGACCAAGAGATCAGGTAGTACTGTGGGCACAATATAGTCAGATCTTAGCAAAGCGCCTGACAGTGTCTGAAAGGCTATTCTTGTGGAAATATGAAGAGATGTGGGCTAGATGACAGTATAATTGGGCAGATTGAGAACTGGTTAGATGGCCAGCCCCAAAGAGGGGTCATTTATTGTTTGATGTCGACTTGGAAGGAGTTCTCTAGTAGCTCCTGGGAGCTCTAGTTGGTCCTGTGCTGTGTGACTTTTTTTTTTTCAGTGACTTGGATAAAGACATAGATGGCATACTTGTCAAAGTTATAGCTCATGTGAAGCTAGGAGGGAAAGTTAACTTTGGATGACAAAGTCAGTATTTTAACAGATCTTGACACACATTAACATTGGACTAAATCTCTTAAATACTTAATTATTCAGATTTATCTGAGATCTCATCAATAGTCTCCTCCAGCAATGAGGATCACAGTCTATCTGCCCATCCTGCACAACTCTTATCCATACCTTCCCTAAGTTCACCATAGGAATCCATGCCAGAAGCCTCCCTCTCTCTCCCTTGACATTACAAGGCCAGCAGGGGAGCTTTTAAGCTGTTCATCTATCCTATCCATCCTCACCAGCCCATCTTCATTTGCTAGCATACATTTCCCAGTTGACGTCATTAACTTGTATTCTTCAAGTTCCTCATTGGTTATATATTGCCATTTGTTCACACCTACCATGTGCCTCCTCTACATTGCCCTCTCTGTGCTATTCCTTTCGCTTCTTCAGAGACTGCTGTGTTCCATCTTTCATTGTCAGAGTTATGTGAACTCCATGGACTGAATCTAATGAGAAGAAATCTTATAAGGATAAATGTAGATGCATACATTTTTTAAAATTCATAAGTACAAGATGGGGAAGACAGCCATGCCTACATGAAAAAAATCTAGTGGTTTAATGGACTGCATTCTAAATATGAATCAACAATAAGATATGGCAGTCAAGGAAGCTAATGTCATCTTAGGCTATATTGCGAGGTGTAGTGTCCATAACTCTAGAGATGAAAGTCCCATGGTACTTTTCTCTGATTAGATAACATTTGAAGTATTGGATTCAGTTCTTTGTGCTACATTTAGTGGTAATGATAATCTGTAGAGTAACCAGAGGAGGGCCACCAGGAGGGTGAGGGACCTTGAATTCATGCCATACAAGGAAGGATTACTGGAGAGAACTGGGAATGTCAGGCCTAGTAAAGAGAAGACTGAGGCCTTCACATTAGCTGTCTCCAAGTGTATGAAGGGCTGTCCTGGGAAAAGGCAGTAGACTTGTCTGCTCGCTCTCTGGATCACAGAGCTAGGAGCAATGAGTCTAAGTTGCCAGAGGGAGATTTCAGGTTAGAAAGTCCCTAACTATTCCTGCTATCCAAAAGTGTAATGGACTGTGGTAGGAGAAAAGGGGCACCACTTATTGGTTGTGAGAAAAGTTGAGTGACATTGTATTCATCTAATTATATTGCCAGTTGAAAACTTGATAAGGTAGAGGTCAGACTAGATGTTCTCCCAGGTCCATCCCACTTCTGAGGTTCTGTGATTCTGGGTGCCCCAGAGAAATGAAGATACTTGCCCAGGGTCACACACCAGCAAGTGACTCTTGTTTGGAAAAAGGCCGTAGCCACCAGAGGAATCATTAAAATTCTAGAAGACACAAGTAGTTGTCATTTCTTCAAACTCTTTTGTAATTTTTACTCAGTTAAATTAATATCTTTTCAGAGAATCAAATATTCAGACATGAACTTACCTACTGCCATATGTGAGCGGAGCCCAGTTAGCCTCAGACAAGAACGCCTAGTGAAATACGAAATCAGAGCACAATCGCTGGTGGATGGAAACTGGCAGGAGTTCAGTACTAATACGTTGACCCAAAAGTTTGGATTTATCAAGTCCAATAGCAAAAGCCATGTAAGTTTCTACTTTCAGTGATGATAATACTAACGATAGCAACAGCAATGATTCGTATTTATGTAGTGTCTTACGGTTAACAAAATGCTTTGCATAAATTATCTCACTTGATCCTCGAAACCACCTTGTGAGATAGATGCTATTATCCCCTTTTACAGATCAAGTAACTGAGGCTAAGTGGTTAAGTGACACTGTACCACCTCACATCAACCTTGTAACTCTGAAGTTGATGATGATCTATGGAATGAAATTGTCTCAGTTATCTTGAGCTAGCAATCCCATCTCTGTAAAGTAGCAGGAGCCTCTCTAATGATGAGTGGTCTGCATCAATTAATACAATCTGAAATGGGCACACTCAACATAGGACCCACATATAAGGGTCAATATTGTACAAGTAAACCTTTCATTGTCCTTGCATATAGATGAGAAAGCCAAAAAGAAGTGTATGGGGTTGGGGAGGTGAGAAGAGTACTCATTACTAGAAACTTTACAAATAATAAAGAGGAAGGACTTCCTGGGCAAATTTTGGCATAGGGGTCCAGAATTTAATTTGTTTTTGTTTAGTCTCTTCAGTCACATCTGACTCTTCATGACCCTGTATGTGGTTCCCTTGGCAAGGATACTGGAGTGGTTTGCCAATTCCTTCTCCAGCTCCAGATGACAAACTGAGGTGAACAGTGTTAAACACCTTGCCCAGGGTCACACAATTAGTAAGTGTCTGCGGCCGTATTTGAACTCAGAAAGATGAGTCTCCTTGACTCCAGGTCCAGTACTCTATTCACTTTGCCACCTAGCTGCCCTGAATTTAATTTACATCACCTCTATTATTAGCAAAGTAGCATTCCCTCATTCATTTATTTAGTCAATCACTCACTCAGTCAATTGGTTAGTCATTCATCAAATGTCATTTACCATGTGATATGCGGAAAAAAAATTCTAGGCACTGGGGGAGGTAAAAAGATCAGCTATGACAAGGTTTCTAACCTCAAAGATCTTAGAGTTTGGGGCAGGTAACTGATGCACAGTATTACATGAAAAGTGCATTACAGTAATGTTAAACCAAGTGTTGTCTGAGGCTAGAGTACCAAGGTTTGTTGATGAGTGGATCACTGAAAACTTCATGAAAAGTTTCAGGTGGCACCTGACTTGGACTTTAACAGAAGGGTAAGATTTCAAAAAGTAAAAGTGGGAGGGCATTCCAAGATTAGGAAAGAGTGTGAACAAAGACTCAAAGAAGGGAAAGTATAAGATATATTAGGAAGATACAGTAGTTTAGTTTACCTGGAATGAAAACTATTGGAAGAGTTTAATATGAGGTAAGACTGTAAAAGTAGGGTAATACTAGAAAGTGGAAAAGTCTTGACTGCCAGGTAAAGAAATTAACATTTTACTTAACAGAAAATCAGAAGACTGAAAAATGTTGCACTTTGGAGTGACACAAACAGATAAATTTATGCATAAATCAGATAGACAAATAGGAGGTTATGGATATGGATAATGTGATTTCCACGTTCTACAGATTTCAGGAGGTCTAAAGTATATCTTCGTTAGTTAATGGCAGAGAAGAAAGTTAATAGAATTGCTATTCTAGAATAAATCATCATAGATGCGGTATAGAGAAGTTGACTATGAGCCCTGTACTAAAATCAGAACTACATATTTCCTAAGGTCCTTCTAGCTCTAAATCCTATTATCTGTAGAAATTACCTGGAGGTGGGAAGACAGCAGCAATCCACAAAAAGTATTGGTTAAATACCTTATATGTACAAGGCACTGTGCTAGGCACTGGAGCGACAAGAACAAAATACAAAGATAACAGTGTAAATAGTGAGTGGGGGTATAAATGGATGGCATGTGCTTCAAAAAAATGAAATATCATTGGGATGATATTAGGGAAATGGTCTGGAAGTGTTCATTGAGAACAAGAAAATATGGCCCCTTGGGTCTTGTACACTGGATGAATAAGTGAGCTCCACTGGTGAGGACTGCAAAACTGTGTGGTGTCAGAAGTGGCCAGGGTTTCAGTTTCAGTGAAGGGTGGAATAGGGACAACTAGGTGGTACAGTGGATAGAGTGCCAGGTCTGGTAGCAGTAAGACCTGAGTTCAAGTCCAGCCTCAGACACTTACTAGCTCTGTGACCCTGGGCAAGTCACTTAACCCTGTTTGCTCAGTTTCTTCATTTGTAAAATGAACTGGAAAGGGAAATGGCAAGGGTGAAAATAGATGTTAGAAACCTGAGGATCTTAGGGAGCTTGTAGAGAACAGAATGAGGATTCCAACAAATTTGTTCATATGTATCAAACAGTAGGTTGGTTAACTGAGTTGAAATGGGACAGAACAAAAAGAATAGGGCTGATAAAAATATGGGATAATAATCTGAGGGGAAGTTATGCAAACTGTAACTAAGGCAGTGAACTTACATGACCGGAATTAAAGAATCAGTACCCTGGGAGTACTGATGCCCTAGTTCATTCTACTCAACTATATATATTGGCATGTACCCAACTATTGGGTTAAACAGAAACCGACATACGAATACTTCAACTTTAAATGATGTGTGAACAGGTGTCTAACAGTAGTTCTGTGCATAGTAGTTGATATGGGGACACCAGGGCTTGTAGTTCTGGTAGGAACCTATGAGTGCATGAATTAAAATGATGACATAGTGACCCTAGAAGCCACCAGCAGAAAGAACATGATTTTACCTGACACCACTAAAGCCATGGCCTTTCTTTTGTTTTTTCTTTTACTTTGTGGAGCTATTATTTCCATCCTAAACCCCTCTTTGCTTTGCTTCCTGTTTTAGACCTTGAAAATTGAAACTGTGGGCAATCCTGTTTTTGTGACTTTCGCATTCATTTTTCCTGTATCGTGACAATTTCCAGAAGAGATGATGGAATTTCTACTACCATTGATCAACAGAGAAAGAAAAGCAAATTATTAAAGGGCTTACTCAAGTGAAAACCCCATGTTGCTGGTTGATATTTGTCCCACTCTTGACTTTTGCCCACATTCAGGTCAGTTGAAGGTGAAAAGTCCACTGGACTTAAGTTCATTCTCCATCATTGTCAGCAGGTTGGCAGGGAATAGAGGATGACTGTTTTCTACATTAATTCCATTCCAGAGTTGGGGCATAAAGGTTTGAAAAATGCAGTAGCCAATGCATTATCAGATCATACTTAACTCATTCTCCCTTTCCAGGTTGCTGTGCGACCATAAAGATGTGGCAAACCGATGTTTATGTCTACGTTGTAGGCACCTGACTTGGTAACACCATTGCTACAATGAGGCAGGGGGAAGGGAGTGGATAGGTTGTGTTCTGATTCTGCTAGAGGAATGCAGAAGTAAGATGATTTGTCCTATTTATCGCTATACTTACTCAAAGGTATCAGGATGGTTTCAGACCACCTCATGTAGTTCTCCCTTCTTCCCCCCCCCAAAAAAAGTGGGACAGCCATCTATTCCACTTTCATGTGGCATTTAATTCCAAAAAAGGAGACATCTACTATAACTGTGGAGAATTAATAGAGATTAGAAAAGAACATGCTCTCAATAGATGATGTTACCTAAGTTTGGTATTTTACCCTGGCTTTGGGGAATAAGGGGAGCTATGCAAAAGGAGCCAGGAAATGTATGTTATTTCCATACCTCCTGGCAGAGTTGGCAGGTTGGTTGTAAGTAGAGATTAGGAGCAGGTAAATTGGGTTAATGAGGATCAAAGAAAAAAGAGAGAAACAGAGGGCAGAGGGCTGGATTTTTGAAAGGTAGGTGGATACAATTGGGGAAGAAAATTATATTCGCTATAATATGAAAAATGAAAAAATCAAGGAAAAGAGGCCTTGGGAAAAGGACATCATCAAAGAAAATGTTCAGGGCCTAAATGAGGACAGTTATATAGAGGAAGAAACACGTATCACTGAAAGTGTTCAAGAAGAGGTTGAATAATCATCTGTCATGGATGATGTTGAGGAAATTCCTGCATTGAGTAGGAAGCTGGACCAGATGCATGAATCAAAGATTCTGGGATACTGTCACATGTGGGCAGAAAGAAACAGAATTCTATCAACAGCACACAAGGAGTGGTTGTCAAAGGCTCATACCATCTGGGGCCCATCCTTGCAAATTCTGACAATGCACCCAAAGCAGGATCCGTGGTAATCACGTGGAGAGGCGTTCAGTTCACCCACTACTTGGCAGCTGCCATTCTCTGGCAAGCACATCTCCAATTACAGAAGAAACTGTACACACATTGTTATAAAAAAAAAATCCACTTCTTGGAATTTTTTGGTTAATGTACATCACTCACTGTGAAGAGATGACAAAGGTTTCCACATAAGCTAGTAGGGAATGTTTAGCAACATGTCACTAATACTCAAAGTAATCAAAATGATGAGCACTGAGAAGAGGCTTGTGGATAGTCTGCTCCTTCAGAAGAGAAAGATGTGATGAATCCCTACTTATAGTATATGAAGCCCTATTTCACAGATGTGACTTAAGTCAGTAAGACTTCAAGAAGAAAGCTCCCAATGACTATTTCATAAACCTTTAGAGTTAGGAGGGACCTTAGAGCTCATCTAGTCCAAATAGTCTCATTTTACAGATTAGGAAACTAAAACCCAAGTTAGATTACTTGCCTGGGATTATTCAGCTAAAATATAGTAGAATCAGGCCCCAAGCCTAAATTTTCTGACCAGAAATCTGATGCTCTAACTACTTTTCTCACTAATCATGAAAATCCTCCATTAAAATTTGTTAGTTCATTTGGTCCCTGTATGTGACTGAGTTGGTTTGTCTCTTTGGGTATATAACAAAATTAAAATAGTCTTCCTGAGTTCTGATGAGTAAAGTACAGAACTCTGTGACCTGAAGGAGACTGAGCTTGGAGAGAAGTCTAAATATGCCTCTGGGACCTTGAGAAGTGGACTCTCCTATCATTAAGCAGATGTGTGCTTTGACAGACAAATTGGCTAAGGATTCAGAAGTCTCAGCAGAACTGAGTACTGTCAGACTATTTTATTTACATCATGTTTAAATTGTACTTGTTGTTTTAAAAGTTCCTCAGCATATGCTTCTTGTCAAGTGACTTATAAAAATATATATTCATATAATGCTTTTCTGTTCTGTTTTCATTCTCTCTCACATGTGTGGCTATTTGTTAAATTCAGAGTAAAAAGTAAAATTAAAAATACGTATATATGTTATTTATCAACATAAGCAATTTATATCATGTCTGTTTCTTTTGTTGGTGTGTACTCCTTTTAATCTCCAGGAGTCCTGAAATGATCAACAGAAAGGGCTCATATATCAGTCAGACAACAAGTATTTATTAAAATGTCTTCTCCTAAGCACTGGAGATACAAAGAAAGTCAAAATCCCATGTCTGCCCTCAAGAAGCTCACATTCTAATGGGAGAGACAACATAAAACAACTAGGTACAAAGTATATATTCAGAGTAAGTAGACAGTAATCTCAGAGAGAGGTCACTGTGGGGGTGAGGGCGCTCAGAAAAGCCTCTCACAGAAGATAGCATTTGAACTGAGTCAAAGATTGCCAAGAAGTTGGAGAACAGAAGGGAAGAACATTCCAGATGTTGGGGCCAGGAGAACTGGCAAAAAGGCATGAGAGGAAGAGAAAAAAGGCCAGCGTTACTCGATTTTAGATTGCACAAAGGGGAGTGAATATAAGAAGACTGGTAAGGTAAGGGGAAGGGGCCAGGTTGTGAAGGGCCTTGAATACCAAAAAAAAAAAAAAAAAGGATTTTTCTATTTGGTCATGGAGATGACAAAAGAGCCACTCGAGTTTTTTGACTAGGGTAGGGAGGGTGCCATGATCAGACCGACATTTTGGAGAAATCTTACTATGTCTTTGTTAAGTTCCTTGCACTTTTAGAACTACCTACTTGATTATTATTTGGCCTAAGAATAACCTGGGATGTGTAAACGGGGAAGCTTTAGTGAGTTGGCCCTCCAAAACTAGATGAGAGCCCTCACGAAGAGCACAAAGGTGATGAATTCACAGTTGTGAGACCTTGGAAATATTTTGTTGGTTTTCTGAGCTAAGAAAAGTCTATATTAATTCCCTTATTCAGTATTTGCAGAGTGCTTAGCCATGATCACATATAATAACCCTACAGTCAGATTGGAGGGGATACCCTGGGATATCTTGGGAAAACTTCAACACACTTCAACACATTTTTTTACATGAGGCAACAAGATGCTAAAAGCAAATGGCCTTCTCTAAAGACAACGGAAACTTGGCTCCCCGGAAGAGGATCTTTTCCTAAAGGGTATCTGAGTAATAATTCTAATCCAGTTCTACTTGTTCAACAACTTTTTTTTTTTGGCTTTTTGGAGGGCAATTGGGGTTAAATGACTTGCCCAAAGTCACACGGCTAGTTTTTGTGTCAAGTGTCTGAGGCCATATTTGAACTCAGATCCTCCTGACTCCAGGGCTGGTGCTCTATTCACTGAGCCACCTAGCCGCCCCTGTTCAACAACTTTAAGAAAATTTTAAAGAAATCAAGTATTACTACCAATCAGCTACAACCATGGAGAAGTAGACCTTCCTCACCTGGGCAATATGATGCATTTCTTTCTCTCTGCCCCTTTTTCATTCCCCTTCATTCATCTATGCTTTCTATTGCTTCATATTTCTCACTCCTCTTCCTCCTTCTCTGAATGACCAGAATAGTATTCTAGAGAAGACACTGGACTGGGTATCAGTAGATCAACTCAAAAAGATTTGTTAACTGTGTCCTCTATGCAGGTATCATGCTAAGCACTAAGGATATGAGGAAAGAAAAAAAAAAGTCTCCTCTTTCAAAGAGCTCACAGCCTAATGAGGCAGACAACACACAAACACCTACATATAAATAAAATGTATACAAGATGAATTGGAGATAATCTGAACAGGAAGGCACTAGAATAAGGAGAACCTGGAAAGGCTTCTTGCAAGAATGTGGGATCGTAGCTGGGCCCTGATGGGAGTCAGGTAAACGAGGCTCCCTCACTAGATGACCTAGTCATATAATTCAGCCTCTCTGAGCATCTGTTTCATCATTTGTAGATTGAGGGGGGGTCAGATAGGATGACCTAACCTAAAGTAAGCTTCTTCCAGTTCTCACATTATATCATGATGAGTTTTTGGGTAACCCTCTAATGCCATCACTGCCCACTAGAGGGAGTGGTCCCCCCTCAAAAAGTAAAAGTCCAGCACTTCCTAGTAGAAAGTAACCACCAAGAGATTAATTTGTGTAGCAATGAGGATAATTAAGTTAATATGTGTTGTTACATGTGTCAAATGTTGACTTTTCTGCATCTCACCCTGAGGAATTGAGAGTATGTGTGTATTCATTCAAATAGCCTCAAACCTACTTAATAAAAATATCTGAATTAAATTATCTGAATTGAGTGTAAATAAAACTAGCATAGAGTCGTAGACTAGCCCTGTTAGGGACCTTAGAGATCATTTAGTTCCATTCACTTACCCCATATGTTACAAATGAGGAAACTGAGGCATGCTGAGGGGAGGTGGTTTGCTTAAACTCACACAACCTGTTATTTGTAAAGCTGGGACCAGACGCTTAGTCTCCTGATCCTACTTTGAATTTACTTTCTTCCTCACCTGATGAGTCAGCACGTGGAGAAAGGGAGCTGCTTAGCAGCAGGATTCACGGTAAACAAAACAATGATACGGGTAGGGGTATGCTGGAGCCAGCTCTAACAGGCTCAGAGAAAGGACACAATTGTTCAATTTTCAGTGTGAGGATTGATGCCTCAGAAACTGGCAACCTACAAATCAAGGCTTGTTTTATTGTTTTGCTGATTGTCTAGACTTAAGAAAGTATTAATAGTACAGATAAAGTGTAAGTGCATACTTTTTGTTTTGAGAGCCTGGGTGTTAAACATTTACCTGCACACTCCCTTCTTGCTCTATAAAATACTTGAGTTTAGCAGGAGTTCAGTAGGAGGCTCAGGGAGTGAAATCATCACTAGCCTGGAGGCCTGATCACTGGAGACTAATAATAAAATAAAAAATAATAATAATGATGATGTTTACATAGCATTTTAAGGTTTGTAAAGTGCTTTCCCTCCATTATCTCATCTGAACCTCACTTCACTCCTGGATATAAGACACACTTGTCTTCACAGCTTTTGCCTTCTACAATTATTTCCTAGAGGTACAATGCCTTTCTATTGCCCTCTGACGCTACCTAGCCACACTTTCCTAGATTCCCTTCCTCTATAATATTCTTAATCCAATCTGATTCAACAAGCATTTTAAAGGCCTACTATGTGTTAGGAACTCTGCAAGGCTCTGAAAGTTCAAAGACCAAAAAAAAATTGTCCCTGCCCTCCAGTGGCTTATATTCTCTTGACCATTCTTTACTTCATTTACATCTCTAGAGAATATTGCAGGATCACCATCACAAGGGACTTCACAAGTCATTTAGGCCTCAACAGGCATCCCCTGTACGACGGCAAGCTTCTCTTGAAGACCTACAGTGAAAAGGAACTCAGTGCCTCCCAAGGTAGTCTATTCCATTTTTAGACAGCTTTGATTGTTAGGATGTTTTTCTTACATCAGTTTCAAGCCTAGAATCAGGAAGACTCATTTTCCTGAGTTCAAATCTGACCTCAGTCACTAACTCTGAGACCCTTGGTAAGTTGCTTGCCTCAGTTTCCTCATCTGTAAAATGAGCTGGAGAAGGAAATGGCAGACCACTCCAGTGTCTTTGCCAAGAAAACCCCAGATGGGGTCACGAAGGGTGAGAGATGACTGAAACAAGTGAATAACAAACTTGCCTTGGTGGAACTTCCATCCATCGGTATCTGGCCCTGAGACCAAGTAGAGTGAAGATAATCCCTCTTTCATAAGACAGCCCTTCAAACACTTGAAAACAGATTTCCCCTATAAGCTTCCAAGAATGTGTTCCTAAGCTCAGTCAGATTGCCAAAGAGGTGCATGACAAAGAAAAAATGGTACATTTCTGGTTTTGAAAGTTCTTTTTTAATTCACCAGAATAATTTCTGCTTTTATTATCACAACTCTTTTCCTGAGAGCAGCCTAACCTTTCTGGGCTGACTCACCCGTGTAGAATGCTAGGCCATGGGATTCTAGGATCAGCGGTTCCTTTTTCTGCATTCTTTGAAGTGAGCCTTCCCAAATATAGGTGGCACGTCGGACTACTCCCATCTATATCTACCATAGACTCTCAGATGGAGGGATCCCTTCCTCCCAAAGTTTCTATCACTTCTGCGTTAGCAGCCAGTTCCTCCTTATTCGTCATAATGAGGTCCAGACAAGTCATCCTCTTCATCGCTTCTTTTACCTTTTGAAAAATGCAATCACCATTGAGTCAAGTCAAGAACATATAAGCTACTCTGCTCGGGGTGAGGGGATAACACGCATTCCATACCTTGCACGTATTTGTCGAATTGGGTTGAATGGAACTGTAAATCTGGGTCTCCAGACTTTTACAATAGTATTGCCACTGGAACATTTGGGGCCAAGAAATTTATAGGGGTGGGGAATCTGTGGACTCGAGGTCACATGTGGCCCTCTAGGTCCTCAAGTGCAGTCCTCCCTGTGAAGTTTAGATTTAGTCAAAAGGCTGCACTTGAGGACCTAGAGGGCCACATGTGACCTTGAGGCTGCAGGTTCCCCACCCCTGATTTATCCCATTGAGGGATGCCCCCACTCCAGTTAGGAAGGCTACACCCTTCCCTTTCACTTTCACTTCCCAGTTATTGACATTTTGATACCCCTTCACTATTCTGAAATCCCATGAATATACCATCTATGAATAATGTCCTACCTGGTTCTTTCCATGATCCTAGTTGGTCATTCTCAAGTGTGCCACAGGGGAATGTCTTTAGGCATGACCCAAATTTATGCAACTTAGACTTACAATGTAATATATAGGTTGGAGTCTCCATTCCTGTATTCTGCCTCAATGTCTGGGAGCAAAAGAGTTTGAAAATCACTGCATGACCACAACTACCTCTTGGGGCAGAGGAAGGATTCTGATCTTGATCCTAGAGACTGAATACAATTTTACAAATAATCCCTAGCTTACTAACACTTGTACTAATTTTTACCCAGAGTAGTAAAGAACACACTCTGTAAGCTTTAAAGCCTTATAATAAACATGTACTATTATGATGAAAGACTGAAACTGTGGATTGTTTTGAGGGGAGCAGTGTGGTATTTTGGGAAGAGCACAGTCCTGAGCATTAGAAGTGTGTTAAAGCCAAGTCAGACTTCACTGCTAACATGTTTTGTAATCCCAAGCAAAGTAATTTCCCTTTTCTGGGCCTCAAGATTTTTATCTATAAAATAAGGGGGTTGGAGTCAGTATTTCCCAACAGCCTATAATAAAACCAGTCCAAGAAACATTTACCTCCATAGGTTCCTGTGTCTTAAAACTTATAAATTTATTAAAATAACCCTGCCTTGTCATTTCCCCCATCCCAGTCTCCTCTTTACAAGCTCTCAGGCTCAGCTCCCTGAACCTCCAAGAAAGAATGATCTGAGGCAAAGACACATGAGATCTTACCAGCTCAGAGTACAGTTTGTGTTAGCAAACACTAGACTATTCATAAGGCTGCTTCTTGCCAGATGAGTCTATTAAAGGGTAGCCTACCATTTACTGTCTGTGTGACCTTAGAAAGTTTTTTAACCTCTCCAGGCCTCAATTTCCTCAACTGTTAAGTGAGGTGGTTGGGCTAGCTAACTTGTAAGAGTCTTTCCAGCTCTAAATCCTGTCTCATTGCTTCTGTGTCGACAAGGATGTCGGGATCTCACCTTCCCTGCTGCCACCAAAATCCCAATATATCCTTTCTGCTCGTTAGTCTTACATCTTACTGAAGTCTGAGTCACTACAATCTGTCCAATATACCAGTCCAATACAGTAGGCCTTCCAAACAAATTCTAAATAGGATGCTTTCTATTTATAATGGTTTCCCTTAATTTCAGATCCCAGTCATACAAAAGTATTAATATGCTCATTTCTGGAATGAGAAAATCCCTCCCTTTCCCCATAGTGTAGAACTAAGTAGATAAGAACCATGTCTTCCCCCCCCCATCTTTTTCTTAATTTCTTCAGTTCAGCCTGTGACTGTCATTGTGATGTCCAATATCCTAAGAGGGCCTGAAAGTTTATTATATCATAAACTCATGATGAGTTAGTTAATCCAGAAAATTATCGACAAGAGCTGAGAAGGTTATCTGTAAACACACTCTGTGAGAGCAACCCTTGGACTGTTATCAAACTAGAGAATCGGATATGAGAATTTGAACTCGGCCTACTGCCTTCTTGCTATTTTCTGCTAATGTGGGTCACTCTTTTAAGCAGGACAGTCTGCTGGTAGATCCCTTTGTATTCCAGACAAACAGTAGCTTCTTAACCCTTTGGAGAAAATAACCAGGGAAAAGACTGTATTTAAGTATACTAAAGATAAAGAGTTTATAAAGGGAAAATGGAGTCACCTTTTTTTTTCCCCAAAAGAGCAGCCCATTCTCAAGCCCATCCCTTGGTCTCCCAGCATCTGATGCTCCTCAGGTACAGTTTACTTGCTTACAAGCAGTGGTATTCTCTAGGATTTCTGCTTTTCACAATTCCCCTTCCCTAAGTAAGCCTTTTGCTACCTTTCATTCCAGCTCTTCCATGCCCCGAACAGTCATACTACATTTTATGCCACAGTTGTAAACCTGAAGAGGTAGTAATATAAATTTAATCCCAACCTAAATGTACTAGGGAAAAATGTTGAAAGGAAGCCTCAAATATTTTGCAACATTTTGCAAGTTTTAAAATGCTATGCAAAAGTTCCCTCCTTGTACTCTAAGTCTTAGCCAAACTGACCTACTTGCAAACTGAGCGCTCAGTTTTCCACCTCATGCCTTTGCAGAGGCTGTCCCTCATGCCAAGAACACAATCCCTCCTCACCTCTGCTTCTTAGAACCTTTAGTTTCCTTCCAGGTTTTTCTCATATCACCTCTTCTGTAAATCTTTTCATGATCTCCCCAGTTGCTATTTCCTTCCTCAAAATATCTGCTATTTACTTAGCTGCATATATGCCATATATGTGAATATAAACTCCCTGAGGGCAGGAATGGTTGTTTTTGCTCTTGTTTTAACTTCAGTTTCATAACCTCAGTGTCTAACACAGTACCTTGTATACAGTAGGCACTTAATATCTACTTGCTGAAATAGCCTAAATGCTACCAGTCAATTTGCTCCATAGTACTTCTAGGTCCCTCAATAATGGGTGAGAGATGCCATATTTTAATATTTATTGAACGTCCACAGTCAGGTAGGTGTTATTTCCCTTCCTTTTACCTACTTTCTTCTCCCCCTTATCTCTTCTTTCTTCCCCCCAAACCCAAGCTCTTTGAGGTCCAGAATTGTTTTTGCTTTTTTTAAAAAAATCTCCAGGGTCTGGCATACACTAGGTGCTTAATACTTATTGCTTGATGGATAGAACTAAAACATGAAGCCTCTCATCGCCATCCTTTAAGCCCCAATTCAAATGCCACTTTCTCTGTGATATCTTCCTGGATTCCCCCAGCAAAAGGTAATCTCTCCCTTATCTGACTTTATACAACACTTATCAGTTCTGTATATTAGTTTCGCATTCTACCTTGATGAATGTGTCCCTAAGCAGACAGAAGGCCAGCACTGGAGCAGAGTTCCACAGGGAAGTTTTCCTTACTGTTCAGTACACTCATACTCCAGATAAACTTGAGGTGGAAAACCAAAAGGCAAGATCAAATCCTGGGGCTTGTGGGTAGGAATAGGCAAAAGAATAATAAAAGTGATAATTGCTAGCTCTTTAAGTTTTGGGGACAACTAGCTGGCATGATGCCTAGAGCGTTGGACCTGGAGTCAGAAAGATTTGCGTTCAAATTTGCCTCAGACATTTTCTAGCTATATGACCCTGGACAAGTCACTTCTGTTACGTTAGGTTCCTCATCTGTAAAATAGGGGTAATAATAAATTTACCTTCCAGGGTTATTATGAGAATCAAATGACATAATAGTTGAAAAGTGCTTAGCGTAGTGCCTGGTACAGAGTAAGCATTAGATGTTGGCTACAATTATTATGACAAATGCTTTGTCCATGTTAATTAACCTATTTGAGGGAATAATAAGTAAACTAATCATTATAAATGCTATACAATATTGTGTTCATGTTCACAGGTTTGCAGGATTCAGAGCTGGAGGGGATTTCAGAGATCAACCCTCTTATTTTATACATGATGAAGTGACTTGCCTAAGGTCACACCAGCGTAATCAAACCCAGGTCCTCTGAATCCAAATTCACTCACTGTTCTTCCCATGATGCCACATTTATGCTCATTTTTCTCTCTCCTACTAGACTGTAAAATTTGCAAGTGTAGGGATGATGTTTTATTCATTTCTACTGCATCCCCCACAAAACTGAATACATAACATAAGCTCAATAAACTTTTGATGAATGAGGGAATAAATGAATAAAAAGTGAAAAATCACCACCTTATCTCTATCTGTGTAAATCAGGACAATGCAGTACGGTATCGGTTTTGCTTAAAGTATGGTACCCATACATGCCTAATACTTCTCATTCTCAAGTTGTCTCAGAGTTCTTAGCAATGCTGGATTTGGTGACAATGGAGATGAACAGGCTGCTACAACCAGGGACTAGGACTGGGGATATTCTATTCTATTTGTTATTCCAATGTTCAGTTGCATGATGCCATATTTCTTCTAGGTCCAGACCACTTTCTTGCAGGCCTATATCAGTTTTCTCAGATGGACCCAGTAAACTTCAATATTCCAGTGGCTCTGGGTTGGTTCTCCCTTCAATGGAGCAGATCCCAAGCCATTAAGGCCTTCCCATACAATGTAAGGCTTACAGTATCCTCCCATAAATCCCCCATAGGGATCCTCCCAGTGTGTTGGAGGTCATCCTCAAGGTCCTTTAATATTGGAGGGCTACTACTTCTGTACTCATGCTGTCTATTAGCATCACCTGTTTTCTAATCAGATATCTCCTGGGGTTATAACTTATACTACCACATCTCTCTGTTGGCCTTGGAATCAATCTGTCAACCATCAAGCATTTATTTAGCAACTGCTTTGCACCAGACATTTTGCTAGGCACCAAGGTTATAAAAGCTAAAGGGAAACAGCTCCTGCCCTCCAAGAGCTTATATTTTATCAGTGGCAAACTCCCAACTCTCTCATTTTACAAATGAGGAAACTGAGGTCCAGAAAGTTGATATAACTTGCCCATGGTCAAATAACTAGTTAGTAGTAGAGCTGAGACCAAAACCCAGATCTTCAAGACCATAGTGTGTATACATATGTGTATATATATATATATATATATATATATATATATATATATATGTATGTATGTATATGTATACATATGTATGTGTATATATGTAAATATATATAATTTGAACAATAACCACAGAACATTCTATTTGACTGATGCTATTTAAGTGGTGACTTATTGTTGTTCAGTCATTTCAGTCATGTCCAACACTTTATGACCCCATTAGGCTTTTCTTGGAGTGATTTGCCATTTCCTTCTCCAGCTTATTTTACAGATAAGAAACTGAGGCAAACAGGATTAAGTGACTTGTCCAGGGCCACACAGCTAGTAAGTGTCTGATGCTGGATTTGAACTCAGGAAGATGAGTCTTCTTGACTCCAGGTCTGGCATTCTATTCACTGTACCACCCAACTGCCCACTTAAGTGAGAATAGCCTAACCTAATTTCTGAAACAGTTTTAACATAAGATATTTTAAGCCCAGTATAATATAGTGTTTCTTTTTAAAAACAAAAAGTTTATTACTGGACATAAAAAAAAAACTCGAGAACCATATGGTTCTCTCATATTGAAACAGCTATATTTACTTTTCTAAGTAGGTTGTTTGCTAAAATACATCCTCAAATATTATGTCCCATAATGAAAATGTGCTATCCATGTTGCACAAGACATTATCATTGTCATATGGATGATTATGTCACTGAATTTTTTTCTATTAATAGCATTAACAGTAAAAAAATTCCTACA
>CM053582.1:508563716-508801535 GCA_028627135.1 Pseudochirops cupreus
TGTTTTCAGAATTGTGTTGTTTCTCTTGTCGATTCCTTCTGTGTGTGCTTGGTCTGATCCAGATACTCTTTCCAATTATGTCTTCTTATATTTTGTTTGCAGTTCACCATTTTATTGTTTTGGATACTGAGTGTCCAACTGGACAAGTTACCATATCATTGATGATGCTACTAGTTTACTATAGATATCCTGGCACACTTGTGTTTATTTTGTATATATTTAGATATGATAGAGATGTGATATGTCATCTCCTCCAATACAACATAAACTTCTAGACCAATGGTTCTCAACCTTCCTAATGCTGCGACCCTTTAATACTTGTATGTGGGCATATCTGCATGTGGGCAGACCGGCCTGGAGATGGATAGAGGAGTGGTGTCTTGGTTCCTAAGACAATTGGAAATATGTGTTTTCCAATGGTCTCAGGTGACCCCTGTGACCCTTGTGAAAGGGTTGTTCGACCCCCAAGGGGGTCACGACCCACAGGTTGAGAACCACTATTCTAGACGGAATCAGCTGTTTTGCTTCATCTTTCTAACCCCAGTATTTAGCACGGTGCCTGACATATATTAGTTGCTTAACAAATGCTTGTTGATAAAATGTTTTTGCATGATTTTCTTGACACATTGTTTAATCTTCCATGTAGAATATGGTCAAGATAATTTTATTCCATACTATTGGATCCTACCTTATATAATTTTTCTATAATTTTCATATTTCTAAGGTCCTCTTCTAATGCCAAGGTTGTTACTACATTAAGACATTTAGAGTTATTTTATTTGGGGACCTCTGGACCTCAGCTGAAAGTCCTACCTACTGATACCCTAAATACTCTATTTACTTCTGCAATAAATGGTGAGGGAAACACCTGCCCTATTCCCTGTGGGTCTGATGTTTCTAGAGAAGCAAAAGACTACTTGCATTCTCAGGTCTAGAGAATTCTTCTTGTGTTTAGTCTAAAGAAAAGACATCAGGGAACCATTCGGTCAAGTCTAAGTGTTTTGTTTTCCTGGTCACTGGCGGATAACATATTGATCAGTATCTGACCCACCAGAGACTGTGGAAATCAATTAAAACCACTGCTGATCCTTCTCCCTTCATTGCAAAGACTACAGGTGTGGAATATTTTATATAGTATCAACTATAGTCAATGTGTTGGTTGGTTTTGCTAAACTGGTTTTTTGTTTGTTTCTTTCTTTTAATCTCTATCACAAAGGAGAGCTCACTGGGTAGAAAAGGGAGGAAAGACATATATCCAGAAATGAATATGAGATAAAAAACAAAAGGAATCAGTAAAAATTAAAGACAAAAAAATGTGATTTAATATGGATAAGGATTGCCTTACCCAAAATGGAGACTTGCTTCAAATTCCGACAAGAGTTTAATTCCTTATTCTTTGGGTAAAGTTTCAAGAGACAAAATCTCTTGAGGATTTGTGTCTGGATACAGGGGTTTCATCAGGAGACAGAAGAGGAGATTCCTTAGAAAAAGAAGGGGGGAAAAGGGGGAGCTTCTAGGAGGAAAATGTAAAAAAAGAGAGAGGGAAAAGATATGTCCATAGGAAAATTGATGGTCCCAGGGTATTCTTGAGTAGCCATGAATAGAGAGCCAAACTGTAGCAGTCTAATATCTGAGACATTGTCTAATGAGCAGGAGATGCTATAGCTGAAGCTACATTCACACAACAGATGTTCAAGAGATCAATTCCACACAGAAGCAACTGGCAACCCAGAGCCACAAGATAAGGCAATTCTAGCCTGGAGTCTATAGTAGATCATGTTGGTCATTGGGAACAGACATGGGAATAACTGACACTTTCCTCACTCAACTGACACTTTTCCTACCCACATCTTGCCCCTTCGGAGGGTTTTCATAGGAGTTTTCTATCCCAATCATCCCAATAATGTAAAGAGTATATGAAATTGCATCGATTTGTTGTTGTTTTGTCAATCATGTCTGACTCTCCATGACCCCATTTAGGCTTTTCTTGGCAGAGATACTAGAGGGATTTGCCATTTCCTTTTCCAGCTCATTTTACAGATGAGGAAACTGAGGCAAACGGGGTTAGGTGACTTGTTCAGGTCACACTGTTAGTAGGTGTCTGTGGCCAGAGCTCGGGAAGATGAGTCTTTTTGACTCCAGGTCCAGCACTCCATCAGCTGCATCTTTTTATGGGATTGTAAACGATGATGCTTCCGATTACCTTGTTACTTACATGGATTTTTATGTTAAATTAATGAATTTACTATAAGATTTAGGACTTATATAGTCTGTCAATAGAAATTATTACATTGATGAGAACTCAAGCTATGGTTTACAGAATTGATTACCCCAAATAAGCTACCCTGAACTTGAGGAAAGTAGCAAGGGGCTCCCGATTCAGAGTTCTCATTGTCTGCAGGGGTCTAGCGTTAGACTAGCTCTGACTGTTAGATCAGACAGCCAAAAACACTAGGAGAAAGGAAAGGGAATTGTATGTAATATTCAGGCCTTTGCCCTACAGATCTGAAGGCATTTCCGATCAGCACATTATTGCCTTTGTGTGCATTTTCATGTGCCCATATGTAACTATTTCTGGGGCTCCCATGAGTACTAAATTCCCCAAATTTTCTTTTGATCCACCAGTTGAACTCTTTCCAGCTTATTTTCTTCATATTCTCTCTGCTTTCTTCTAAATTTCCCTTTGACGGGGTCAAGAGCGAGGCACAAATATGGCTAGTGAGTTTTCAGTGTACTTCTGAAAACTGTGTTGTTATCCCAATTTTTTTCTCCTTTATCCCAAAGCTTATAACCATAAACACCCCCAAGTCCTCCTAGCAGGCACAGGACAGGCTCCCTTTATCTCTGCATATCTGCATGTGAATAAAGGCACAGTTTCCGGAGCCATTCCATAGCTTTAGAATGTTTTGCACAGACCCATTTATCTTTTTTGGATACAACACTTAACTACTTCCTTTCAACAATGGCCACCAAGCTGCTCCCCAGTGAAGGAGTCTACCCTCCTCAGATTGTTCTTGAGGCCAGAATGCTAAAGGCTTTTATTGTTATTTAAGGTATTAATAAAGAGCCAATGAATGCACTGTGGAAAGGAAAAGGAAAATGACCACTTCTGGGCCTGTGATGTTTAGAAAACAAAGATAATCTCCTGGTTTTTATATGGAAGGAAAATTTGTTTTTCCTGAGATATAGATTTAGCATGTTAGAGCACAGAGAACCAGCTAGGAGCTACCAACTCTGAGAAAGCTTTAGGAGTCAGTGCTGGAAGAGGTTTGAGGCACTAAGTTCTTTATTTTTACCAATGTCAGCTTGTTACCTCCTAGATGGAAACACTGAGGAAGAACCCAATTTAAAGTAAGCAGCTGGGCTATTTCTAGGTCAGAATGAAACCTGCTTTTCCAGCAGCAGCCCAGACTAACAAAATCAGTGAAAGATCTCAATCCCAGAAAGAAGGCTGATAAGGAAGTTACTTTTGAAATCCTGGATCAGGGCTGTATCCAAAGAGCTTCTTACTATGCTGGGTAGGGATGAAAGACCTCTTTTTGGTGATGCTTATTAAATTAATGGGCTATGTATGGGGAAAAGCCAGGGGATAGTGCATAAACTTCTCTGAAACTCTTTCTGAAGGACCTGTATTTGAAGTGTGTTGCCACTTTAAGAAAATGAAGCAGGTATTCTTAACTCTTGGTCCTCTGAAAGGAAGCTTGACACACACCAATGTAGCTTCCAATAGGCCTGGATCTAGCAGGATTCAGAAAAGCCTGGCTGATTGGACTCTAAGAAGCACACACCTCTGGCAATGGTGTGCTGGTAAATGTTTCACAATAGGCTCTCTGGGGGAAAATATATGCTGAATATACTTTGAAGTTTAACCTGCCTTATTAAGATTTTCTTCATCATTTTCTTAAATCTAGATAATCAATAACACAATATGTCGAGCCTTTACCTTTAGCATTTGCTAATTTCTGAAGTGTAAAGGCTCACACTAAATATTTAACAATAGACTCTTGGGAGAAATCTATTTTTGTTGCCTCTCTGTCCACAAGATCTGTCTCTACCTCTCTGAGTAACTGAAATAGTTTTGAGTAGCTGGGGAAGTACCCTCCACTGACATAGGTTCACCGAAAGAAAATCATCTTCTCAAAGCCATATGAGCACTTGGTGGGGGTTGTACCTTTGATAACTACCCTCTGTTATAGATCTTCCAAACTCAGGTCAAAGCTAGAGGATTTCTCTCTTTCCTCCTGAGAGAGGCACTTGATATAGGCACCCTCTGAATTCTCACAGCCACCCAGGTCTCCACAAATGTTCGGTGCTATGGCCTGGGAAGGTTACATCTTCAAGGTCCATATAATGTCAAAAGCAGGCCCCCAGGCTCTAATGATCTCCTAATTTCTTTGACTCAGTTCTCTATCATTCCAGTCTCATAGTGGTGAGATATTCTAGCAAGGTATCAAAGACCTTTTTTCAAGCTAGGCACACAGGATATGCCACACACTCTGTTTCACCCCATCCCCTCCAAAAAATATAATTATCCATAGGAAATCTCCTAAGACTGTACTGTTTGACTAACATCCTATCCCCTAAGCTGAGTCACTGGCTCTTCTGGCATGGAGTCATTGGCCAAAAATGACAGGGGTCTCCTCAATAGTTTCCTTACATAGTTTTAAATTGGTCCAATCAGAAGTTTTTAAATGTGGTAAAGCTCTCCCTACTTCCAAAGAAAGATGCTATTTTTATTACATTCAATAACTTCTGATTGGAAATAAAGAATATAGTAATTAATTATCAGGCAACACTCTTTCCAGATACCTTTTACCAGGCCAGGGAAAGCTCCAGGGTTTCAGACAGCTCACTGAAGACATTGTCACCATTCTGAATATACTGAATGATTTTCAGCCTCAGCTTAAGTGCCTACAGAATGGAAAAAGATCCTTTCAATGGCATGCTTATTATAGTTCATAAACATCTCCCAAATTGTCATTCTTTGGTTAAGATCTACAGCAAATGTTATATTCTAGTTCTCTAATCACTAGGCCTCATGGTTGCTACTCCATTTAATGGAGCTGCCTAATTTTAGTAGCCTAGACTACTATGAAAAAAATCAAATAAATGAAATGAGTCTCTAAAATGTGACCTATATGGTAAGTGAAGGCAGTTGAAATGGTTTTATTCTTGGGATCTCAATAACCATACTGTCTTTGGGCTTCTGTACTGTCTCCACCTAAAAGGTCTACAGTTCTGTCCCTTTTGAAACCTAGCTTGCTTCTAGAATAGGGACTTGACCTTGGAGTCTATGCATAGATTTCAGAGTGCCCAAAAACTTAGATGGGAAAAACAAATTGCATCTCTATTTTCACCAAGACCTTACTGAAATTTAGCATTTCCTCCAATGATTTAAAAGCAGTATTGTGAGAAGGGTTCCTTAGTGTTCACCAGACTACCAAAGAGGCCCATGACACAAAAAAGAATCCTGTCCTACACCATTCAAGATGGCTTACCTGATAGCAACTAAGGCAAACAAGAAGCACCCAGAATATCGGGTCACAAGCATTTATTAAGCACCTGTTATGTGATGGAACTGTTCCAGGTACAATAAATATATTTATCATGAAATTATCACAAAGACATGACTAGGATTCAAACCCAAATTCATTAGTAAGGAACAAACTCACAATAGTAATAGGAAAGTGCCTTCAACATTGACAGAGTGGGGGTAGTGATGACTCTGTTAGCATCCCTTTGCAGGCCTCTGGTTCTCTCTGTCTCTGGTTTCACCACGGGGTGAAGTTTTCCATGTTGGAACCATATCTATGAATCTAGTCTATATCCACCGACTCCATTTATATAGACAACCCAGTCAGCTGAGTCAGCTTACTGTAACTCCTAACTTAGCTCTGGAAACCTCAAGGAGTCAGGAAGATCTGAGTTCAAATCCTCTCTCAGACACTTACTATCTGTGTGACCCTGGGCAGTAACTGCTCAGCGTTAGCTTCATCCTCTGTAAGATGGGGATAATAATAGCATCTGCCTCACAGGGCTGTTGTGAAGCTCAAATGAGTGAACTGCTGTGCCAGCCTTACAGCGCTGTATCAGTGGTACTTTAGAGGTCCAGTGGTCAATGTCTCTGTCGCTGCTACTGCTCACAAATATTCTGACATGTCCAGATGCAGCCTTGTCCGAGTGTTTTTTTTCTTTTCTTCTGCTGCCCATCTTTGCTCTCCCTGATTCCATTCCAGCACTCTGAGCATCCTTTCTTTCACCATGAGACAATAGCCTTCTAGGAAACATAACACACTCTCCAATCTCTACATTCACGCTCTGTGCTTCAAAAAGTGAGAAAAGGAATAGGAATAAGGGCTTCCACCCATACCTACTAAAGATTAAGGTTTCTTTTAACTGGTCTTCTCTCATCTAATACCTTTCTAATTTCATATATTTGTGAATGTTTTCACTTTAGAGCACTAAAAGAAATGTGATTTCACTTTAATTCAGCTTCAGCCCCAAGTTGTGTTAGGTGACACCAATAATCTTTTTGTAATATTTACAATACTGAATACTTCCTTATTTTTCCTCATTCCCAGCAAATCAGACCATGTTTCTACAGCATATGATGAGTTAGGCTGGTGAATATCATCAGACAATGAAATGAGGGTTAAAAATGTGAGTCATTTCTATTTTCTGCCCTGCCTGGCCAAAATAGCCTTGAAAGAAAAAAGAAAATCTCATCCACTTATTACCTATCTATGAATCACATACTCAATCAAGTTTGGGAAGGAGGTAAGTGATCACTTGTGGGAGAACAGTCAACAGCTTCAGAATATTAATGGGAATCTGTTAGAACTCTTGGCATTAATAAAATTTATATCCCATGTCCAATGTCTAAGGACGTTATGTCTCAGCCTCTACGTGAAGCACCATTATAGAATTTTATATCTAGAAAGGCCTTTAGACATCATCTATTCTAAAACCCTCATTTTAAAAAGGAAAGTGAAGCTGAGATGGGGAAGGATCTTGACTAAGAATCATAGGATCATACAAGGCAGAACTAGTAAGGACCTTAGAAGCCATCTAACTCAAGGCACTCATTTTATAGATGAGCAAATTAGTGACTGAAAAAGGAACAGGTGTCCAGAATTCTAAAAGATATGGGCATTCTACCTATGTCAAGATATTACCAAAGGTTAGGCAAGAGCTGTGTAGCACATTAACATGTAGTATAATGGAAAAGAGCCCTGTGCTGGATGTTAGAACACCTAGGTTCTAATTCCTGATTGTTGTTAGCTAGATGGGTAACCTTCATGTCTCTGGTTTTAATATATGTAATGTGGCATGATACATTGTGACATGATGTGATATGCCATGGCATATAAGATGTAGCATGGCATGACACACAAGGCAAGGCATGCCACATGTTTGACACTGTGTAGCTGGCATGACACATGCATGACTGGTGTGGTGTGGCATGACATTGTGGTGCAGTATGACAATGTGGTATGGCATGGTAGCATATGATGTGCCATGATATACTGTGACACATATATGACATGATGTGGCCCAAGAGTGCTATAGTGTGACACATGCACAATATGGCATGACACCTTGTGGCATGGTGAGATGCATTGTGACCTGATATGGGCATGATGTAGTGTGGCAATGCATGATGTGGCATGAAGCATGTCTGGTGTGGTGTGATACATGTGCTGTGACATGTGTGACATAGTTTTCCATGTGTGACATGAAGTGGCAATGCATGGAATATCATGTTGTGGTATGACATTGAATGGTGCTGCATGGCATTACATATATGTGACATAGCATGGCATTTGCATGACTTGGCTGAGTGGCATGTACATAACATTGTGTGACATAGCATGGAGAAGGATTTGGCCAAGATTCTTGTCAGCAATGACTAAGAGAGAGATCTCTTCCCCTGCTGTGATTGCCAGGGACAACCTGCCTCCTTTTTCTTTATAGAGATGGACAACGGAAGCATCCTTGATCTCCTGGAGGTAACTTCCTCTTGCCATATAATTCAGAAGATTTTAGTCAGCTTTTATATAAGGAGTACACTGCCTACCTTGTAGAGCTCTACTGGGTTGGAATCAGTGCCGGGAACGTTTCCACCCAGGAGGACCTCTTCTTTAGTTGAAAGTTCAGGGGGCAGCTAGGTGGCACAGTGAAAAGAGCACTGACTCTGGAGTCAGGAGGGCCTGAGTTCAAATCTACACTTACTAGCTGTGTGACCTTGGGCAAGTCACTTAACCCCAATTGCCCTTCAAAAAAAAGGCAAAAAAAAAAGTTCAGTTAGAAAAGAACTGACCACAACCTGAAGTATATGGTCAGTGGCTTCAGCATTGGTTGATGATGATCTCTTGAGAGCACTATGGAAGTGTTCAGTTCATCTCTCCAGAATCATGTCCTTATCACTGATCAGTGTGGCTCTAGTAGTGTGGCTGAGTAGGTGACATGCACCAGAGATTTTTGATCTATACACATTCTTCAATGAGTCATAGAAGTGCTTTGGATTCTGTCAGCGTAAAATTAAATCTCATCTGCCTTCTTACTGAGCCAAGAATTTGGCATCTTTCTGAGCTTCACTTGCACTTTTGATAGCTTTAAATGTTACCTTCTTAGAACTGGACAAACTGTCCTGCTGGTAAACCCTGTGGAGTTTTTGTTTTTTGTTTAATAACTTCTGAATTTCCCTATCATTTTCATTAGTCCAACCCTAAGGTTTGCAAGTGTTCTGGCCCAGATGAGCAAATGCAATGCTGTACACCAAATCACTAAAAGCTGCTCCTTCCTTTTCTGCTCCACTGCTACTGCATGCTGACTAAGCTTTCCCTCTAGATCAACAATGATCTGTTTACACACTGAGATCTAATCTCACCTAACAGATCTAATCTGTTGATATTGAATCTTCTGACCATTTTGCCTTGGGGCCACTACTTTTGCTGAATGTGAATGTTTAGCCTGGAGAGAATAAGACTATAAACTGTTCAGCACTCTGTACCACACATCACTTTTATCACTTTCACAGCCTGTCTATCTCTTCTCCTTACAATGACATCATTTATTAAATGCCAGTACTTGTTCTGAGGGTGCATCCATGACATTTTGTGGCAGTTAGGTAAGTGAAAAACAGTGTTGGTGATGAGAAGGTTATGAGATGCACAAATCTATTTACTGTTACTCCTATTTCATTTCAATTCTATCCTTCGAAGTCCATTTTGCGGTTCAAAAAACACTTAACATGCATTCTCTTGTTTTATCCTCTTAGCCCAGACTGCTTAGCTGGGCAGGGCAGATATTATTACAGATGAGAAGACTGAGGCTTAAAAAGATTTAGTTTAAAAAGATTAAGCTCATGGACATACACCTAACAGATTGGAATCAAACCCAGGATTTCTCTGCTCTTTCCAACATACTACCATATAGGCATGTTGTCACTGGAAATGGGAATAGCAGAATGTTAATGCTGGAATGTTTAACCTTCCTATTTTACAGGCTGAAGAAGGTAAATTGACTTGATCATTGTCACAGAGCAAGGTATAGTGGAGCTGGGATTAGAATCCAAGACTCTTGCCTCCCAACTCACTACTCTCTCTACTATCCTTGCACTGACCTAAATAAATGGGGATTTTAAAGCTGGATGGAGAAGTGGACTTATCATTTCAGAATAACACTGGCATAGGTCTTTACAGTGAATTCAATGCTGACAAGAAACAATACACCTCTCAAGCTAGGGGAAAAAGTAACTGCACCTGGGATAAAAGAGACAGTTGAGAGAGAGCCTGAGGGAATTCAAGCTGTAGCTTAAACCTTGGTTACTCCTTCCCCTGAAAAAGAGTAAACTGTACTTTGCCTTAAAAGCTGGAGGCTGGTGTTTAGCAGACAAGAGATATTGGGCCTGTAGGCTTCCTGGCTCTTGTTGGGGGTGGGAGGGAGGTGGGAGAAGCTTCAAAGGGGAAGTTTCAAAGCTGCTAAGTAGCAAAGGGTGATTTTTAACTGAAATACAGAAGAGTGAATTTTCCTAATCCTGATAATTCTCATACTTCGGAAAAGAGGAAACACCACTCAAAAGTGGAAATGATAGATTTTGGTCACAGAGTCTAAAGAATTTTAAGTTACTTAAGAATTCTCTACCAAGTAGAGAATTAAAATGAACCCTAGATTCGTCAAAAAAAAACCTATGTTTGAGTCCTACTTTGTGATATGTTTTAGCCTATGATAGGCAGGTCATCTAACTTTTCTGAGTCTCAGTTTCTTCATCTGTCAAGTGGGAATGATACTTAGACTATCTGTTTCACAAGGATTGTTGTGAGATAAGCACCTATAAGCTGTAAAGTGATTTTGGATTATAGAATCATAGATCTGGACTTTGAAAGAAGCTCAGAAGATACTCATTTACAAAGAAACTGAGACCTAGTAGGTTAAGTGACTTGCTCATGATCACTCATAAATGTGAACTGTCATTACTAGAATTATTATAAAAATAATTAGGTAGACACTGGGAAAGTAGTAGGAACATTTTCAAAAAGAAGGGTCCCAGCCCAGCACAGAAGATGTCTTCTTATTTTAATTGAAGACCCTTCCTGATAATGTTGGACTACCGAGGGTTTCCTTGCTCTATATGCAAAGGTCTCACAATAGCTTCACTGTAATCTGTGGCTTATTTCTGATCACTATCAGTGTAATTTCCTGGGCCTTTGCATCATGTTGTAACCCCACTATTCTTATTTTCAGCCAGGAGGAAATTGGAGGCTTAGAAACAGAATTGAGAGACCCCATGTTGTTTGGGTTACTGATTAGATAATGGCCAATATGAAACGACTGGTAGGTGGGCCCATGGAAGGGTCTGTGATAACCATTCAGGAGACCAGGGTTAATTTCCAGGGGAAGAGTAAACCAGATGAGGTTGGCTGGTTAATATAGTCATTGTTGATTTAGACAAGGGAATAGATAGGATCCTTGTTAACTTTCAAGTACCCTAATCTCAGGCCTAAAAGGAAGGACTTTGAAGAATAGAATTGAGATGAAACAGGACAAAGAAAAATTGGAGAAGTGGCCAAAAATAAAATGTTTTAATGGATCTGAAATTTTATTAATGTGGATATGTTCTCCATCAGATAAACAGGGACTTGAAAAGAAGTGTCAAGATCCAAGACCACCTCTCTTTCTAATTATCTTTTTTTTTTTTACAATTAGGAGACACCCTCTTTTCCAGAGCTAAGACCTAGCAAGCAAATGGTGCCCTGAGCTTGGCTTAACAACAATCCTTTGAGTTCACCCTCTGGGTGAACAGTTACAACTAAATCGCAGAACTGATGGTCCCTGAGTTCTGGCAAGCACCAACAAGCTCAGACATGAAGCTTTACTATGAACGGACTTTTTGTCAGTAGATAGCTTTGCCTCACTGTTGCTGTTGCTACACTACATTGATTCTTTATCTAGCCACAAATATATAAATCAAGGTTTGGCCCCATTGCCTCAGGTCTCCTATTAGAGGAGGCTCCAACACATGTGTCTAATTTCTCTCTCCCCCAAACAGAATAAAAAAAGTTTTTTGTTTTTAACCTATGTGAGCTCTTTGGGATTTTTGGAGTTAACAGTGGTTGCAAAACCTCTATGATTCTTTGGTCATTTGTTACCAGAGTTGACAGAAATCAAATCAATACAAGATAGGGTGGTGATCATTGGCCCCCAACCTATAATGAGAGGTTTCCCGTGGAGCCATACACCCATCTTACGTAGAACTGGGCTAATGAGAACATCATACCCAGTTCTATCTAAATTCTGAAATGAAGAAAAGACAATGACAAATTGCAGAGGGTTCAAGTAACACAAAGATGATCTTGGCATTGGAAATGAAGATCTATAAGAAAAGGTTAATGGGATCTCTCATTTTGAAGGAATGGAAGACAAGATGCTGATTTAATAATATATCTTCAAGTATATGAAAGACTCGCATGCTGAAAATCGGTTTTCCATTTCCACTGAGGACAGAACATGGCAATTAAGCTTATACGGTATTGTGAGGGCTTTGGGTTACAGACAGGAAGAGATTTCTTAAGAGCAAAGATTGATAAACACTGCAATGGGTAACCAAAACCAGGATAACTTTATCATAGTTCCATAGAGCTATGGACTACCTAGGTGAATAAATGAGTTAATGAAAATTTTTTTTGAAAATAAGCATTTATTAAACTCTTACTATTTGCCAAGCATTGTGCTAAGTACCTCCTTTCCTGCTTATTACTCTCAATTCTTTCAAAATTATCCATTTGCTTTGTCCTGTCATGTCCCTATCCCACTCTCTTCTCTTCTTCCTTTCTCCTCTCCTCTATATTCTATAAGAAAGTCAGAATTTGAACCCAAGTCTTCCATCTTCTTTCTTCTTCTGGCAGGGTCTGTTTCTACTGCACCAATGGTTCTTAAAGTGTAGTCTCCAAAACCCTTGAGGGCATACATAAGGTCAAAACTATTTTTATAATAATACTAAAACATTTTAATTTCCAATACAGTAAATATTGGTAGGTATGACCCATGAAACATAAGCTCTTGGGGAGAGTAAGGGCAGTTCTCAATCATTTTTAAGAGTATCAAGTGGCCCTAAGATCAAAAAGTTTGAGAACTACTATGCTGTGTGCCGTATTGTCTCTCATATGTACTTACTTGTACACAGGTTTTATTCTTCCAATAGGGGAGGAAGCTATGTTTCATCATCAGGTCCCTAGGACCAAGACTGTTCATTATGATTAATTAAAGTTTGATTGCATTTTAGTATTATTATGGTTTACATTTTTGTAGCCATTGTGTATTTTGTTCCTTTGAGTCTACCATCTTTCCTTTGCATCACATTATACCAGTTTTCCCAAGCTTCTTGAATTCTTCATTTCTTCTATTTTATGATGCAACATATATATTCCATTATACTCATATACCATAATTTGTTCAGTCATTTCCCAATTAGTGGACACCTATTTTGTTTCAGGTTTTTGCTACTGAAAAAAATATCCCTACAAAAATATAGAGTATTATTATCCCTTGGAATATTAAGCCAGTAGTGGCTTGTCTGGGTTGAGGGGTATGAATAGTTAGTGATTTGATTCATGTAATTTCCAAATTGCTTTCCAGGGCTTTTAGATCAATTTACAGCTACAATAACTGTGCATAGGTACTAAACTATAGTGATTTTACCAAATATGGAGCTCCTTTTCAAGTCTATGATATAGATCTATGATTATAGATCTAAGACTTCTGTAATACTTCGTAAGGATATTGATTTAAGCCTTTAATTTTTTAACCATAGGGAATTCTTTTTTTCCTTTTCTCCCCAAAGGCACTAAACTTTTTCATTGACTATTGTAATATGAAAAAGTTCACTTCAACTCAAAAATCTATTCATTAAGCATTGTATAAGACATTGTGCTAGGTGCTAGAGTCGCAGCGACCAAAAACAAAAAAGAGACAATCCCTGACTTTGAAATTGTTGGGTCAGTTGTGTCAGAGTCTTCATGACCCCAAATGGGGTTTTCTTGGCAAAGATACTAGAGTGGTTTATCGTTTCCAACTCCAGTGGATTAGGCAAATAGGGGTAAGTGACCTGGGGTCACACAGCTAGTGAGTGTCTGAGGTCAGACTCAAACTCAGGTCTTCCTCACTCCAGGCCCAGTACACTATCCACTGAGTGTACCTAACTGCCTCTAATCTACATTAATCATTTGCAATATCAAAGGGATTTTGGTAGATTTACAGTGGTCCCACGTCAATTCAATTTGTCCACCAGCAAATGGAAATTATAAATGAACTGACTCAAATCAAAGGACCTGGATTTAAATCCCAGCTCTGCCATTTACTATTTGTTTGACCTTGGACAAGTCAATTTACTTCCCTGGGTTTTAGTTTCCTCGTCTGAAAATGAGGAGCTTGAACTAGATGCCCTCTGAGGTCCTTTCTAAACTTTAAATCTCTGTGACTCTGCCATCCTCCTCTTTGGCTTCTAGGAATGTCTAAAGAAGAAGCAGCTTGCAAGGACCCTTGGGCTCCTTCTGAAACTCAGTGCCTTTAAGTGAATGTTGAATTTACATGTAAACAGTCACTACCGCCAGATTGACTAGCCATTGTCCTGATTGGGTAGGTTGCCCGGGTTATATGGATACAATCCATACATTATATACTGCAGACAGGGGTGTGTATGCCTTTTCAGGCAAAGTCCAAGTTAGGAATGGTGTTATTTCCTGATGTGGATTCTCACAATTAGCAGGATGGGAGCTACATCCCGTCTCCCCTCTGTTTCCTACGCCTTGGGTTCAAAGTACACTCCCTAAGTCTGTTGACGTCATTGCTTCTCCAAACAGGAGCATCTTGAGCCAAAGAAAGCCAGAGTTTGAAGATGGTAATGTAGTAATATCAGGCTGTCCCTCTTCTGTGCAAATTTTTGATGTACATTTACATATAAGATTAGCTGATTGTGTGGCTGATGAATGTAATATATTCAAGTCATGATACTGGGCAAGATCAGTTCAGTGATAGGACTCTTTAAGTAGAAAACTTTGAAAATGGCTTTGTTTATGAGACACCTAGGATAGAATATACTTTGATATATATGTATTTTTTTGCTTTTTGGAGGGGGGAAGGCAGGGCAATTGGGGGTAAGTGACTTGCCTGAGGTCACATGGCTAGAAAGTGTTGTGTCTGAGGCCGGATTTGAACTCACGTCCTGACTCCAGGGCCGGTGCTCTACTTTGATAATTACTTCAATGTGCCTAGTTTAAGGCAACTGGAATATCATACATTCCATCAATTGTTGGATAATGTTGGATAACTCCCAGACCCACCTCAGTTGGGAACACCCAGCGTTCTCTTCTCACTTGAAAGGATGTTCAAGCCTATTAGCACCTTATTATCTTTCCGACAGCGATTGGCTTCCTGCTAGGCATTATGAGCTAGAGTCTGACCAAGACAAGTCAATAAACATCTGTTACATGCAAGGCACGATACTTTTGTAGGTGAGAAGAGGGCTCTAAGCAGCTTAAAGTACTGTCCCTGTTCTTAAAAGGGGTTACAGTTTAGGCACTGCTTGGATGAAGAGTACAGACACACTGAGCTATAGTTTGGAGAAGAGAGCAAGCAATCTAGAGTGATCAAGGAAGTCTTCCCAGAGGAGATAGGCTTTGAACTGAGCTTTGAAGGAAGCCTTGAAAGATTTCAGGAGATGAATAGAAAGGAAGAGAGCATTCTAAGGAAGGGAAATATAAATAAAACCGTGAAAGTGGGAAATTGCAAGGCACATTCAGAAAGAATGGTCACTAGATTGAATGGGTCAGATTGACCTTTGGAGCAACAGCAGGAAATAAACTTGGAAGCACAGGTCAAGGATCTGCCTTCCCAACACAGTTTAAACAAAACAGGGTAGAGAAGAACTAGCAATGAATTTGGAAATAGAAGATCTGAGTTTCAGTCTCCTTTCTGCTATTTATTACTTAAGTGGCCTTGAACAAGTCCCTTCCCAGCTTTGGACTCATCAGTAAAAATGAACAGGTTAGACTAGAGAGTTTCCATGTTCCTTTCTAGTTCTTCAGCCCTAGGATTCTAGAACAGATGAATAGAGAGTTCAAGTGAATAAGTAAATGCCCACTAAATTTAACAGAAATATAAATATTGATTTTTGTTGTTGTTTCCACTTCAGAGCTGGAAGGGATATTGTAGATTTTAGCCATGAAAACTTTTCCTTCCATCCCTATTGAACCTCCAATTCAATTCAGTTCAGTTCAGTGGCTTTTAATAAATCTTCTTTTATGTTATTGGTGGGTGTGGGAGAGAAGATCCTCGCAACTTTATGAAATAGACACACCCCAAGAGCTGGAAACCATTTAACTACAAAACTCAGCAATATCTTAGGTGCAAGCAACTCTAAGATCAGAATCACTAGTTTATTTGGAGGCAGGTAGTATTCTCTTGCTGACAGGCTGGAGCAACTGAGAACACAATCTTCCCACTGAATAATCTCTTTATAGGGTAAATGCTTATAAACTTAGGTGCCCTGTGTGCAGGCGGGATGACTCAAGGAGACATGCATTGTTCGAGAGAATAGAATAGATAGACCTGTTATTTCTTGGCCAGGCCTTCTTTATCTGAAACAAACAACAGGCTGGTACTTACTACAGGGCGCTGTTATGTGTGGGTGCAGGGGAAAGAAAAGTTTCGAACAGATTTCAGAATAACGAGACAGGAGCACTCCCGGCCACCATAGAGAACTGAATTTGGATTTGGGAAGATAAGAATGAAGGGGAAGAGGGTGGAGAGAAGGCCTCCTGTGGCTTATGGAATCAAGAAACTCTAAATCATAGAGATAGGAATATTTAGCCACTTTTGCTTCAGAATAGTGCATTTTGTGTCTTTAAAAGAGAGGCTTTTGGGGGTAATATTTGGAAGGTTTTTATTTTTTAATAATTAGTGACTACATCTTCAAGACCAATCAATCTGTCTTTCAGGATTTATTAAGTACCTACCATGTGCCAGACCTTTTCTCTTTGAGGCGCTGAGGAGACAGACAAAAGTCAGTCTGCAATGTAGCCAGGGGAGATTAGGTGTGTGTATTTAGAGAGATACAAAATAACTTCGTCCGGTTAGGCACTAGCAGCTGGGAAGATGGTGAAAGTTTCATGTGGCATCTAGCACTTGAGCTGATCTTGAGGAAAACGAAGGATTTTTTTTTAACATTAAAAATTTTTTAAATTTAAATACTAAAAAAAATCAAATTTTATATAAATAGAGCGGAACATAAAAAGAGAATTGAATATGGAACATGACGTCCCATTTTATGCAAATGACTTTAGAATTATATAATAAATTTCTCATTTTATTTTCAAAACTCTCCTACTTGTCTTTATTTCCTTCTGAACTTTTTTCTGTTCCCTTATGAATAACAAAAAACATTTTTAATTGATCTCTTAATGTGGGTGGGGTAAAATGTCACTAACGCTAACCGCTTAATGGCTCCCTTGTCAAATGAAAAACTGAAAGAAAAAATGTAAACTCGTAACAAATAAACACATCTAAGCAAAATACATCCACACAGTCGCCACATACAGAAATGTATGTCTCTTTCTGCATTTGGAGTGTGTCAGCTCTCTAGCAGGAGATGGTTCCTCTGGAGACGCGTTCAGTTATTGTACTGATAAGAATTCTTAAGTCTTTCAGAGCTGTTTTTCTTTACAATATTATCATGCCTCTAAAAGCTGTTCTCCTAGATCTGTTCGTTTCTCTATGCACTGGTTTATACTACCAGGATTCTTTGAAATGATCTCTTTTTTCATTTCTTGTAGCTCAATAATATTCCATTGTATTACTATACCACAATTTATTTGGCCATTCCCCAATTGGTGGGCACCCCTCTTAGATTTTAATTCTTTGCTTTTCTTCCACCCTCCCCCTTAGATCCCCTTTTCTCTTAACTTTCCCTTTTTCCTAACACCAATTATTTCCCCAACCAGTCTGACGTATTTTTTTATACCAAATTGTGTATATGTATCCATATCCATATCCATCCAGTTCAAGGCATTTTAAAGCAGCGAGGGTTGTGGGTCTGGTGCTCAGAGCTAGAGAAAAATAGATTTGGGAGTCATCAGAAGAGGGATGGTAGCTAAGATCAAGGGAGTAAATAACATTAACACGAAGAGAGGAGAAAAGAAGTGTAAGGATAGAAACTTGGAGAATATTTGCCTTAGCAGAAAAAGAATAAAGAATAAGGAACTAATTAAGAAGACAGGGAAAGGTCAATTCTAGTCTATTCAAAACAGACTACTTGCTGTTCCACAAGCATACTGTATCTCTTCCTGACTATCCACACTCTACCTTTCCCCTACCCTCAACTCTGCATATCTAATTCTCACCATTCCTTAGATTCAAACTTGAAAGCATCCTTTCCTACCAAGCTTTCTCTGGCCTCCAGGCTGGAAGGGATCTATTCCTCCTTTGAACTGCCTCAACATTTTATTATACTTACTTTTGCATATGTCTTGTCTCCAATATAGACTATGCCTCATTCAACCCTATATCTTTCAAAGAGCTTAGCATAGGGTTTTGAACAAAGTAGCTGCTCATCAAATATTTGTTTCAATGAATGACAGGAGCAAGAGAGTAGGAAGACATGAGGGGACTCAGCAACGGGAGAATTGAGAACCTCAAACAGGATTCTTATCATTTGTGTTTTTTTTAATATGTGCCCAAGCTTGGAGAAGCAAACCAGGAAAAGAAGATGGGGAATGTCACGCATTCTTACACTCAAGTGAGTTGGGAGAACTCAGCTGAGCTTATAGTAGTCCCCACAGCACATAATACAGTACTGTAGCCCTGAAACAATCACGAGTCTTTTATTGAAAGGAAATCTTGCATGAAATGCCGGTGCCAAAGACGACTATATTTAAGTCTCCCAGCCTCAGGGGTGGTCCTGCTCAGCAAGGCTTGATATTTCGAATGCTTCATGTGGCGCTGCCCCCGCCGTGCACACCTGCACTGGTTGCCTTTGGCAGGCAAAGCAGCTTTTGATCTCTTCTTACCCCCTCAAGAAGGCAAAGGAAAAAGGGAAGGAGTTAAACAAGCAAGTCTCATTAAAATGGAGCGAATAATTGTGAATGGAGTTCAGGCTGGAAACTTCTGGGTCACACAGCTGTGGATTGTGTGGCCCATTGAGGGTTGATAGGAAAAAAATTACCCTGGGAATTCTAAGTATTGTTCAGAACTGACTGCAGCTTTCATTGTTAGACTCTGATTACAGCTTTTGTTTTGATATAAAGTACAGTTATTAAATGCCAGGCTGGAACAAAGATGTATTTACATGCAAGGAGTGAATAAAAGCACTCTATTTTGGGAGATGTCACAGTTTTAAGCTTGGGGGATGGGACTCAGTAGAACTGGAGAGAATTGATGCTTAGAGTGACATTTAGGTTTTAAGTGAAAGGAGTCTGGGATGGAAACTCAAGATGTTGGAATTTAGTACGGATACAACCACTAAATAGCCAGTCAATCTTGGCCAAGTCATTTTGCTTCTTTGAAACCTTAGTTTTCTTCCTTTGTTTGAAGAACAAATGGTTAAACCATATGACTTCTAAGTCTTCTTCCAGCTCTTGCATTCTGTGATTATTTTATTTTAACCAATACTAGGTACTTTGGTGCAGTAGAGTGAGCAGAAAACTGGAAGAAGACCTAGGTGTTAGTCCTGGCTCTTACACTAACTTGCTGTGTGATCTTGAGCAAATTACCTTACCATTCTGGGCCTTGCTAATTTCCTTATATGTCACTTGATTGGTTGGGACTAATGGACTAGTTCCTAGATGCCAAACATGCAACTGGTGAGCCATGCAGCACAAAAACGTAAGTAATGGTAATATATAGTTTTCTAAATCAATACGCGGCAACAAGGGACCCTTATGTAGGTTTTTTTGTTTAGTCATTTTCAGTCATGTCCAATTCTTCATTACCCCTTTTGGGGTTTTCTTAGCAAAGATATTGGGGTGATTTGCAATTTCCTCCTCCAGCTCATTTTACAGATGAGAAAACTGAGGCAAACAGGGGTAAGTGACTTGCCCAGAGTCACACAGCTAGTGTCCGAGGCCAGATTTGAGCTCAGGTCTTCTTGACTCCGCTCCCAGCATTCTCTCTGCTGCACCACCTAGCTTCCCTGTGTATGGTTTAGTGGTCCCCATTTCTATTTCAGTTTGACAGCACTGGGCTAGATCTTCTCTAAAGTTTCTTTTAGATCTAACATGCTATATGATTCAGAATGCGAGTAGATGATTGCTACAATATGACAAAATCTTATTCCTTGCTCCTGAGATAAATCATCTATAGTATATATAGTCTATATGTTTGAAAGTCATGTTTATCATTTTGAATTTTTATTCTTAAAAGCTCAGAGAGAATTTAACATTGAAATCAATCAATCAAGCAATATTGAATGTAAAATTATGAACCTAGTAACACACTCCATACATATTCACGAATGTCTTTAGATTCCCTGAAAATTTTAGTTTCTAGCTGTTCTTTGACAAATAATTTTTTAAAATTCCAATTTCTTTGTCCAAAGGATTCCCTTGAATCCCCCACCTCCTAGTTCTGTACTATAACTTTAAGGGATAAAAGTACGATATAATTTGTTTATATTTTTAGCTTCAGGTACTATGTAGCATGTCCCCAAAGTCTTGGAGTAGTTTTAAGCTTTAATAACATCCAAAGTGTAGGGAGAAAGGAAAATTGAGAAAACTAAGATAAACAGATTAAGTGACTTGACCAGGGTCACACAGTTACCAATGGCTGAGGCCTGATTTAAACTCAGGTCTTTTGTCTCCAGGCCCAGTGCTCTGTCTACTGTTTCACTGGCTGCCGAAAGCATAAGTATAAATGCTATAAATTTACAAAGAGCAGCCTTTGAAAAGTTCATTATTTAAAATTGTTAAATATTTATGTGTTTCTTGTTAAAATTCAATATAACCACTGTCGAACTATATGGATCACTCTGGTTGATTTTTGAACTAGGTAAAAACTTTCATCAGCTGTCACTTGGTGACAGAAAGGACTGCATTTGTAATCATAGCCTTAAGTCATTGGAAGAACAAGGTTTTGATGTATACATGGCTGTTTTGATTCGATCTGACAAGGACAAAGTCTAATGGAGATAGAGCAGGTGACTGAAGTTGCCAAGCAAGAAGGACTCTTCTACCGATCTTTACTTCTGATGAAATGTCATCCAGAAACTGTCACATACTCAATGAATAAGGACAGGGTGCCCCATCTTGTTAAAAAAATTTTAAATGTATTATTCAAAACTCACAAATTAGATAAATGAAAAAGAAACATAAATAATTCACCTTTCAAAAGATATTCTAGTTAAGTTTGTCTCATTTGTATTTCTGAAGTTATGAAAGCTTAAAACTGTACTTAAAACTGTATTTGGGGATATGCTGTGTGTTTGTGTGTATGCATTGTAATATATATTTCTGAGAATTCTTCATAGCAAAGTACCTCGCACACAAGATGTTTAATAAATATTTGTCGAATTGAAGAATACTGATGAGATATATAAGTAACTAACATTTGTATGGAAATTGAAAATTTACCAAAAAACTTTCTATTTATTGTATCTTATTTGAGTCTTGTCTTAAATACTATTATCCCCATTTTAAAGATGAGGAAACTGAGTCTTAGAGAGGTTAAGGGAATGTTCATAGTCACACAGCTAAGAAAGTGTGAGAGGAGACCTCTGAATCTAAGTCCAGCATTGTAGCCACTAAACAACACTATCATCCTTCATCTTTTCAACTGTAACTGTTGACATTTGATGATTAGAATCAAGAGCTCTTGCTACCAGAAGGGAGCTGAGAAGTCAGTCAGTCCAAACCCTCATTGACAGATAAGGAAAAATGAAGCCAGGAGAATTGGGAATGAAAGCAACGTGATGCAATGAATAGGGCACTGGATCTGGAGCCAGTGAGATCTGATTCAAATCCCTCTGGCACTTGTTTTGTGATCCTGGACCAACCACCCAACTGCTCCATGTGTCATCTGTAAAACAGTCAAAGCCATGATCCTATGAGTGACAACCCCAAGTCTTCCTAACTCGCAAGCCATCACTCTCTTCATTACTGCATCTATTGATACAAGTCGAGGGGGGAAGGAACAAAACATTTAAAAAGAATAAAATAGTAAATGAGTTGCTTGGTCATTAAAGCAAATGGTTGGAAGATCCAGGATTAGGTCTTCTGGCTCAGTGCACTGCTCTTTTCAGAAATAAGTAGGATTCCAGAATTAAGAACGCCATTCTAATAATTCACCTAGGATGAGAAACATTTAACTATGCACCCCATTTCTCAATTTTGAATTGGAAAATCAGAAAATATCACAACTCAGTATTTCCTCTCACCTCTACTCTATCCAATCTTCACTCCCACAGCTCCCTGACATAAATCTTTCTCCTCAGTCCCTCACACCATGCTTTTCCTCCTGCTGTTCCTCTTTGCAAGACATTATTGCTTAGTAAAAATGAAGTCTTATGGCTAGTGTTAAAAAGAGAGCACATTAAATATTAATGAAACCTGGTGACTACTCATTCATTCAAGAAATATCTATTGACTGCCCACTAGGCATAATACTTTTGAAGCAAAAGTTCATGTGGGAAGGTAGAAAAGTCTGGAGATGAAAGGGACACAGCAGAAATTAACAGGGGTATAGAAAAGAATTGAGATAAAAACAACCACCACAAATCTTCAGAGATTGTAAACTATGAACTTGGGTTTTCTAGGACCCTCTCCTGGGCCCGTTAGGGAGTGGCCATCACAACCTCAAATTGTAAACCAGCCAGTGGTGGCCCCAGAGGAGTAGCCTGGATTCAGAAAATCTTGCCTTTCAAGTTTTCAGGCCACTGGAGCAAGAGTTTACATGTTTGGATGATAGCAGACATTCTGTGCAGGGCAACTGGAGGGTTTACAAGCAGTGAGTGAGAATTAAACAAGGAGCCTTCAGATAATTAAAGCCTGATCTAACAAGAGAGTGTTTAATGAGTCTGTGTCCCTCACTCATCAGGACCCAGAGACCACCTCAAGCCCATCTCCTGTTATAACCAGGGCTTTCTCAGACAGCCAATGGATTTTGTTACACACTTCCAGCCTTAGCCTGTATCATGTACTACGTGGCAGATGAGAGTCCTAGTGAGAGCAAAGAGAGAGGCAGAGCCAACTCTCCAGAAGTCTAGGACAGAATTATCTCCTCTACATTTCTTAAAGCTCCAGGAATTTGGGCTGTCTGCTGGCCTGATGAGAATTCCTTTCTCTTGGCTTTAGGGAGCATGTATTGGGAATGATTTTCCATATTCCCAGGAAACTGACGTAGCTGCTTCTTTGCTGTTTCCTAAGGGCAGGTCGCATTCCCAGCCGGGCTGCCTCAGGCATTAGTAACGCTTATGGAAGGCACTTCAGTCACCTGATTGGCTGTGTAATCTGGGCAGGTCAGTTCATTATTCCCCACCTGGCAAGCAACAGAGGAAGGCTATGAGGGGTGGGGGCCTCTTTCCCAATCTTAAAACAGCTCACATTTACATAATACTTAAATTCTCAGAATCATAGACTTACAGCTGGATTTTAGTTCTACAAGCAGACAGTATGTGCCAGGTACTATGCTGAGGATCACAGCTCACTGATCAAGAGCAAGAAGGACTTTAGAGGCCGTTTGGTCTAAGACCCCCATTTTATAGACAAGGAAATTGAGGTACAATGAGGCAGTGTCAGGGGCAGCAGGAGAACCCCAGTTCCTTTGTATTATACACAAAGTCCTCCTTTGTATCATACACAAAGACACTCAGTCAGTCAGTCAGTAAACATTTATTAAGTGCCTACTGGGAGCTAAGTGGTACCACTACAAAAGGAGGCAAATAGTCCCTGCCCTCAGGGAGCTCACAGTCTAATGGGAGAGACAGTAAGCAAGTAAGTGTATACAAACAAGCTATACATGGGATAAATAGAGAATAATTTCAGAGATTAAATTTGCATTCCCTTTGGGGAGAGCAGGGCTGATAATTGTGTGCTACCCTGTGTGGAAAGAAAGAAGGAAAGAAAGAAGGAAGGAAGGAAGGAAGGGAAAGAAGGAAAGAAACAGGGAAAGAAAGAGGGAAATAAAGAAGGAAAGAAAGAAGGAAAGAAAGCTGTGTTGCCCACCTGGAAGTTTGGGCCTTATTAGGCAGCTCCTTCTCTACTCACAAGGCTGCTGTTTGTCCATCTTTCTCAAAGAGAACCACGAAGGGGCAGCTAAGTGGTATAGTGAATAGAGTATCGGCCCTGGAGCCAGGAGGACCTGAGTTCAAATCCAGCCTCAGACACTTAACAAGCACTAGCCCTGTAACTTTGGGCAAGTCATATAAGCCTGATTGCCCTGCCCTTCCCCCCTCCAAAAAGCAATTAAAAAAAAAGGAGACCATGACATCTGGGAGGTGATCCCATGACATGTATTTACGAATTGGGTTTAAATATTGTTTTTTTGCTTTTCAAGACCAGCCTTAACCCCAAATCACTCTGGTCCCAGGCCAAGCCTGACTTGGTCACTGTTTGGGCCCTGATTGGCTCAGAATGAACATAAATAACAATTGTTTCTGCTATCTTGACCAGAAACCCTAAGGGTCTTCACCTCCTAGATCTATTTTTTTTTAAGAGACCATTCTTTGTTCATATTTTTTTTATTAAACATTAATCACTGAATGGGCTCTAACTCTGTCAAATTGAGACCTGTTAAAGACCTTAGCTTGAAAAGGTCAAGATCTTCTCCTGAATCCTGGGCCATCTCCAGTTGTCCTGATCCATAGCTGGCCACTGGACCCAGGTGGCTCAGGAGAAAGTGAGGCTGGTGACTTTGCACAGCCCTTCCTCACTTAAATCCAATTCATTTGCACATCATGGCATCACTTCCCTGACATCATGGTCCTCTTCAAGAACAAAGGACAAATAGAAAATAATTAAGAGAGGGAAGGCACTAGAAATAAGAGGGAATTGGCAAGACTTCCTGCAGAAGACAAAAAAAAAAGATGCTTAATAAATTCATGTTGATTGCTTGTTTTAAAGAGGTGTTGTTATTCTGTGTCCTTGAGCAGAGTAGAGATTCCAGTCTTGCCATTTCATTTGTGTAGGAAATTCCTTCCACTAATGCTAGTTTGCAACTGTACTACAATGTATTCTTGAGTTGTCTGGGGCACTGAGAGGTTAAGTGATTTTGCCAATATGACAACGCAAAGTCTTCCTAACTCCTAGGCCATCACTCTCTCCATTACTCCATCTGTTGATACAAGGTAGGGAGGGGGAAGGGATACAGCACTTAAAAAGAAGAAAATAGTAAATACATAAGAGAGGTACAAAGTATTCAGAGAGATCATAACTTCAAGTTAACAAAGCACTTCACATACACATCAATTGATTTAATCTTCCCAACAGCCCTGTGCTAGAATACATACAGTTATACCTTCTGCATTGTAACTTTCCTCATCTTGGTTTCAATATATGGTGGGTCGGCATAAGAAATTAAATGGGAATTTTGGGGGAGTTTTGTGGACACTTCAGATGGTATCAGAAGGCCAGCAGATGACACAGAACCTATAACCAAATACTTAACCCAAATTTTACAATAAGGTACTGTAAATACCCTATAAAAGAAAAAAAAATTCAGACTTCTCTGGTACAAAGGGAGAGCCAAAAAATTTGACATAGATTTTCCAATCATGGGGGCTCTGTGCCCCTAATTCCTGAAATGTGGAAGGGATAACCGAATTCTTATTCACATGAGTCAGTTGGCTATTTCTTTGACCAACCTAGAAAGGCCAGGTCACTGGATCATCTAGTCTTCTGTGGGTCTGTATTCTCATTGATAGAGAAATCCAATATGGAATTTACAGATGAGCTAGCTGAGCAGCCAGGACTTGCTCAAGGCCATCCAGCTAATAAATGATAAATCTAACTCTCTGCTCAATCCCCCTATTCTTTCCATTATAGCACAGTCACTTGATTGAATGATTATAAGCAGGGCGGGGGTGCTGGAGCTGGCTTGCACCAATCAACTCTTGAGACCCAATCTTTAGATTTTTCAGTGAGCATTTACACCTCAGAAATCAGCAGACTTCAAATCAGAGCTTGATTTATTGTTTTGTTGATGGTCTAGATTTAAGGAAGTGATGGGAAAATGTTAACACATATCAAACTTAAAAGTCTGTTTATCTCACAGGGATGCATCTGGCATTTTCTTAAAGTGAACAAAATCAAATCTGAGTCTGACAATTTGGAAAAAAAATCACAATGCTCATTGAGATAGTTGGAAATGATACAGGAGAAAGAGCCCTAAAATGAACCTTAGTAGATTCGAATTCTATACCTTAGGCAAGACAGTTTACCTATCTGGTACTCATTCTCTTCCTCTGCAAAATAAGGGATTGGACCCAAATTTTACCACTCTATGATTCAGGGTCAAGAATAGGAGAAAGTCTTCATCCTTCTCTATGAAGACTCTATGTGCGGAGCTTTGGTGCCAAGGCCTATGAGAGACCAAGTTCCCTTTCTTCCCACCTTAATCCACTCAGTAGTAACATTTTGTCCTGGGGCTAAAACTTTCTGTTTGGTTGGTGAATGAAGTGAATATGAGTAAAAACTCGACTGACCCACTCTATGTCATTGACCCTAGACTATGCTTCATAACTGAACCAGTCCTACCCAGTTTGAGCATTTTCCCATCTTCCCTGCCTCAGAATGTGTATTGTCCCATTCTCTTCCGTGTCTGCTCTGGAAAAAATAATTGAATTAATATTACCACTGATATTGGAAATGGCACGACAATCTGATTCCCTATGGAAGTTAATTGGTGGCACAGTGGAATAGAGTCTAGATTCAGGAAGACCTGATGTCAAATCTGGCTTACTAGCTGTGTGACCCTTGGCAAGTAGCTTAAATTTATACCTGACCCAGTTTTTAAAATTGTAAAATGATGATAATATTTCCAAGTGTTGTCGTAAAGGTCAAATGAATTAATATTTGTAAAGCATTTGGTGGCTGGACGGCCCACAATAGGCACTATCTAAATGCTTAATCCTTTCCCACTATGGTTCTGCTAACAATCCCTGTGACTGCTAGAATCTAGACTCTAGAATCTATGTGCATACATTGTCTGGCATTGCCGACGGATTTATCATTTCAGTATCAAAAGTCAAGAGTATGGAGAAGAGAGGCTGTATCTCACACATAAATTTATGAAAATTTCAGAATCTCAATCTGACAGTTTGGAAGATCATCAAAAAGAAACTTTTCTTGAACTGAAGCTCAATCTGTGGGTCACGACCCTTTTTGGGGGTCGAACGACCCTTTAACAGGGGTCACCTAATAGCATCGGAAAACACATACTTCCGAGACACCGCTCCTCTATTCATCTCCAGGCGGGTCTGTCCACATGCAGATACACCCACATACAACTATTAAAGGGTCGCGGCATTAGGAAGGTTGAGAACCATTGATTTAGACCAAATGTCCTTTCCCTGGTCACTGCTTCTCTATATGTATTGCATCCTTCTAAAGCAGGTGCTTTTAATTTTTTTGCTTTGGTCATGTTTCCCTTTGGCTCTGTGGTGAAGCCTGTGGATCCACTTCTCAGAATAATGTTTTTATTTTTTTAAGTTTTATTGATGTGGTTTTTTTATATTACAAACATTTACAGATTGCCCTCCTTCCCTCAGCCTGCTCCTCTCTTGTAACAAGCTGAAATAATTAAATAAAACTAACAAAATGGTGACCTCATCTAAAGCGCACATAGCACTCCACATCTGTAGCTCTTCTTAACTTTCTTTTTTAATTAACAGAAATTTATATTCTTTCCCACCTCATTAAAAACCAGAAAAGAAAAACAAACTTATTAACATATATACAGTCAAGTAAAATTCATTAACTCTATACAAATATGTATGGAGTGCACACGTGCCCATATATACACACTCATTCTGCACTCTGAATCCATTACCTTTCTATCAGGAAGTAGATAGAGTATTTCATCATAGGTTCTTGGAATCATGGATGGTCATTGCATTGATCAGAGTTATTACAGCTCTCAAAGGGTCTGTACAGTTGTTATTGTATAGATTGGTCTTGTTTTGCTCATTTCATCAGCTTAGAAAAGTCCTCCAAATTGTTCCTTTTTCTAATATTTGATGTTACTGTATAAACTGTTCTTTTGGTGCTGCTCACTTCATTCTACATCAGTTCACATAAATCTTTCCATGTCTTTTAAAAATAATCTATCCATTTTTTTATAGCACAAATGTATTCTATCACATCACATACTACAAAGTATTCAGTCATTTTTTCAATTGATGGCCATCCCTTTAGAACTGCTATAAATGTTTGTGTACCTGTAGGACCTTCTCCTATTTCTTTGATCCTTTTTGGGTATAAGCTTGGGTGGGGCATAGCTGGGTCAAAGGGTAAGTACTGTTGAGTGACTTTTAATATATAACTCCAAATGGTTTACTCATTCACAGGTCCACGAACCAGTGAATCAAGGTACCTGTTTTCCCAAAGCCTCTTCCGACATATGTCATTTCCTTCTTTTGCTCATCTTTGTCAATCTGATAGGTATGAAGTGGAATCTCAGAATTGCCTTTAATTTGTACTTCTCTAATTAGTAGCATTTTCCTCCCATAAAGCTACAGATCACCTGGATTTCTTTCCTAGAAAAATTAGCACCTGTTCATATCTTTAGACCACTTATCAATTGGGGAATGACTCTTATTCTTATAAATTAGATTCAGTTCAATATATATTGGAAATAAGACCTTTATCAGAAGAAAAAATGCTACAAAGATTGTGGCCATTCTACCCCACCCCCCAGCTATTTTCCTTTTAATCTTAGTATTGTTGGATTTATTTCTGCAAAATCTTTAAAAATGTTATGTAATCAAAATTATTTTTTTCCTTTTGCAATATTCAATATCCTTTTTTGGTCATCAACTTTTTTTTAATCCATAGATCTGATGAGTAATTTTTCCATTTTCTCTAATTGGTTTATGATATAACCTTTTGCATTTAGGTCTTTTGGAGCATTTTTGTTGTTTAGTCATTTCAGCTGCGTCTACCTCTTCATGACCTCAGTTGAGGTTTTCTTGGCAGGGATATTAGAGCGGTTTGTCATTTCCTTCTCTAGTTTATTTTACAGATAAAAAAAACTGAGACAAAGTTTAGTGACTTGGCCAAGATCACACAGTTAGTAAGTATCTGAGACCAGATTTTAACTCAGATCTTCCTGACACCTAGCTGCCCCATCTTTGGAGTGTATCTTGGTCTACAGTGTCAAGCATTGATAGAAGTCTTTCTCCCAAACTGTTATATGGAAGTAGTTTTTGTCAAATAGTGAGTTCTTAATGTAGCAGCTGTCATGTTTGAGTTTATTGAACATTAGATATATTTGCTTCCATATGTTATGTATCTAATCTGCTTCACTAATTGGTCCCTCACATTTTTAACCAGTATCAAATTGTTTTGAGAATTATTGTTTTCTAGTACAGTTTGAGATCTGGCAGTGCTTGGCTCCTTTCCTTCCCCCAATTATAATCCTTTGCTTTATGTTAAGATAATGGGTATGTGTATATACATAACCAAAAGCTAACATCGTATGTGTAATAGTTGAAGCAGAATTCTTTCTAGTAGAAGGATAAACTAGATAAGCTAGAATACTTTTCAATAAAATCAAGGTCAAAACCAGAATCTCCGTTGTCCTCATACCATTTGACAAAGTACTAGAAATACTGGCTATGGTAATAAGCATATATAAAGAAGAAACAAATATATCACTTTTCACAGATGATAGCATGTTGTAATTTAAAGAACTCTACAGTCAACTAAAAATTAATTGAAAAATAACTCTAGGGGTCCGCTAGGTGGCGCAGTGAATAGAGCACAGGCCCTGAAGTCAGGAAGACCTGAGTTCAAATGCGACCTCAGACACTTGACACACTTACTAGCCGTGTGACTTTGGGCAAGTCACTTAACCTCAATTACCCTCCAAAAAGAAAAAAATAACTCGAATGAACTTTCAGGATATGAAATAAATCTTCATAAGTCATTAACATTTCTATACAATACAATAAAACCCAGCAGAGAGAAATCCCATTTTAAAAAATGATGGAATTCTAATGTACTTCCGTGTCTCCCTGTCAACATGCACAAAAACTAAATAAACAGAACTATAAATCACTGTTTATAGAAGTAAGAAAGTACTAAATGATTGGGAAAATATTAATTGCTTATCAGTAAGATGAATCAATACAAGAGAAATGATAATACTACCTATTTAATTTAGTTACTTAATGTCTTATCAAACTACCAAAGAATTACTTTACAGACCTGGGGGGAAAAATAACAAAATTCCTGGGGGGGCAGCACAGTCTCACCCTTATATTTGGAATGGGGCACCTGGCATAATGCTTGTTAATTTATTGAAGCATGTACCACAATTCAAGGAATTAGCTCCTTCTCTTGGTGCATTCTTATGCTAACCACTGGAAGTCAGCAGACCTGGATTCTTTCTGAGTTCTGCTACTAACCAACCCGCTGCGTGATTCTGAGCCAAGTCACTTCTGCTTTCTGGGTCCCCATTTTCTTGCTCTATAAATTGCATAGTTTAGATGAGATGTTCCCCAAGTGTCCTTTTATCTCTTATGTTCTAGGACCTTGCATTCTATTCCTTTAATTATAGCAGTCTGTGTCTGTGGAAGGACTCCATGATACAAAAATATTTGGGGCCAAGAGGAAACCTTGCTTATTGGAGAAAATTCTCATCCTGCATCTCTCAGAAGGTTGCACTTAAATTTAAATAAGCCCCACAGCCTGGCTACCTTACCACCATGCCAACATTGATTGGGTAAATATACTTCCAGCGTAGGCAGCTTAAAGAGGCAATGAGACGCTTACTTAGGTAGTAGTAGCTTCCTGTGACAATCATGGAGCAGAGTAAGGAGATGGGATAAAGAATGACTACTTCTACATCATGTTGAATGGCATGAATGGATGCTATAAAAGTCAGGCTGGCATGGAAACCAAACAGAAGAATGGACTAGAGGGGGGAGATACTTGAAGGTGAAATTGAGAGGTTTTGCAACTGAGTGGACATGGGGAGGGGGGAGGAGGGAGAGTGAGGAGTGGAGGGTGACTCCTAGGCTCCTTGACTCCATGGTTGACTGGAAGGATGATGGTACCCTTGGATAGTAATAGGAAAGGTAAGAAGAGGGAGGACTGGCCGGGGAAGATAATGAGGTCAGATTGAGACATGACAAGTTTAAAGCGTCCATGGGTTGGAATAACTGCTGACTCAAAACAGTATCCAGAAGTATTAAGGGGCCACAAAACTATGTGGAGGAGACCGGAGAAAGTCCTTGTTACATGATGAGAGCTGACATTTATGTAGAACTCCCTCATTTACAAAGCATTTTGTGACGCCATTTCCTTTGATGCTTATGACAGCTCTAAGAGACAGGTACTACAGGTATGACGATTCCCATCTTAAGGCAACAGACTCAGCTAGGTTAAGACTTGTCCATGGTCACATAGAGCTAGTAAATGTCAGAGGCAAGATTCCAAACCAGCTCTCTCCTGCTTCCAAGTACATTCATTTCGCCCCCCCCACTTTCCCTCCCCCCAATACCTTTCAAGCTTTTTTAAAAAGTGTGATTGAAGAACATCTCGGTTATCCTGGACTGATTTTTCAAACTATTTGCCAAATCTTGCTATACTTTGCTGAGAACTATGATGTAACATCTATGTGGATCTTGGTAAACATTCTGAGTGGAATAGAGACTTTAAGAGGTAGTAGAGTTAATTGGAGAAGATGATTGGGAATGCTATCCAACTGGAAGAGATTTTCTGTGATTAAAACTAGCCGCTTTCCAGCATATTCCAGAGAGAAGCTCATTATCAAATCTTCTGTGGTATATGGCCTTTCAGATGACTCATTTTTGAGTTCATAAACACAGTGTAGGCTCACATCTTCCCAGCCTCCGCTCACCAACACCAGAAATATGTATTGTGCACATGCATAAATTTGCAATTTAAAGTTGTTCCACAATGATTTAGGGCACAGTCCTGTAATAGTAAAGATAATATTTTTAGATGGTTTAAACACCAGGACTCCTTTTTGTCAGGTATATATGCATGACCTGCCATGCACAACCTTCACATATGTAACTCTTTGCCTTGGGTGAATTGACCCAAAAGGCCACAAGATAGATTTTGTATTTCCTGTTTCCTTCAGCCAAGGAGCCCTAGGCTCCTGGAAGTATCTTTATCTTCTTAAATGCAGAGGACAGTCTGTGAGTGTGTTGGTTGACTGACTAATTCTAGAATCTGTTCTTTTCCCTCCCCTTTGCCAGAGGCAAAGTAGGTTGATTAGACTGTCTCCTTGCCAGTTCTGGCTGAATGGTAAAAGCATTAAAAAAAAAAATCCACTTCCTGTAGCCTCACCCAGCTCTAGTCCCTAAACTTCAGGGGAGAAAGTTATTGGAAAAAAAGAAAGTGCTGACCAAGTATTTGGACAGAATAGAAAGGAGAGCTGAAATCTGGAATGAATGTCATTAATTTGCTGAAGTTGCAGCTGAACCTGAAAATTCATTACTGAACCCTGAGCTAAACCAAAGTTTAATTTTTCTTTTAATTTTTCTTTTTTTAAAGAAACGAACAGGTTCAAACTGGAACTAAAACCATATATTTCTAAAACTAACAAACCAAGGGCAAAACTGAGACGTGAAAATATTGACAAATTGAATTGATGTTTCATTCATTCAGTTCAAATATTTGATCAGAAGAAATCTTAGACAAGCAGAAGCCATTCTGCAGAGTCACCGTCCTTCATCTAAGTCACTCCAGTTTTGCAATGCAATTGTCTTTCTCTGTCCATTAAAATATAACCAATTTCATTCTTTGTGATGTTATTTGGTGCTCACTCAGGCCAATGTTTACCCATTCTTTTTCTGAAGAAAATACATGATATAGATAGAGGCATCAGGTTTCTGTATAATCTGTAAATTTTTCAGTTCTCATTCCTTCCTGAGGAACAATACTTTCCAACAGGTTTCCCTTGATCTTCACTTTTCTCCATCTTTGTGCTGAAATCATCTAGTATCAGAGTATATATTGATCTGCTGGAGGGTCTTATCATTTTATAGAATTTGTGTGTCATTTTGTCTTCAGCAACTGATGTTGGTGAGTAAGCAGGGATCACTTTCATTGTGCTGAAGCCTCAAATGGGGTAGTACAAATGAATCAGGAGATTGCCTTGAGTTGGGCTGGCCCATAATGTGATTGTCATGGTACCTCTCTCTCTCTTTCTCTCTGCAAATACTTACATCAGCACTATAATATGTGATGACTAAACGCTCCACAAAATAATATTTCTTGTAGCTTTTGTGAGTACAATAAAATTGATTTTGTCAATTCTTTTCTTTGACTCTCCAAGGTGTACTGGTGAGCTCCTCTTCCATTAAACTGTAACTTCCTTCCTTCTTCTGATGTTATGTTAAGAATGTTAGGATTGGTATAATTTGGCTCCTGTCATATGTCTACTCATTGGTCATTAGATGAGGATCTCACATTTAGAGTATCAACAGTTAAATGGAAGTTTATTGGTTGTCTGAAAACTGTGATTCTTAGCACTGTTTGCCCCCTGTCCTGCCCTTTTGTCACCATGACCAAAGAAGTATTAGTGGGGCACACAGGGCTGAGGCCATTTTTATCTGTCTTTGTTTCAGGGGTTGCCATGGTCAAAAAAGTTTCTTCAGTAGGTGGCCAGCCTACTGTTAAGGTGTCTCTCTGTGGCTAGTCATGGGAAAACAGGGCCATACTTGAAGTCTTTCTACCCCAGTAGAACCTGCCAGAGCTTCCAATCCTCTGACATAATATTCAAGAACCCACGGTCATCTCCATACCTCTGAGAGGGAATGGAATAAGACTTTCTGTAGGCTTTTTTTTCCTCCTGAATTATCACTTGTTTTTCTATTCTGTCTCCATTTTAGCCAATAATATGTCTTTTTTTTCAGACAGTTGGGCTTAAAGATGTATTAGGTGCAAAGCAGTTGTCCTGCCTTTCTTCCATCCTCCTGTGTAAAGTTAACCACTATCTTCAAAGAAATTGATGACATTGTGACATTGGACCAAACAGTGCCTCTAAACAAATTAGCTGACCAGTCTAGACATTTTATAAAATAGAATGATGTAGAAGTAACATATAATTATCTGTTCCACATCATGAGGATTGGGGGCATGGCTCCCCTGTGATCTGGAAAAATCCCTGTAAAATTTTTTGGCCTTCCCTTTGTACCAGAGAAGTCTGGATTTTTTTTCTTTTTCTTTTATGGGGTGTTTACAGCACCTTATTGTAAAATTTGGGTTATGTATTTGGTCATAGACTCTGTGTCGTCTGTTGGCCTTCACGTGTCATCTGTGGCTTCCTTAAAACTCCCAAAAAATTCCCATCTAATTTCTTATGCTAACCCACAATATAGCAAAACCTCAATGGAGAAAGTCATATAGTAGAAGGGAAAACTGTATAATTGACATAATATTTGTAAAATGCTTTGCAAACCTTAAAGTGCTATATAAAAGCTATCTATTATTATTATTGTTACTGATGAATTTTTTTTACCATAGCTTTCTTTCTTGAGTAGTTGATGTGATATTTTAGAAAGAACAATGGACTTGGAATCAGGAGTAGAGCTGTAACTAGGACAGGGCAATGAGGACTTTTCTAAAGGTTATAACTACCCAAACAGGCACTCTTTAGGCAGCAGTCTGACTCACTCACTATGTTTCTTCCATAGTCTCCGTCACATAGCCCAGTAGACTTTGCTCCAAAACTGCGCCGCCAAATCATGCTGTCACAGAATCTATTACATCCTCCCACTGACCCTCTCCCCCTAATCTCCTCCTTGGACTGGGGGATGAGGAGCTAGCATCGCCTGTGCAATGGGGGCGTGGGTGAGTCTCTAGGGTCTGGTCCATCGTATCTTGGTGCAACTGTTTCTTAGGTAGCTTGTTCTCTGTACACTCTCTCCAAAACAACGACAACAACAACAACGACGACCAGCCCCAGCAGCAATAAGGACCCTGATTTTTTTGCCCCAGGCTAAGAGTTTAATTACTGGCTTTAAGTTCAGTAGCTGTTGGCTGTGTTCTAGTCAATTCCATTGTCTGAACATCAGGTTTTTTTAATCTGTAAAGTGGGGATAACAATGCTTAGTCTATCTATCTCACAGGATTATTGTGAGGAAAGTGCTAACCCTTCAAGTGATATTAAAAATTGAGTTGTTATTATTCTTTCTATGAAAATTACAGTAGCAGAATTGATTGAAACAAAATGAGAGTCATTCGAATATGCAAAATGCCCCTAGAACTTTGGGCCAGCAGAAACTTGGGAGAGTATACATGAGTCCTACTTAATTGGTTCCCTGAAGAAGAAATACTGTCCAAATGGACAATTTATTATTGATTCTATCACTTCTGGGGGATTTTCAGTGTTAGTAGAACTTGTATGGCACAAGCTAAAATGACTTCTGTCATTATGTGATTTTTTTTTATCGAAGACATTGGAAAAAAATGTCAAAAAAAAAAATGAGCACAGGTCCTCATATAAATCCCTAGGGCACTTTGCTAAAGAACTCTTTTGAAGCTGAGATTGAATTATTCATGATCAGTCTTTGGGTCTAATCATTCACTTAGTACTAAATTCACCTAACTTGTTAATTGACTCTAGACCACATCAAAATGTCTTTTCCAAAAAGAATTGTACAAGACTTGAGAGTGCTTTCCCAAAATCTAGGCAAACTTTATCTCCATAATTACCCTGTTCTAGCAATCATAAACACCTGGAAAAAAATAATGTTATTCTGACATGACTTGTTCTCAACAAAGTCACACTGGCTTTTTGTGATCATCCTTTTCCTAGAGATTGACTTTAACAGTTCTTTAATAATATATGTTAGAATTTTACCAAGCATTGAAGTCAAGCTCAGTGGGCTATAGTTTTCAGGCTCTCTTTTTTTTGAAAATCAAGTCGTTTTCCCTTCTGCAAATCCTGAGGTACTACTTCCGTTTTCCACAAATGTTCAAAGGTCACTGTTGCTGACTCAAAAATGAAATCCACCTGTGCTTTCTGCACCAGAAGACACAGTCCTATTCCTTCTTTGATGTTTTTCTTTTTCCTCCAATATAACTAAACAATGAAACCCCTTCAGGAATTTTTTTTATAAGACCATACCAGGCATGATAGGACTACCATCTAATAGAATTCCCCTACCATGTATGTCAGGCTAGTTTTTTCCCCTGAAAGATAACAGCCCTCATAGGTTTAAGGCTAAACTGCATCTACCTTGAAGGAAGCTTCCTGATGGCCTCTGGCCAGACTGACATGGCTTCTTGGTCATCCAAGGACATAAAAAGGCCAAACCACATGGAATCAGAGTTCTTCACACTTGATGGATAACTTAAGACTCACCACGCCCTTCCCAGCAAACCAGACACATTTCTCAATTTCCACATAGAAGCAAAAGGGGTTGAGTCTCCCCAGGTTAAGAGCTTCAACAAACTTGTTGAATATACTTTCTCTGCTATGGCTAAGTAAACCTTTGTTAACCATTGACCTACCTATGAGCCTCATTTCATGCCAATATGGAACCTAAACCAATAAGGAGAGTTCTTGAATCAAGCCTCCCCATAACACCAGGATTTTGTATTTGTTCTCTGTTATCTGCCTTTCTATTATCTTTCTTTTTCAAATTTAGGTTGATAGCAGTGATCTTGTGAGATACATGTAAAATGTTATGATTATTAACTCATGAATAGTGACTGAAATAGTACCTAAGTTGAGATTATAGATGTGATGTTTGAAAAAATGGAACTGTTTTAAATTTGGATGCCTACAATGTCTAATACCTTTAGGGTCACTCTGAATGACTTATAGAATTTGACAGTTGTAAATGTTTTGTGTCTGTTAGTCTATTTTTACAGAATTTTTGACAATCTGAATTCTGTTTGAATGCTCCAATTGATGGAGTATTCACTAGCAACCCATTCCAATAGTTCTTTTTTTTGTTGTTGGGTTTTGTTTTTTTTTTGTTTTTGCTTTTTGGAGGGAGGAGGGCAGGGCAATTGGGGTTAAGTGACTTGCCCAAAGTCACACGGCTAGTAAGTGTTAAGTATCTGAGGCTGAATTTGAATTCAGGTCCTCTGACTCCAGGGCCGGTGCTCTATTCACTGCGCCACCTAGCCGCCCCTCCAATAGTTCTTGAGGAAGTATTTCCTTATATCAAAGATAAACTGTTTCTCTGTAGCTTTTATCTATCGTTGTTAGTTCTACCCACTTGCACTCAACAGAATAAATCTTATCCCTATTTTACATATACCCCCTGGTATCAGAAACTTCCTCCTGGCCTGAGTAACACTTTGGGGACCTCTTCATTTCTAATAGGGGATTTGTCAGCATTTGGTACTTCTCAAAAGGTACATCTCCACTTTCCTTAGAAGTGCTCAACCTTGGGGTGGGCAGATGGTGAAGTGAATAGAGCACCTGCCCTGGAGTCAGGAGGACTGAGTTCAAATCCAGCCGAAGACACTTGATACACTTATTAGCTGTGTGACCTTGGGCAAGTCACATAACCCCAATTGCCCTTCAAAAAGCCAAAAAAAAGTGCTCAACTTCATAAAACTCAAGACAGTTTTATTTACAAAGTAATGAATACAGAAAAAATACTCATCCAAGCCCCCAAAGAATCCTCACCTTCTCTCTTGCACAATGGGTAATCAATCCTTTTGCCAGAGACAGGAAAAATTTCCACGATATAGTAGAGCACTGGTTGAGCTTGAACAAATGAGGAGACTGGGACTTTCCCCATCCTGGTCGTCTTCACTCTCTGCCCCGCTTCGTTGAGCTTACAGCAGATGCTTTGTGCAGGGCTGATCCTTGCTCTTCATGATTCTGCTTCTTGTAGCATATCACCTCCTACTCAGTCAGTTCCAGTGATTTGCCATCCCCTCAGGATCAAATAGCAGCTGGCATTCAGGCCCCCTCCTACCTTTTTCTACTACCCAATGCACACTCTCTGAAATAATGACGTGGGTCTCCTTGCTGTTGCACACACAAGATTCTCCTCTCAGCTCCGGGCATGTTCTCTGGCCGGCCTCTGTGTCTGAAATGCTCTCCCTCCTCACCTTTACCTCCTGGCTTCCCTGTTTTGTTTTTTCAAGTACCAACTAAAACCCCACCTTCTACAAGAAACCTTTACCAACCCTTCTTAATTCTAGTGCTTTACCTGTTAGTTATTCCTTATTTCTCTTTTATGCAGTCGGTACTTATTTGTTTGTTCATTAGATGGTGAGCCCCTTGAGGGCAGCGGTATCTTTTGCCTCTTTTTGTATCCCTGTCTCTTAGCACAGTTCCTGGCACATAGTAGGTGTTTTTATAATGCTCGTGGACTGACTGACTGAAGCTTAGGCCACAATAATCAACACTGCTCCCCTCGGAGGTCAGCAGGGTACAGTGGAAGGTGTGCCAGATCTAGATTGGGAGGAGCTGAATTCAAGTCCCATCTTGGCCACTTTATTACCTGCTTGACAGTGGATAGGTCACAACTTCTCTGGGCCTCCATCTCCTTATCTGTAAATGGAGTAGAGGGCCTCTAAGATCTCCAGTTTTAAATCTCGTAACTGAGGTTCTGTAGCCCTTCGCCTCACATTCCAAAAGTCTCTTAGGAATTTCTCCTTTTTTATTTTTTTATTTATTTGTTTATTCTTTTTTATTTATTTTTATAATGAATTTATTATTTATTGTTTGAATTTATTTATTTATTATTGATTTGTTATTAGTAGAAAGAATCTGTTTTTCTCTCTAGCTTATGGTAAGTTCATGCTTTTTCTCATTTCTCTGTAGTGCCTGGTGGTATGTCTCCTGCTTGCAAAAGCATCTCCCACCGCAACTGGAGATTTAGTGGAACATTCTCACTTTCTCTTTCCTTGTTTGCTTGTACCCCATTTTCCACTGGGGCTCTTGGGCCAGGTAATACAAATTACCCCAGACATCCTGTGGGAAAGCTCTCTAAAAGGGAGTCAGGAGGAGGTAGAGCCTAGCCAAAGAAGAAAGAGATGTCTGTTTGTGGTTTTTGTTTAATCCGTGGTAGCCCTTCACCTATTTGACAGAATGTCCTTCCAAGTCATCTCTTCTTTACACTAAATACCCTCTACTTCTCTGTGCTGCCACTTTACAATCCAGCAGTTCTTTGAACACAACACTTCCATCTTCCTTCCTGGCTTTGTTCTGGTTACTCCCAACACCTGGAATGTTCTGTTCTCCTCACCTCCACCTCTTAAGTTTCCTGGCTTTCTTCAAGACCCAGCTCAAATTCTGCCTTTTGCAGGAGGTCTTTCCTAGTCCTCTCACTCCTGAGTGCCTTCCCTTCTGAGATTGCCTTCCAACTACTCTGTATGTATCTTTTACAGATCTAGGTACTAATATGTTGTCTTTCCCACTAAAATGCAAATTTCTTGACAGCAGAGACTTAAAAAAAATCTTTAGCACATACCTGGTACGTAATAAGTACTTAATAAATGTTTGTTGTCTGCCTGTTTGACTTCTTCCAGGATTCAAAATGCATTTACCCTCCCTTGCATATATTCGAACTTGTTAATGTCCCTTTTAAAATATAATCCTCACACTTGAACACAGTACTTCCAGATGTGACCTAGCACAGAATATAGTGGAATTCTCACCTTCCTCGTTCTGGACATTATACTTTTATTTATATAGCCTAAGCTAACATTAGCACGTTTACGTTTGTTGACTAAATGAATTTGTTCCAAACCAAGCTAAAAATTTATACTCTACTTTTCTTGGTGCATGTCTCTAAACTACGGTGAAGCACGTCCATTTTGATCAAAAGTTCTGAATTAGTTTGGATAATATCTACACTGTAGGGGAAAGAACGCTGGATTTATTGTCAGAGGACCTGGCTGCATAATACCCTTGTCCAATCATGATGTCAACGCGCATTTATATTAAGGACTGGGCATACAGGAAAAGGTAAAAATAGTCTCTGCCCTCAAGGAGCTCACAATCTAATAAGCTTGACAACTTGGCAAATAACTAAGTACTGGAGGTAGTCTCAGAGGTAAGTCGCTAACGTTAGAAGGGGTTGGGCAAAGCTTCCTGGGGAAAGGCATTTCCCTTCTGGGGAATTCTCTCGCCTGCAAAAGGAGGTGTTGGACTAACGTTCCTTCTAGCTCCAAATCTTATGAACTTTTCTTCAGAGTCCAAAAGCTCTTTATTACCCTCTTTTATATCATGCATAATTAAGATTTCTCTAAATATTTGTGTATATGGCTTGGAGTGGGGGAAGGGATGGAGATGGAGTTTAATTCAATTTAACAAACATCCATTCCCATTGGACTATTTGGAGAAAGAGAGCCTTAGCAAGAATTAAGGCATAAAGAAGTTATGAAGTTTATTTCCAAGGGTCACTCAGCAGTTCTCTCCTCACTCAAATCTGCTCCAGCCAGGCTCTCTTCTCCCAGTACAGGGCAGCACGCAAAGTCCCAACACTGATGACAGACAGCTCGTTGAATGCCGTGTTCCAGCCAGCAATCAAGCCTCCTCTTTTCTGGCAAAACTACAAATCCCGGCAGGCCAAGCGGGGTTCTGCGAGGCTCTCCTTCCTGGTGGGTGGGAGGGGTAATACCCACTCCAGGGCGGACTCCGACCCCGAAAAGACCACATGCTCCCTCGCCTTTTTCAGATCAGGGAACTACAGAACCCAACAGGCCACGCAGGCGGGATCTGCGGCCTCGGCGACGCGCTGCATGCGGGGACATGTAGTCTCCTTGGAATGGGAACAAGAGGATTGGAGGGAGGAACCGGCTTTGGAATCTCAGCTGCTGTCTGAAGTAGGGAGGCGAAGGAGGGAGGCGGCGCGCCTGCGCAGCTTTCTGGGTTCGGTCCGCCGCCGCCGCCGCCGCTCCTGCTCCGTGCCTGTTGGACTCTGGCGGAGAGGGGCGGGGGGACTCGATGCGGAACGGATGCTCCCGTGCGTGCGGAGGGAGCTAATAAAGTTTTTGAAGGAGGAGACAGCGGGGGGAGATCCATACGGAGGGGCGGGGCTGGGCTGAGAGGGGCCGGAGGCTAAAAGAGCAGAGCCCACGGGACACCGGCGGGAGGAGCGCCGCCGAGTCGAGGCGCCGGAGAACGTCCCTCTCGTCCCCCTCTAGCAGAACCGGCCCAGGACCCCTGGTGAGTGCCGGGGTGGGGGCGGGGGCCGGCGGCTGAGGCCGCGCCGCCCTCCCCTTCCCCTCCTCCTCCACCCCCTCCCTGCGGCTCCTAAGGCGAGGGGCGGGCCCTTCCCGGGACGCGCCGGGGCCCGGGGGAGTGGGGGGAAGGTCGCGGGCGGGGCCAACCCGGGCGGAGCCGCAGCCTCCCGGCTCGCTCTGGGCCGGTCCCCGAGATCCTCCCCCCGAGAAGGCAGCCATCCCTCCATTCCTCCATCCCTCCATCCCGCGTCCCTCCATCCCTCCCCGCACTCTCCGAAAAAAGTCCCTTTTCTTCTAAAAACAAAACAAAAACTTTGCAACTGCAGTTACCCTTGAGAACAGGGGGAGGGGGCTCAGCCCGGGGTCCGTGAACTTGGTGTTGTTTTAGACCGGGTCCTGCGGTCCTTGGGTCTTATTGTATGCTTTGAAGTCCCGAGCCGAGCCGAGCCTTGCCGAGTGCCCCGGGGGTCCGCGACCCTGCCCCCGCCAGGTGAAATTAGACGGGAAGGTTCGGAGCCCGGCCCCGGCTTGGGAGGCTGCGACCCGGACTTCCTCACCCTGAATTTGTGCACGTCTGGCCCAGGGCTGTGCAGCGCCCACGGAGAGCTTTCCCTCGCCTCTCCGAGCCACCAGCGGCCGGCCTTATTACTACTTTTAATATTATTCTGACATCACCTTTCTTAGCTGGCTTTTCAGAGACAAGAAATCGGAAAGGGAAAAACCATTTTTTCAACCTAGAGCTGATATGGGCAAGAAAGTTGGCAAATAACTGCATGAGAAGAGGGTTTTGTTCTCCCATCAAGGAAATACTGTTAAGTTCTGTGTGCTTGTTTTTATCTACTTCATTAACTGAGAGTTCTCTAAGGTGTATGCATTTTGCTGGAAGGTTGGGTTGTGTTTATTTTTTTCCCCCTCCTTCGTTGACCGAGGGTTCTTTAGGTGTATGGATTATGGTGGAAGCTGCGTTAAACTCCTCCCCCGCCCCCTTCATTGACAGAGGGTTCTTGGTGCATAGATTCTGGAAGCTGGGTTAAGCCTTTTTATTTTTCCACTTCATTGGCAAGATTACGTAGGTATATGAATAATGCTGAAAGCTGTTAAGCTTCCCCCCCCCATTTCATTGACAGAGGGTTCCTAGGTGTATGATTGTACTGATGGAAGCTGCTTCCCCCACCCTTCCTCATCTACTTCATAGGTGTGAGAATGCTGATGGAAGTTCTGTTAAGCTTTTCCCCCCTCCATTGACAGAAGGTTCCTAGGTGTGTGAATTCTTCTGGAAGCTGTTACTCTTATTTTTTTCATTTCATTGATAGAGGATTTCCTAGGTGTACAGTTCTGCTGGTAGTTGTGTTAAGCTTTTTTATTTTTCTACTTCATTGACAGGGTTCCTAGGTGTATGAATGCTGATGGAAGCTGCTTTTTTTTCCTCCTACTTCACTGACAGAGGGTTCCCTAGGTATATGAATTCTACTAGAAACTGCATTTTTTTCCCCCTACTTCATTGTTATGAGAGAGTTCCCTAGGTATATGAATTCTGCCGGAAGCTGTGTTGCGGTGGAGCAAATCCTGTCTCTTGAGTGTGTAAGTAACCATGAAACTAATTTTTTTTAAAAAATCTTTTTTCCCCCCATTTTAGGGCATCAGACTTGTAGGAAAATTCTTCTTTAGAAGTTTGATTATCCATTAATTGGTCCGAAATCCATCTTGTTTCTATAGAAGGTTGTCCTAACTCAATCTCTACCCATTTTCCAGATGAAGAAATTGAGACCCAGAAAAGTTATTCAATTTGCCCAAGGCTTGGCTCTCTCCAAGTGTCAGAAATAAAATGACTCAGTTCAGGGCTCTTTCTGCCTAACTGAGATGTGCTAGAATCATCCTCAGTGGTTTGTGGGTTTTTGAAGCTGTCTCTTGATCCTAGGTAAATCAAGACAGAAAAGGCATTATGACTGTAAAAGTGACCTTTATTCATAGTGGTTGTTGGTAGTACTTTTTATTTGTTGCAAAACCTAATATCTATACCTTGTATCATATAAGTGTTGGTAATATTGGTTGTTGATTGAATAGTGAAGTGGTCAAGTTTTGAGAGCAGGATGGAAAAAGAAGATTTAAGGATGGAAAATTGTTAGCTTTTTTGATCTTTTTTTCCCCTTAACCATCACTTTTGCTGTCTTGGAAGTTTACTTTGCTTAAAGATATCTCATGATTTCTTTTCTCTCCATTTATCTTTATCTGGGTTATCAAGGTGTCTTTCTGCAATGTTTAACAAAACAGCCTTTATAAATTGGGATTTTTTTGTAATAAAAGTTTTTATATGTGTCCAGTGTTTGGAATAAATACTGTGGCATTTGTACAATTGTCTTAAACCTTAAAACAGATGCTTTTTGTTTGGTTCCCTGGAAAGAGTGGTAGATTTGGAGGTCAGAGGACCCGGACTTAAATCTTGCCTTTGCCACTTACAAACCCAGAGGTAACTTTTGGCTAATCATTCAACTCCCATGATCTTTGGTTACCATATCTATAAATGTGAGGAAAGGGGTTGATTACTTGACTCTCCCCGGGTTTTTCCTCGATTTATATCTGTGATCCTTAAATACAAATTTTTGCATACTTTTTCTCTCATACATAATCATATTGAAATAGGCGACAAATTAATTTTCAAAATTTTATTTTTTCATTTTTAACTCCATTCCAGACTGAGTATCTTTGCAAAAGGACATCTTAAATAATATTGGACTTTAAGCATTATTTTCCATACTTGATCAAGACTAATGCATTGATAGCAAGAATGAATTGCATTCAGCAGAGATGCTTTCTCCAAACATAGAGCTCTTCTTTACTTCTAACTTGCTTAATTATTTCTAGAGAAGTTCACTTTTGGAATACTGTCAGTCAATTAGTACTATGTGCCAGACAGTCTTTGGTGTGCTTTGGATACAAGTACAGAGAATGAAACTAATAAATTTCAACTTTAAAATATGTCTCTACTTTAGCAGAGTTTTGGATGATAAACTAAATGTTTAGTTCATTTATAATGCTGTCTTCCCCCCAAATATTTCCATTAGCCAGTTTTTGGTAAGCAGTATATGTTGCACCACATTGTTCTTTCGTATCTTGAAATGAATTGTGTATACACATACATATAAAATACATTTTGCAAAATTAAGGAGTTGGAGATTCCAAGTTATTTAAGCTTATATTAATTTTACTCAGTTCTGTTAGTTAATATTTTCGTTGCTGCTTTAGAAAAAAGTCGAGTAACAGATTGGTCCATATTTAGTGATGTTGGGATACCAAATTTAGAGGGGGGTTTATAAAACTAAAGCAGGTTAGTTGTGTATGAGTTGGCTTTTTTTCCTTATGCAATAGTTTATCAACCAGAATAAAAAAGACAGTAAAACAGGATAGCGATACAATTGTTAGGAAACTCCCATGAGCTCATAATCCGGAAGGACTTTTTTAGAAAGGCTTAAGGATGTTGTATTTTTTTTTTGTAAAGATGGCTATGTATCAAATGCTTCTTGTGAATATCAAGAATCAGTTCTAAACCATCTTAGGAAGTTCTTAGGAAAAAAGACTGAACATTTAAAAATACTGGTAAGAATCACAGAATATTCTAGTCTCATAAGAGCAGCTCTTGTCCAGTCTTTTTAAAAGTATTATATTATAAATCTGACGAATAGTCAAATACTGATAATTCCACAGTTGTTTTGACATTGTGATACTGAATGGCATTGCAAATTATGATAATGTACTAAGTTTAATTATTAGCATAATGTGAGAGACTTTGACATTGAAATGCATTGTTTGGAACTAAATAAATCCTTACACTTGCTGTTGTCTCAATTCTCTTTTGAAAATGGGGAAGAAAAGTAATGTTTGGAATGTAGCAATTATTCGAATATTAGTCACCATGGTCCCTATTGTATAGAAGCAGCTACGGCCTTTGGGATTTTCAGCCTTACTGCAGTTTTTGCCAAGGATTTAAGTTCACAATTGGAATATGAAATTGTTGATAGTCCTAAGATTAAAATATATTTTTGAATTCGCTAGTTTGCTTTTTACTGAGCTTTATTTCCCAGACGAAATAAATAGTTGCTCCAGCTTATTTGCATTTAGATGTGAATATTGTGTTTTTGCTTCCTTTTGGTTGTAATTACGTAACATTTAGAAGTATGTGGAACTGAATGTGGAGTTAGTGTTTGAGATAATGGAAATATTATTTATCAGGGAGTTGGGAGACCTAGAAGCTTTGATATGTATTTGATGCTTAATTATTTTTAGAAACATAAAAATATGAATGGGATATTTTCTTTGAAAAATAAGACCTTCCTGTTGGGGTTAGTTAGAGCCAACAGGAATCTTACTCTAATGAGAGGAAGGAAACTTTTTTTAAAAACTGCCTTAACCCAAAGTATTCTTTCCTCCCATAAAGTTGCGGGGTGATATAGAATGTATGAGTGTTTAATTTCTAGAAGGAAGTATATAAGCATATTTTCTTTTGCAAACAGCCACTTTAGGAAGTCTTTTGTTTAGTTCTGAGTTGCTCTGATTTAAAAAAGTTACTCCGCCAAATATGAGTTCTACTTTCAATCACAAAAAAAATTGATGCCTCCCCTTATGATAGTTACACTGTTAGAGTATGTACTTTGAGAGAGTGCAGAACGGTCAGAAAGCTCTTGTGAATTCATTCACTCTTTTAAAATGGATTTGTATTTAATTCATTGCAATAGCCTTTGATTGCTTTAAAAAAATCACATTGTTTGTGTGAAACAGTATTCAGTACACAGGAGGCATTTTTGCTTAATTTATTACACTGAATTATTTAGTGAGCTGCCCCATGCAATTATTCCGCACCTCACAATCCTTGACCCACAGATTGGGAAGTAGCATAAGCTTACTTTGGTTTGGAACTTTTGTTGAATGTGAAGACAGCCAGAAAGTTTTGGGGAGTTGGAATAGTTTTAAGTAAATGTAAAATAAGCATTTAAAATACTTAAGGGCTTTGGAGGTATTAGTTATTTTTAATAGTTGAACTTTCCTGATAGCGGAACATAAAGCCTTTAACTTTAATCACTATGGATGGAGATTTTTTTTCAAACTGTCATTCTTTTCTTTCCTTTTTCCTTTGTCTCAAGGTCATTGTAGGAGATCACAGTTACTATATACTCCATAATATGTTTAGAGTTTATTGGCGTCTAAGAGAACCTTTTGCTCCCAGACTTAATCGCTCTAGAATGCTGTCATGTTGGGAGTTACATTTTTAGAGTATTCTCTTCTTCCTCCCCCCTCCCCCCACACTCTCTTGATTACTTCTTCATTGCCTCTAGTAGTTTGTATATCCCCATCTCCTTGGCTACTTTTAATCTGTGGTAGATTTAAGGAACTGAAAACCAGTAACAATAATTTATATTATATTATGCTTTGTGGTTTGCAAAGAGCTTCCTCACAACAATCATGTGAATTGAAATAGTAGGTGTAAGCATTATCATTCCCATTTTACAGAAACCAAAGCTCAGAGAGCTTATGTGGCTTGTATGTGCTGCACACAGTAAGTGCTTCTCAGTTCTGGGATTTAGGACTCTCCACTGCTTTGTCTACTACATGCTGCTGCCTGTCAAGCTCCAGTTGTTTTTAAAACTACTAATAACTAACTCTCTCAGGTATCTCCTAGAAGTAAAACCACAGAGCTTTAGTGTATGTACTTGGTGACATCCACTTTTGCTTCTTAGAATCCTTTTTTTTAAAAATTCCTGTTTCTGAACCATATAAATGAGATTATCACTTAACAGTTTAGGATGGGTGAGCCATTTCTGTGTAGTCTCCATTTCTTTTTTATTCATTTACCTTCTGTTTTCAGATTTCATTGTTTAGTTAGATCACAGTTTGGATGAAAGAACTCTAGATAATTCTTATATGGTAACTGTGATTGTGGATGGCAGTTAGAATCATTAAATCTCATAGATGGTGAGATAGAAGAGGGTTTTAGAGATTATCTAAGCCCAACCCTGTTATTTTAAAGTTAAGGAAGCCAAGGCCTAGGAGGTTAAGACTTTCCTTGCTCAAGGTCAGAGACCTATTGAAAAATAGGATTTGAACCCAGGCCCTGTAATTAGGGTCCTAAGGCTCTTTTCATCCTCAATCAGGAATAGCATATGCCTATTCATGTCAATAAATAAGAGCTTTTAAAAAAAAAATAGAATCAACCTCTTGATTGAGTAGATTTTTTTTAACTGATTAGTAACCCTGCTCCTTCAGAAAAGGATCCTTCCATCTTAACTGGATTAGGGTATGCTTCCTCTGACAAGATTTTGGTCATGAAGGACTGTTGTGATTTGGTTGGATGGCCCAGGTTGGAAGTGAGTGACACTGAGTGGCTTCTAAACCTTACAGCCATGAGCATGTGTAGTATTTTATACCCGGTGACTCACTTTGTTCTGAGAAATATTGGGCAATGCTATTTTAATGCAGAGTTGAAGTATTTGTGTAGGCTTCTTTTTTATAAATACATGTTTATATACGCCTCCTTTATTATTTATTAGTTAGCATTTAAGAGTCTCCAAATTATTCTGCTAAAGGGTGCGCTGAGCCTGGAGTCAGGAGTATCTGAGTTCAAATTCAGCCTTAGACACTTAACTAGCTCTGTGCCTGGGCAAGTCACTTAGCCCTGTTTGCCTTAGTTTCCTCATCTGTAAAATGAGCTGGAGAAGGAAATGGCAAACCACTCTAGTATCTTTGCCAAGAAAATTACAAATGGGCTCACTAAGAGTCAGACATGAGTGAAACAACTCAACAACAAATTATTCTGGGCAAAGTGATAAAGATTGGAGAAAGAGCCAACTCTTTACATAAAAAAAATGTATACAACAATTTTTTCCTTTTTTATAATGTAATTCATTATCTGCATTGTGAGGTCCCAGTGCCTTTGCACTCTTTTTTTTTCCTTCTGTGCTTTAAATGGGTGTTAGTATTTGAGAATTTGCTGTATTGCATGTTCTCTTTGGGGATATAGTATGATATGAACTGTCATTTGAAGGATTTTATAGTTGGCTTTTTCAGTATATGAACAATTATGTTTGGAGTCCCAGAGACTACGGCAGAATTTGGCCATCAGCATGCAACTGCTTTGTTATTTTCTGTCAGAAACTCCTTCCAAAGATGTTAAGAGTGTTACACTGAACCTAAAACTTCCATTCATCATGACCAACACAATTCAATTCAAGGGATCCATTTAGGAAGTTTATTGAAAAACTGGAGTCAGTCTAGAGGAGAGTAACTAGTTTGGTGAGGAGATTCAACCCCAAGTCAGTGGATGATTGATGGAAAGAACTTGTGAATGTTTAGCCAACTAAGGTGAGTTGGGGATGGGGGGGTGGGGGTGGCCGTTTCATATCATTGGTCTCTGAAGGCAATTGAAAGAGGTCTTATGGAAAGGGGCTGAGTTGTGGGGATTTTTTTGGTCTGCATTGGTAGAACTAAGAAAAATGGATAGAAGTCATATAGAAAGGCAGATTATCCCTTTGCCCTGTAAGGAAAAAATTGAGCTTTACAAAGATGGAATGGGACTGCCTTGAGGCACTAGTTTTCCCCACTATTGGTGAGTTTTTATATGGAGTCTGGGATTAGATGCCACCTCTGAAGTATCTTTCAGCTCTGATTCAGCATTTATTGTGTTTTCATTATAAATGACTATTAAGTCATATGGTATAGGCGCATTTCCATTTCAAGTCCCCAAACATGACTTAAGGATCCACTTTGTACAGAGCACAGTTTTGAATGTCAGAATTGAAGATTTCCTACACTTACAAATGGATTTACAAATTTCCTTTTCTTTTCCCAGGGATACTGCTCCAGAATAAGGAAATAAGTTGCCTTGGGCCATAAACTTGATATGATGGGCCACTCTGTAGACAGTGAAACCCAACAATCATCTCCTTTTTTCCTTTTCTGGGAATTGTACACATGCTATGTTCTCACTCTTCTCTGCTTTTCATCACTCCCAGGCCATTCAAGTTCTTCAGAGTCTTTCTTTTATGGGAACATGCACATCTTGTTTTCCTCTCTTCTTCCTCCACAGAACCTGAGTTGGAAGGAACCTCAGAGTCTATTTAGAACAATCTGTACTTAGACAATAAACCCGTGAAGAATTGTCATCAGTTAACAATTATTTATTAAAATATCAACTGTGTTAGGAACTCTGCTAGGAGATGGGGGAATATGAAGACAAAACAATAATTATTCCTCCCCTTAAAGGAACTTATATTCTACTTAGGCAGGTAACACCTACACAGAAAGAGGGACAAAATCCATCCAAACTAAATATCAGGTGATTGAGGACAGGTGCCTGTCAGGAAAGGCCTATTATGAGACACTGAGCTCAAGCTGACCTTCAAGGAAGCTGTGGCTTACCATTCAGTCATGAGGAATAGTTGTGAGAGGTAAAAGGAACCCACAGTAAAAGGGGACTAATGTATAATAAGTCTGGAAAGGTCTTTGATCCCTGGAGCAGTGGGCCAAGTGTGGAACTTCTTGAGCAAGAGAGTGGCATGGTTGTCATGCCTGCGCTTCAGGAATATCACTTTGGCAGCTATGTGAAAAGGATGAATTAGTGAGGAAAGAGGGTATTGAAATAGTTCAGACCAGAGGTGATAAGGGGCTGAACTAAGGTGGGGCAGGAGCCATAGGAGTGCAGAAAAGGGGAGATATTTGAAAGATGTGGAGGTAGGATGGCCAGGGCTTGGCAGCTGATTGGATATGGGAATTGGGGAGGAGAGTGGTGAGGAGGTGAAGTTGACTACAGGTTGTAAATTTAAGTGATTACGGAATGGTGTCCTTGACAGAAATAGGGAAGTTAGGAGACGGGTTTTGGTTGAAAGAAAATCAGTTCAGTTTGGGATATGTTGAGTTTGCTTTAAAGCAGTGGTTCTCAACCTTCCTAATGCTACAACCCTTTAATACAGTTCCTCATGTTGTGGTGACCCCCAACCATACAGTTATTTTCATTGCTACTTCATAACTGTAATTTTGCTACTGTTATGAATCGTAATGTAAATATCTGATCATGTATTTTCATTGTTACAAATTGAACATAACCCACAGGTTGAGATCGGCTGCTTTAAAGGGAAAACCCATGACCCCCCCTGAGGCAGGCCCTTTCTGGTAGTTATAATTGTGATTTCACTCTGGGTATCCATTTATCAAAGGTGGAGAGTCCTGTTAGTATTACTAGGTTCTCCTTGACGTCTATGTCTTCTGAGATTTCTGTATTTCTGAGAGAGCTGAGGGCAGAGTGGGTGTTCCCTCCATTTGCTTGTTGACCTAGCATAGTATAGCAAAAGAACATGTATGAAAGAGCATGTAGTTCAGTTTGGATGGCATATAAAGTGGTGGTGTTGGTGGGGAAAGAGTATGTGGTGTCTTAAAAGATTAAGCTAGATTGTGAAGGCCTTTCACTGCTAAACTGGGGTTTGTATTTTATCCTAGAGGCAATAGGAAGCCACTGAGGTTTTGTTTAGATACGTTGCATTTGAAACGCCTTTGGGCCAGCAAGGTGGAGTTGGAGAGATGAGGACTAGGTGTGTAGATTTGAGAATCTTCTGCATAGAGATGATACTTGAATTCATAGGAGCCATGAGAGATTGAGAAAAATGAAAACTGGGGGGGAAAAGTCCCATTAGATTTAGTAGTCTTGTGCTATGACATTGCAAGGTATTGAGAAATAAATGAGAGCTGAGATTGGAGATCTTATAGAAGGCAGCTTTTTCTAGGATTTTGGCTATGAAAAATAGAAGAGATACGATACCACCTTTATTACAAAATTAGGACTCCAAAGTACCCTTGATTGTTTTTCTCTGAAAAGAATTTTATTGGATTTCATGATATTTTTTTCTTTCTGATAGAAAAATTAATGTATATACATTTTTTCATAGAGCATTTTTAGCAAGTTGTTAGATTGGCCTATGAAGCTTTTATATAGAAATGCAAGATGCCTTTTTGACTTGGGAATGTTAGAATTGAACCTATTTGAACTAAAGCAATTTTAGTAACCAAATCAAATTTTTGAATTCAGTTAAACAAATATTTAGACACCTGTAAGGCACTGTTGTGCTTGTTGTTTTGATGGATAGAAATATGAGAAAGATAAAAAGTCTTTGCCCTCTAGGAGCTTATTAAGGGAGATGAATACATAGTGTATTACAAGGAGGAATGTAGAGGCCGTAGAGAGTAAAGACACAAAAGACATTCATAGGAGAGAGGTGGCCTTTGACTGGGTATTAAAGGATGAGTTTAATTTTAGGGCAGAAATGAAAGTAAGGAGAATAACACAACATTCCTAGTGGAGGGAGAGGCAGAAGTAGGCCAAATACCAGTCTTAAGTTGTTTTTTTTTTCCCATGATAACAAAGCCATTTGATCCTATTTTAAGTAAACAATAAAACTCTTGATCTTTTGTTGTTTCTAAATACTAAGACAGAAGTCAAACAGTCCCTGTCTTTACATTTAAATGGAGGAGACACATATACACTGATATACCAAACTGTATAAGGAAGATATTAGGTAACCTTGGAGGGGAGAAGGCTTTTGCTAATGGGGGGGAGGGAAGGAAATTGGAACCTTCTGGATCATCTCATCCAGTGCTGTCATTTTTCACATGAACCAGCAGACCCAGAGAACTAAAATGACTGGTGTAACTTCCAGTGGGCAAATGGCAGATGGGAGTGTCAACTCCAGGCCTCCATATGCCAGCATTTTGCTGTCCATATCCTATCATACTATATCTTGATTATGGGATAATACGGAGATTGGCTTTACTGGATTTATATTGCTGGGTAGAGGGAAACAAGCTTTAGTAGAAAATAGTGGATCACTTGTAGAGCAACATAAATGCCACTGAAAAGATTTAGAATTGGTCCAATGTAGGTTGAACTTGTACTGTCTTGGACAGGAGAGTGATAGCTGCCCTTAATTTGCTATGTTGTGTTGCTTAAGCAAATTGCTTTTCTCTCTTCAGGCTTCAGTTTCCTCCTCTGTAAAATGAGGGAATTGGGTTAGAACTCTGGTTTCTTCTAGCATTCCTTAAGCCTGAAATGAAAGCAGTGTTTTAGGAAGCTGAATAGGCAATGTGTCTTTGTAGGATGCCTCTTAGTAGGGGAGAGCAGCAGCAGGAACACCATCATTACAGTAATCCAGGTTGTGACTAGGCTGGTATGCAGCTTTAGAGGAAGGGAGAATTGGAGACGCATAAAGTGGTGATCATTAAGACTTTGTGATTATACATAGAGAAAGAAAAAGAATAAGAGTAAACTATGAGGCCCAAGGTTTTGAACCCCTTGGAATTGGGAATTGATAAGCATTTGACAAAAAAAACCCAACACATTGTTAGGAAGTGAAATTAATTTTAATGTGTTCCCATATTCCCATGAGGAACATACAAAAAACATGTTTCCTTTACTTGAGGAGTTTACAATTTAGTAAACTGAGTAATAATGATTTTCTTATTTGTTTTAATTGTTTGCAGGGAGAGGATTTAGGGTAATTTGCTTTTTTCTTTATCCTTTCTGGAATCTTTGTCTTGCCCTGCTTGATCTGAAGTGACTTTAAAACTGAATCTCAAAACAGTTAATCTTGATACTCAGTAGTAAGTTAAGTAGCTATATTTTTGTGATATGTCATGTTCTTTGGAGTTTGTGAACTGTTTGTGAATGAGAGAGACAGTAGTAATTTTTTTTTCAGAACGCAGTAAAATTTTGGTTGTTTACTATAAATGAGCTGGACCACCATAGGTGGTGAAAAATTTGAAAAATGATGGATTCTGGTTAAAAGTTACGTGGAATGAGAATTATGGTGAAGCTAAAAATCATGGTGCAGTGGAATGTGTGTTGGATTTGGAGTCAGGTGACCTGAGTTCAAAAGCAGTTGCAGCTTCTTGCTACCTTTGTGAGGTTTACTGCTGAAACTGTTGAATGTATAGTTAGAACGTAAGCTCCAGGACTGTCTTTCTTGATTGTGTTTGTATTTCTGGGCTTAGCACAGTGCCTGCCAGATAGTAAGTAAATCTTTCTATCTGTCTCTCCGTTTAAAAATTGAGAGAAATTTTTAAAAGCAAATAAATCTTTATAACAAAAAAGCATAATCATGCAAAATGAATCTTCACAGTGGCCATGCCCCCAAAATGTATGTCTCAACACCTTGTTTCCATCTCTTCTCTGTCATGAGGTAGGTGACATGCTTTTTGAGAGGTCCCTTGGAGATGTGGTTGGTCATTGCATTTTTTCAAAGTTGTTTTTCTTTACAGTTCTCACATAAATTGTTCTCTTGGCTCTATTTATTTCACTCTGATTTATTTATACTATCCAGATTTTTAAAATGTCTTTTTTTTTGTCATTTGTTAATGACAGTTACCATATTCTGATATGCTGAGGCAGTTGCCATTGATGGGCACCTCTCAGATTCTAATTCTTTGCTTTTTTTTTTTATTCCTCCTTTTAAATTCTCCTTCAGAATCAGGAAGTATGTGATTATTCCCTCCCTTGCCCAGTTTGATGAGTTTCTGTAACAGACTGTTTGAGTGTGTCTGTTAAATCTTTCTTTGTCTATTTCAAATAAGAGTGTGCTTCATCTGATCACCACTCCCCACATGCCTCTCTCCACATTTGTTTACTCTTCTCACCTGTTCCATTTAAGAGACCTGAGGTGTTCCACCCCCTCCTTCTGCCTCCCCACATGATCACATTCTTTTTTATCCTTTCTCATCCGCTTAGAACCCTCAGAATAAAAACAACTCCACCTCTAGGACCTCTGGTTTTTTGTTAAAAAAAATTAACTCCCTCTGTATCCTTTGAAGACATTAAGGTTCTCAAGTGTCATTTTTCTTCTTCCTTTATTCAAATGTTAGCGCCGAGTCATCGTATAGTTTCTTTTAATTGCTCAAAAATTATGGTTCTCCTGACTTGTCTGCTTCTGTCTTAATATTCCTACTCAGTGATGGTCTTTTCATCAAAAATGTTTGTTAAGTCCTGTATTCCATTAAAGTTTTTCCCTTGTAGGAGTAGACTTAACTTTTCAGGGTAAATTATTGGTTGTAAATGTATCTCTTTTGTCTTTTGGAATACTGTATTCCAAAAGCTCCTCTTAAAGTAGAAACTTCCAGATCCTGTCATTTATTGGACTGGGAGCCCCTGTCAGGGCAGGCATTGCCCTCTGCCTTTCTTTGTAGTCCCAGTCCTTCGCACCGTGCCTGGCACATAGTAGGTGCTTCATAAATGTTTATCAACCACTTGATCCAGACTCTAGTCTCTGGGTCCTAGAACCCAGAACTCAAAAAAATTTAGAGGCTTGCTGGGGAAGCCCCAGTGCTTAGTGCAGCATGCCTCATAGGTGCTTCATAAATACCTGGTGACTGACTCTGGATTTTTTGACTGTGACATTTCTGGTCAGTCACCAAGCATTTATTAAGCATCTGCTATGTAGGAACTACTGGGTTAAGCTCAGAGGATGCAAAGAAAGGCAAAAAACAGTCCCTTTTCTCAAGGAGTCCAGGGTGGAAGGGGAGAGACAATATGCAGCAGCTATATGCAAACAAGATCCATACAGGATACATTGGGGGTAATCATAGAGAGAAGACAACAATAATTATAACAGCTAACATGTATTGCATACTGTGTGTCAAGCCCTGTGCCAAGTGCTTTACAGTTATTATGTCATTTGATCCTCACTACAGCCTTGGGAAGTAAGTGCTATTATTTTCCCAATTTTACAGTTTTTAGACTGGGGCAAACAGGTTAAATGACTTGTCCAGGGACTGGATTTGAACTCAGGTCTTGCTCTCTATCCATGGGTGTCCTGTAAGATTAAGGAGTCTGAAAATGGCTTCTTGCAGAAGGTTACTTGAGCAGGGACTTGAAGGGAACCAAGGAATCCAGGAGGCAGAGATAGAAAGAAAGAGCATTCCAAGCGTGATGGACAACCAGTGAGAACCCTGGGCACCTGGAGAAGGGGGGGGGGGCAGTCTGAAAAGCAGCAGGTGGGCCAGTGTTACTGGACTATGGGGTCATCCAGAGACGTGAGAGGAGAAAGGCAGGAGACTGGAAAGGCAGGAGGGCCCCCTGTTGTAAAGGACTTCAGAAGCCAAGCCAAGCACGTGTTTATATTTGATCTTGTAGGTAGTAAGATGCTTTTTGAGGAGGGAGTTGACATGTTTCTGCTTAAGGAAGATCAGTTTGATAGCTGAGTGGATGATGGACTAGAATGTGGGGAGACTTGAGGCAGGGAGACCAACCAAAAGGTTATGCAATAATCTGGGTATGAAATGATCAGGGCCTGAACTGGGGTGGTGGCAGTATCAGGGGAGAAGGGAGGTTCAGGAGGTATTATCTGTAGTACTTGTTAATTATTGAATAGGGGGAGTGAGTAAAGAGTCTTGGGACTTTTTTTGCTTTTTAGGGATGTGATCCATGGATTCTATCTTGACTTGGCACTTAGAGATCAAGGCAGTTTCTGTTTATAGTTGCTTGAAATACAGTGTCTAGGCTTCAAAAAAAACCAACAATTATGGTTTTCAGGAAGTCAAGTTATTCACAAATTCTCCCTCCTTGACCTGTTTTGCCAGTCAGTTGTTACTGATATTACAGCTTTTGGATGGGGTGGTTAGCCCTATTTCATCTCATCGTGGGTCCCTTGGGTTCCCACACTGACATCTTCCTCCTGAGATTAGTCTCCCATGGATCTTTGAGGTTCAGAGTTCTGGATATTTGTGGTGTCTCAGGAAAGAGAATTAGGGGCCTTGGAACCTCCTCTTAGTGCTGCTGAGGCTATTCATTCCCCAGAGCTTCTAAGGTCCCCACTCTGGGGCGGTCTGACCACCCTGGGATCTGCAGGGTCAGAACCCTTGAGTCAGTCTACAGGTCTCTCACCAGTTGCCGCTCTCACTGGGAAGTTGAGCTTGTTTGCTTGCTCTGGTATTCCACTTTCTTATTGCCCACTGGTTTCTGGCTGATACTCTGTACAGTTTGGGGATAGATGTCACTATAAATGCTTATCAGATTTTTAAAAATCATTATTTGATCTGGTGCAAATTTCGGGTTTTAGCAGGACTAGATATGTTGGAACTGAGCAGTCTGCAAGACTTCTTGACCAGAAGTTGAGACTACTGACTGTTTATTATTTTTGCTACCTGGGTTTAAAGGAAATTGAGATGGGGCCAAAACTTATTATTAATTTTACTACATTTCTTATAATTTTATATTTATTCAAGGTTCATATGTTTAGCAGATATTTAATGATCTACTGTTTTCAAGGCTGATATATAAATAACTATTTGTATTTTTAATAAAAATAGGTTAGGGAAATAGTAAATACAGATTTTATATACTTAATATTTGTATCATTTTTTCAGTTGGTAAAGAGGTAGACAGGTAAAATATTTGAATAGGCATTGAATCGTAGAACTTTAGAGCTAAAAAAGAGTGTAGAGATTATTTTGTATTTTTGAGGTCTTAATTGCAAGACCTGGTTAGTTTATTTTTCTTTTTTCTTTAAGACCTTTTAAAAAAGTTCTGAACTGAGACACCAAATAAAATTAACACTTTGATGTACATAGAATAGGAAAAAAAAAGAACTCTACATGAAAGTGTGATTCTCCTTTATATGCAGCTTTCTTTTAAGGTATAGAATAAATTCAATGTAACATTCAAAACTGCTCTGATTGAATGTGATTTCTTTTTGGCCTTCTCTTCTTTCTTTTGCATTTAAAATGTTTCAATGACCCTTTTGGTTAATTTATTTGAAAACTGGTCATCTGGTTTTTAAACATTGGAAAAATAGAGTTCGTTTTTAAACATTCTTAGGGAGTAGTTGAATCTTAGAATAAGATATAAAAGGTGAGATGTGACTTTACATATCAGGATCACATCCAGTAGTGTTCCCTATGTGGAAGCTAGTTGATAAATAGGAAGTAAGCCAAGAAAAGTCTTCGAGCAGTCAAAATAAATTTTCAAGTAAAACCTAAAGTTAATTTACTTTACTCAAATGAAAGACTCACTGAGGCCATATTTTTTTTTTGCTTTATACATAATTCTAAAAAACTTGGTTATCTGATCCAATCCTATAACATTAAAAAAAATTATTTACTATTAGTTTACAACATTCAGTTCCACAGGTTTTTGAGTTCCAAATTTCCTTCCCCTCCCCTCATGGTGGCATGCAATCCTCTTGTAGCATTTTTGAAGCAGTAAATAAAATTTTTCCGAAAAGGCAGTGGATTTATTTTTTATTTTTTCCAGTTATGTGTAAAGACAATTTTTAACATTTAAAAAAAATTTCAAGTTCCAAATATTTTCCCCTCACTTTCTCACATTTCTCCTCCCTAAGACAGTAAGCAATTTTATATAGGTTATATATGTGCAATCATGTAAAACATGTCCTATTAGTCATATTGTGAAAGAAGAAACAGATCAAAAGAAAAAAATTCATGAAAAAAATAAAGTGAAAACTAGTATATTTTGATCTGCATTCAAATTCTATCAGTTCTTTCTCTGGAGATGGATAACATTTTTCATTATGACTCCTTTGGAATATGTCATTCCAAAAATAGCTAAGTCATTTATGGTTAATCATCATACATTATTGCTCTTACTGTGTACAGTTTTCTCCTGGTCCTGCTCATTTCACTTTGTATCAGTTCGAGTAAAGTTTTCTAGGTTTTTCTGAAATTACCCTGCTCATCATTTTTTATAGCACAATAATATTCTATTAAAATTTTATACCACAATTTGTTCACCTATTCTCCAATTGATGAGCATCCCCTCATTTCCCAATTCTTCACTACCACAAAAAGAGCTACTATAAATATTTTTGTGCATGTGGATCCTTTCCCATTTTTTTAATGATAACTTGGGGATACAGACCTAGTAGTGTATTGCTAGATCAAAGGGTATTCACAGTTTGATTGTTCTTTGGGCACATTTCCAAATTACTCTCCAGAGTGGTTGGATCAGTTCACAACTCCGCCAGCAATGCATTACTATCTCAGTTTTCCCACATCCCCTTCAATATTTATCATTTTAAAAGGCAGCAGTTCTAATGAGAGTAAGAAATGACAGCATGATCGTAGAGGAGCTTTGCTTCTCTAATTTAGACTTTTTTCAATGGAAATTTTTTTTTATAGAAAGAATATGTTAGTTTGATAATGTACTTTTACTGTACTAAAACATTGAACATGCATTGTCTCCCAAAAGTGCACTAGTAATGGAGTTTTGTCAATTCTAACTCCATAACATCTTTGTCTCTTTCTTTCTCTCTTTTCACACTCCATGAATCTCCCCTCAGTTTCCATCTAATTCATTCTTCACACTACTGCTTCAACTAGAGTGGTTTTGTTTGTCATGTGAGTGTTGAGAAGGAGGTTGATGAGAGAGCTATTCCAGAGGAAGAGTTGATAAAACATGGTAAGATGGTGATGGTGCATGAGAACAAAGAGTTGATGATGCTTTTAGGTTTTGAACTTGGTTGACTAGAAAAATGGTAATACCATGGACAGAAATAGGAATTTAGGAGGGAGAGAATTTAATTTTAGACATGTTGAGTTTGAGCTACCCATAGGTTAGCCAGTTGGAGATATGGGTATAAAGCTCAAGAGGAAGCTGAGTGCTGGATATGAAGATTTGGGAGCCAGCTACATAAAGCTGGTTGGATTAAGAGGAACTGATGAGATCACCAAGAGAAGGTGTAGAGCAAAAGAGGAGAGGACCCAGGACAGAGCCCTGAGGAATATTCATGTATAGGAAGGGTGACATGGAAGATGAACAACTGCAGAATGAGAGGACTTGACTAGATTGCCTCTCATATCTGCTTTAGCTCAATGTCTAAGATCTTGTGATGCTGAAGACTGAAAAAGTTTAGGCTGTTAGGTAGCAAGAGAACTATGACAAAGTATGGTAGGAAAAACAGGAGAGACAGAGAAAAAGCCTTAGAGTTCGCAGTGAAAAGATCATTAGTGTGACCTTAGAAAGAGCAGTTTCAGTTGATTGATGTGGTAGAATCCAGGGGTTGGATACAAGGTGTTGAGAATTGAGTGGGAGATGAGAAAGTGGAAGCAATGAGTATAGACCACTCTTTCTAAGAATTTGGCTGTGAAAGAGAAAGATATAGGTCAATAGCTTGAGAGGATGATAGGGCCAAGTGGAGATTTTAAGTTTGAGAGAGAGCTGGTCATCTTTATAAGTAGCATGCAAAGGAACCAGTGGATAAGAAAATGTTGGCTCTATAAAGAGAGAAATGATGATAGAAGTGGAGTTCCCTGGAGGAGACTAGATAAAGGGCACAGTTGGGACTGGGGTGGTATTGACAAGAGGATAGAATATCCCTTTATCTGAAAATAGAACAAAGAAGAATTGTAGTACAAGGTTGAGTTGGTTTAAGTGTGGAATTGAGGAGGAGAGGGAGCTTGGGATGGATGTCCTGATTTTTTTCAGTGAAGTATAACATGAGCTCCTTTGCTAAAAGGGAGGAGGAAGAGGCTGTTGTAGATGACTTGAAGAGAGTAGTTGCTCTGAGAAGTCCAATTGAATCAAAAAAGTGAAGAAAGAAAGGATCATTTTGCAGCGCTGAGAACCCAGTTGAGGTAACAGTGTAAATTTGTATTGGCGCCTCTCTACTAGCTGCTTCCCTACTGTCTAAAACCATGTCTACAGACATACGTGTCTCCCCCAGCCCAAAAAACCTTTGCTCGTTCAGTCAGTCCCCACTAGTTGTCTTCCCATATTTCTCCTCCTTTTGTGGCTAAACTCCTTAAGAAGGTTGTCTATAATTAGTTCCTCCACTTCTCCCTCTCTTCTTAACTCTTCATACTCTTATTTTGTACCTCTTCATCCAATTGAAACTATTCTCTCCAAAATACCTCTAATTGCCAAATCTAATGGCTTTTTCTCAAACATTATCCTTCTTGACCTCACTAGAACCTTTGACACTGTTGATCACCCTCTTTTCTTCAGGCTTCTATGGCACTATCCCATTCTGGTTCTCCAATAGAGTGGACTGCTCCTTCTCATCTTGTCTGCTGGATCTTCATCCAGGTCATGCTTTTTAACAATAGATGTCCCCCAAGGCTCTGTCCTGGACCTTCTCCTTTCCTCCTCCTCTGTTCAAACTCTATCCACTGTGCCACCTTGCTGCTTACCATACCACACAGACATCCTAAATTCAACATGTCCAGAACTGTACTCATCATCCCCTATTCTTCTCCCCTCTTCCTATCTTTCCTGTTACTGTCCAGGGTACCACCATCCTCCTGGTCACCACAGGTATTATTGTTAACTCTTTGCTTTTTGTTTCATTCATTCTGTTGTCAAGTTCTGTCAGTTTTACTTTTGTAACATCTCTCCTCAACGTGGCCCCTTCCAACCTTCACTGTCTTCTTCCACCATACTCCTCACCATGTACTTTGATCTAGTGACACCAGTGTCCTTGCTATTCCTTGCACAGGGCACTGCATTTCCCAGCTCTTCTGTATTTTCTCCGGCTGTCACCTATGCCTGGAATTCTTTCTCTTCTCATCTCCATCTCTCATCTCCAGGCTTTCCTGGCTTCTTTCAAGTCCCAGCTAAAAACCCATTTTCTGTAAGAAGACTTTGCTAGACCCCCTCACTCTTAGTTCTTTCCCTCTGAGATTGCCCCCAGCTTATCCTATAAGCTTGTATGTGTGTGTTTTTATGTATATCTGTCTGTCTGTCTATCTATCTTGTTTGTTCATAGTTGTTGGCATGATTTTTTTCCATTATACTATGTTCTCTGGGAGCATGGACTGTCTTTTGCCTCTTTGTATCTTCCCAGTGCTTAACATTGTGTCTGGATCATAGTAAGTGCTTAATAATTGCTCATTGACTTGACTTGGCCCAATCAGCATGGCTGTGGACTTTCTCCAGTGGTATTCTGCTGTGGAGCTTTTATAGTAGTTGTAGTATTGCTGTGCTGTTAACTTATGCTAGTGGGTTAGAAATTGTGTGTAATTTAATTTTACATTAAATGTTTGACAGTTACATTTTAGAATAGAAACTTTTCCCAGTAGGTAAATTATCCCACAAAGCCACTTTGTCTCCTTTAGATCTGTATCTATATGGCGAGTGTCCAAAAGCATCTTGGGTGCTTTGCAGCATTCCCTTGGAATATTAGACTCCATAGGAGTCCATTTGGAAGGAGCCAAGAGAAATAGTGTTGGGACAAATACTGCTACAGGTCTGGGTTTTTAAATCATTTTAAATTTTTGCCTAGCATGAAGATTTCTTCCTTGCCCTCAGAATTGGGCAGTCATCTGTTATAGTTCCTCACAACTTTGCAGTCTCCATATAGGATTGCCACAGGCTTCATCTCGTAAAGTATTAATATTAAAGCCCCCATAGTTTTCAAGGCACATTCTAGAATGTAGAGAAGAATTTTTTTTTAATTTTACAGAGCTTGCATTCTAATAGAATGACACTTGAGGGCCCATTCAAAGCATTTCGTGATGTGAAATATAGTTTTCACTCAATTGGAAGCTGTACCTTTTATAGAGAGACCTACAATTTTGTCTCTTATTTTGATCCATAAAATACTTTATAATTCACTTCAAAAGAGACTATTTTTTCTCATTTTCCAGTTGATCAGCATACCTCTTTTTGGTTTCGTGATGTTAAAAACTATTTCTACTCAACTTGCGTATTTTATTGGAAGCCACATAAATTAAATGGACACAGGCTAATTGGATTAGGGCTAAAAAAATTTGCTTCCCTGATTATCTTGTAAACTCTGTTAAAGATGTTTTTATATCTCAACTGGTTTATGGGAAATTTGTTGACCAGATTTTTAGTTTAGGTCTGATTTTGAATAGAAGGTCAAATGCCATCTTGTTTTTATATATTCACTTAGAATTTTCAGATACTTAAAAACAAAAACAGTTGGACTTGTGATTTCATAGAAAATTTCCTCTCCTCTTGCAGATTCTTGGTACCTGTTCAGCAACACATTCTTAGTGAGTTATCTAGGGCACTGAAAGCTTAAGTATCTTGCCCAGAGTCCCACTGCCTAGGTTCTGTGTCTTCACTTAGTGTCCTTTCCACTCTAGCATACTGTCTCTTGGTTATATAAATAACACTCAAACATGATAATATTTAGGATATTACATGCATCATAGCATCAAAGAATTAAGTGCATAAAATGGTCCTGAGAAACCATCTATTCCAACACACTTCCAGAGGAAGACATTTAGCACAAGAAAGACTGGGACTTGCTCAAGGTCATAAATGTGTTTAGTGGCAGAGACAAGCCTCTTGAATCCCGGTCAGTCCATATGTGATGGTTGTACAAACTGTTCTTCACTGTATAATATTAGGGAGTTGTCATGGGGCACTAAGACTTCTTCAGGGCCACACAGTCAGTAAACATTTAAGTGTCTGTTATCTGCCAGATATTGAGTATGTGTCAAAAAGAAAGACTTACACTTGGGTCTTTGTGACCTGAAGGCCTACTTTCTATCTCAGCTGCCACATGGCCTCTTTGGAGAATGCTGTCTGTGTTTAACATAACAATATACTACATGGATGACTTCTTTAAGTCTGTGTGGGTTAGCCCTGAAAAGAATCATCTAAACAACGGATGGGGAAACTATAGCGTCCAGGCCTCATGTGGCTCTTGAGGTCCTAAAGTGTGGCACTTTCACAGAATCCAGACGTCACAGAATAAATCCCCTTAATAAAATTATTTGTTCTGTAAAGCTTGGACCTCGAGGTCCCTGCCCTGATCTAAACTATTTAATAGTTTACCACCATGGGAAAAATTAATTTTTCTTCTTTCTCACAGGTGGGTAGATTGATCAGTCACAGAAAATGTAATCCATAGAATTGGAGATGTGGTCCACACCTCAAATGTTCTAGAGTTCTGATCTTTTCATGTACATTGAACATTAGTCTGTTAGTTTCTCAACATGTTTCTAAGTCCATTGAGGAAAAATTTTAATAGTCTTGTTTCTGACCTTTTTTAGGAAGCTAATTCCTGTTCTTTAAAATTTTTTATTTTCCAGTGTAATGTTCAGGCTCAGAAATGCCTTATGTGGATCGTCAGAATCGAATTTGTGGTTTTCTAGACATTGAAGAAAATGAGAATAGTGGGAAATTTCTGCGGAGGTACTTCATCCTGGATACCAGAGAAGATAGTCTGGTCTGGTACATGGATAATCCACAGGTTTGTAAAGTTCAGCTTAAAGCAATTTGCAGATAAACATTAAAACCCTCAGACTAATGCCATATGTGTCCATTAATTCTCCCTACTGCCACATAACCATAGAGCAGCAGTTCTCAACTTGTGGGTCACGACCCCTTTGGGGGTTGAACGACTTTCACAGGGGTCACAGGGGTCGCCTAAGACCATCAGAAAACATATATTTCCGATGGTCTTGGGAACCGAGACACCGCTCCTCTATCCGTCTCCAGGTGGGTCTGCCCACATGCAGATATGCCCACATACGAGTATTAAAGGGGTTGTGGCGTTAGGAAGGTTGAGAAACACTGCCATAGAGTGATGCATCATTGTGACATTATCATGACCCTGGATTCTGGAAGGCTGCACTAAGGGGGCCAAGGCTCTGGTGGCTCATCCCAAACTGCAAATATTTTTGTTCTGGGTCTTGAGACAGACTGTCTATCTGTTATCTAAGGCCTGCCTTGTCGAAGTTCAGAGTCTCTTCACCAGCATGGGCAATGAGTTAGGAAATATTTGGCTGCAGAAATTGACAAAAGATCCACTTATAAAGTCATTGAAAGGGTTATGATATGTGACAGTGTATGAGGCACTTTTTCTCTGCTGAAATTACAGATCTCTGAAGTATTGAATGTCTTGCCAGATATCATAGCTGTAATAAATGATAGCTAACTTTTATATGGCATCTTAAGGCTTACAAAGCACTTTTACATGTATTATTTAATTTCATTCTCGCAAAATATGGCGTAGGTGCTGTTATTATTATCTTTATGTTATAGATGAGGAAATTGTGGCTTAGAGTTTGTCATGTAGCTAGTAAGTATCTGAGGTGGGATTCGAGCTCAGGTCCTCCTGATCTCGTATCAAACGCTCTGTCCACTGCGCTCTACTGAGCTTCTTGCTTTCATTGGCCTTTGCATTAATACTTGGTTTCAGAGTCAGGGGTTGATTAAATGCAAGGATAACTATTTAAAACTTTTGTCTTTTAGATGGTACTATTTTTCAAGCATGGTCTAAAATTTATAATGATCTTATAAAACTGTTGTGATCTGTTCCCAAATCAGCCACTTATATCGTAATGCTTATGTGTTTGCCCTTTCACATTCTCATGTGAAATTTGTATCTTTATTGTAATATATCCATTAATATTAAACATTTTTATTGATGGCTTTTACTTTTATCACATTTATTTCTGATTATATTCCTCTTAGTTTCCCTTAGCAAGCAAATATTTCCTTTTGACAAAGACTTAAAAAGAAAGAGGGGGGGCAGTTTAGCAAAAACAACCACACATGTTACTCCAGTCTACTAGTATATGCAGTATTCCACACCTGATACCTCCACTTCTTCAGTGAAGAAAGAAGGAAGGTACATTTTTCAGTTCTTCAGGCCCAAGCTTGGTTTTTATAATTATAGAGGCCATAGCATCATTTAAAGGCTAAATTTTTACTAACATTCAAATCATTCTGGTAAATTTTATATTATTAATCTGTAAGTTAAACACTTGAAATCATAGAATTTTAAAGTTGGAAGAGATACTGCTCCAACCTCTTCACTTCTGAGATGAGGAAACTCAGGCTCAGGAGACTTGTCCAATGTCATCCTTCCAGGTCGTGGTAGATAGGCTAACAGAGCCCAGGTCTTTCAAGGATCTTTTTAAAAAATGCTTTTTTTTCTACTATTTCTACCTCAACTATTTTTCTTCTACTATTGTTCCTTCAGAAAAGGTTTCACTAAATAAACACAATTAGTGAGGTGTTTTCACAGATCCTGAAAGAGTATGTGATCTGTAAGCCCAATACAATAATCTTTTTAATATCTTCTGACAGTCATCAGCCTCTGCTTGAACCCTTCCAACAATAGGAAGGTTAGCTGCCTCAAGAGGCAGCATGCTCCAATTTGTGGATGACTTTGATCGTTAGAAACCTGCCCCTCTGTAGCTTCCTGCTGTCATTCTTTGTTCTGTTCGGAGGCACTACAAAGAATAGGGATAGTCCTTTTCAGCATGCTTAAATGTTCAAATGTTTGAAACATTTGAAGACCAAATCTTTTGTTTTCCAGACTCAATATCTGCGATTGCTTCAGCTTCGCATGTTCTGTAGACCTTCCTGCCTCTGGCTGATAATGCTTTTGTTCTCAATGCCCCTCTTAACATTTGGCATCCAGAACTTAATGTCATCTGCCATATGTTTTTGGATTGATACAGAAGTACAGTCAGCTAGTTCACTTCTCCTGAACTCTATTTCTATATAAAGTCTGTGTAGCTTAAGGTTTGCAGGCAGCCGTGTCACCCTTTGGGCTCTTGTTGCAGTTAGCACTGTTCAGTCAAGTTCCCCTTGTCACGTTTGTGCTCTTGCCTTCTTGGATCCAAATACATAATTTAAATTTATCCCTCTTAAATTTTATTTTGTTTCAGGCTGTAGGTCTACTCTTTCAAAAGCTGAATCTTCTGCCATTCATTAGTTTAGTTCATGTAGTTCAATAAATGTTTTTTAAGGTGCTTACCATGTGCAAGGTCCTGCTAGGTTTTGGGGATATAAAAAGAAATACAATAGTCTCTGCTTTCAGAAAGCTTATGCTCTACAGCATTTTGTCATTTGAGGGTTTAGTAAATATGCCTTCTATGTCTTCATCCAAGTAAGTGCTAAAAATATTGGAAAAGATAAATCTGAGCATAGAGTCACTATGAATATAACACTAGAGATTTTCCTTTTGGGTTGAAATTGATATAATAAATGACATTCTTTGGGCACATTTTTTCCATTGGCTAAGAGCTATACTTTTATGTAAGCAGTATTTTTGTTTCTTGTTCATAAGTATGGTATGAGAAACTTAGCTTTTGCTGAAAGCCTTGCTGAAAGCAGTTATACACTTAATGGTATTCCTTTAATGTGTCTGTATAAATTAATTTAGTTTGGCATAAAACTTTTTCTTAAATCCATACTGTCTCCTAGTGATCCAGTTGTTTAATAATCTGTTCCACGATTTTACTAAGATTTATGACTTCATCAGCATTTAGTGACAGTTGGAAAGATTTGTACTTTTGGCTGAATATAAAAATGTAGGGATTCAAAAAATATAATTTTGATAAAATGTAGTAGAAACTTGCTATATGATGCATGGCTTGTTTTGGTATACCAGTTCATTCTTTTTTTCTCTCTTGTCAATTTTAAACAGAATTCTTTGCATTTGAACTTAACAGTACCTATAATGGTCATAAAAACTAGGGTTTTTCCACATTTCCTTTATCTCCTAGCAAGCTTACATTTTCCCCATACAGTTTGATTATTTAATCTGTGATCCTTGGGTGGTTTTTCATTTTTTCTCACACACAGAAGCTTGGGCCACTATTCAGTGTGTTAGAGTAACAGCCTCTGAGAGATTTAAAAGCTAAACGTCTTAGTGTTGAAAAGTAACCAACATTTGGAAAAAGCATTTTGCTTGTAGTTTGATCTCAGATTTTTAAATATTTCAGTAAGTATTCCAGGAATGAAAGGCACAGGATGGGTGAGAGGAACAAGATGAAAATCTTTGACCTTGAGACGTAATAAATCACATATTTAAAGGGAGTAAAATAAAAATGATACTTTAGTTTAGGTTTGGAAGATGTTTATAGTCTTCATTTTAAAAGTAGCTCATTTAAATGTTGCTGTGAATAGGAATGAAAGCTAAGATTAACAATAGGCAAGGTAAGAAATAAAAATAAATTTGCACAGATGAATAAATATACATTTGAGAAGTAATAATAGCCGACATTCTGTAAACAGGACGTTTTGCAAAGCTGTTTACAGGTTTTCCATTTGATCCTTAAGTATTAGTATCCCTATTTTTTGAATGGGAAAAGTGAAACTGAGAGAATGCATTGCAATGGTTAGAACACTCACTGTCTTCATGGTCAGAGGATCTTTGTTTAGATCCTGGTTCTGCTACTTACTGCACTTGTGGCCATTAGGAAGTCACTTAGACTCCTTGGGACTCAGTTTTCTTTAGCTGCAAAGAGTGTGTGTGTGTGTGTGTGTGTGTGTGTGTGTGTGTGTGTGTGTGTATGTAGGGGGTGGATTAGATTATTTTATTATTATGTTATCAGTATTAAACATTTTTATTAGTAGTAGATTATATTAGGTTCCTTTCTAGTTGTAACACTCATGATCCTAAGGTAAATGACATATCTAAAGGTATATAATGCTATAGAATTCCATTCAGTTAACAACTGTTTCTGTTGTGCCAGGCATCTTGGATATCTAAGATTGTACCAATCCAAATTTCCACAAGACCAAATTCAGTGATTTCTGTATTGATTGCTATAAGAAGACTCTTGAGATGTTGATCCCACTTTTCTAATCCTCAGCTCTGGATAATTTACATCATCCATTTTGTATACTTACAGGCTGACAAAAAGCCACAGAATTGTGGCAGTAGAAAGCCACAAAGCTGTTGGCTACATATTCATGTTTTCTAACCTTAGTTCATTGACCATCAAGTCCAGCCCATACCTGAAAAAGAATCTCCCGCCTCTCCACTCTTCCTGGGCAACTGTTCTTCAGCCGTTAACTTGAAAATCTCCAGAGAAGATGTTCCATTTCCTCCCAAGGAAACTCGTAGCTGTCATTTGTAGGCAATTTTTCCTTACATCAAACAGAAATTTTTTCATTGAACATTTCATCCATTCTGTCCTGTGAAACCAGACAGAATAAGTCAAATTCTTGCACATGACAACCCTTTAAATACTTGAACAGCCTTAACCAAACCTCTTATGGCGTGGACTCAAAGTTCTTACTGTTTTGATTATCCTCCACTGTATACTCTCCAGCTCATCGCTGTTCTTCCTAAAATATGGCATTTAGAACTGACACAAGATTCCAACTGTAGTATGACCAGGGAAGAGTATAGGAGGCTTAACACTTTCTGTGTCTCTCAGTAGAGCTTTGGCTTTAACTTTCTTGGTTAATCCATCATATTTGTGGATCTTGTAGACCTTGTGATCCATTACAGCTCCCAGATTTTGTCTAGTCATAAGTAAGATTAGTCTGGAACGATTTGCCCTTTATGATGCTGTGAGGGTACCAACCACCATGAGGTGGTTACTCATGATCACCATTTTAAAAAAGATGTTCACTATCTGGCTAATAATCAGTCATTGTTAGCCTACTTCACCTATCTACCCACCAATTATTCCGTGCCTAGGGATGCAGTTCATTAGGCCAGGTGACTTGAACTCTTCAAGTACTGCCAAGTGCTTTCTTAATCCAATTTTACTTGCTTTGAGTATTGACTCAAATACATTTGTTACTTTCTGTTCTCTCTTGAGAAAACAATCTTAATAGGAATGGGTGAGGCCTTCCTGATGCAGTAGAAAGAATACTGTTTGGAATTAGAGGATCTGGGTTCAGATTCTACCTCTATCACTAACTGTTTGATTTGGGGCAAGTCATTTGACCTTTGGCCCTAAGTTTCCCATCTATAAAATGAGGGAATTGAATTAAATTGCTTCTAAACTCTCCTTCAGCAATTCTAAATTTTTGAGTCTGTGAACCTATGGATTGAGCATCTCAGCTTTTACCTGTTGATGGTTGTTACCATATTTCCCCCAGTATAGCTTAAAAAACAAAGACAAAGCCTGCTTGTCTTCCATGTCCATAGCTTCCCTTCATCAATCTCGGATACTACTTAATCATTCATTCATTTCCCAAATCTGCTTTTCTCTCCTTAATTCCTTGCTTTTGATTGTGTGGAAACAAACCCTCAGTAGGCTTACACCCTTAAGCTCTTTAGCCTCTTGCCTGAGGCCTTGCTTTCTTCAGCAGTGCTTCCTAGATTCCTTCTGGAAGTGTCATTCCTGTTCATGTGGATCATCTGAACTTGTAGAATATCCATTGATATCAGTGATATCCATTTTGATAATGCTTGAAAGGTTCTCTACTTGGTCTTGGATACTTGCTCCAGGAAGACCAGCAGACCTCTATCATTGCTGTTAGGTCAACAGATAAGCTGCCTCCGAACTCTTCCCTGAATCATCTCCTCCCCTATCTTTACCAGATAATCTCTTGCTTGACTGCCTCTGTGTATCTACCTTATCATTCTTCAGAGCTGGGCTTCTTAAACTTTTTCCATTCATAACCCTTTCAGCCCTTCTTAAACTGTGGGTCATGACCCCACATGGGGTCCTCTAAGTTGGAGAACAAGCAGCTACTTCCTCTTCAGAACATCTTGGTCAGTCTTTGGGAAGAGCCTCAAATTTTATTTTAGCTTCAAGCTCTAAGATCTTCATACCATTTTTCCTTTGTGTGATACTTTCTTAGCCATCAGCATCCTGACAGATCAGAATTTTACCCCTGCCCTTTAAGATCCTTTTTCTTATTGATTTTTAAAATAAAAAACTGAACCTATCTTCCATTTTTTAAAGGAACAAACATTTCGTTGTCCCTGATAAAACTGCTGGCTCAGAGCCATTCTCACGTTCTTCTTAACCTCTTCCAGGAAGGATATTAGTTTGAATTTTGAACTAATTTTTGAATTGACCCTGGACAATTCAGTTCTCTGTAGACTTCAGTTTTTCTTTTTGCGAAATTAGTGGGATGGACTAGGGGATTTTTAGGGTCCTTTTCAACCCCAAATCTGTGATTCTATATCTGTGATTCCTCATCTCACTGATATTCCATCCCTATATTTTCAAGTGTCTGCTGGATTTCTCTATGTGAATGTTGCATTGACCGCTGAAAATTAACATGTCTAAAACAAGAATTCACCTCATGCTAGGTCCCCATCCTGTTAATGGCATCACCATTTTTCTGTTCACCTGTGGAAGTCAAGTCCTTACCTTCTTAACTAGTATGCCCGCCGCTGGCTTCTTTCTTTCTCTGATTTATCCTGTGCTCAGTTGCCAGTTTATTATTTTTTTTCTAGATCATGGATCAATCACATTATTTCTAGAACTCTTTCCTAGACCCTCTTTGTCTGTAGAATAAAGGCCAGAGTACCTGCGTTGGCTTTTAAATTCCACCAGAATTCAGCAACAGCTCAGCTTTTCAGAATGGTCGCCCTTTACTTGTTCTTCATTGATCCTTAGTGCCCGCCATGCTGAGAAACTGTCGTTATTAAAGTGTTCTCCAAGAAGTTCTTCTATACATACTTCCTGTCTTCCTAGGGCTGGTTCAAATGTCACCTCCTTAATGAACCTTTAGTTCAAATGTAACTCTGGTTACCACCCCCACCCCTTTGCAGTGATCCCTTTTTTGTAACATACAGCACATTATACCATCATTTTAGCCCACCCTGTGTTCTGCTTTGTATTATAATATATCTTATCTCTATTACTAGAGAATAAGCTCTGTGAGGTCAGGAAGCATGTTTTTAATTCATATTTAATAATGCCAGATATTTATAAAATTTAATTCTAGTCATGTAATTTCTCATGCTCAAAAATCTTGATTTCTTCTTCATTGTCAGTTAAAATGTTGTTTGCTTCTTTTTCTACCTTCAGCATAATAGACTTTTAGTAAACATTTGCTGAGTGAATAGAAATAAGTACAGTCTAGTAAGACCTATGGTCTTTAATGTCAAGCTCATTAAGTTCTCAAGTTGGAACGGATTGAGTCAGGGGCCCTTTATTTTCTTCTAAAAGTAGCTTTTTAAATATGTAGACATAGATATCTGTGTATCTGTCTTTAAAATGAATTGAAAGCAGTAATTAGACATTTGAGCCAAATTTAATCCGAAGCTCACTGTTCAAGGAGCTATATAGAAAGTATGAAAAAGTTGTGTAAAATATTCTTTATCAAGGTGAGATTTATGGTTGTGCAGAAGTTTCAGGTTTGAAATTTGAGAGCATTAAGGGAAAAAGAATAGAAACAGGTAAAGTATGAAGGGATCAGTCGGTTGCAGCCTTTATTTCTTCACTCCCTTGGTTTGCAAAAGCCAGAGTTCTCTGTGCTTGAAGCCAGACCGGACTAGGGATTATTTTTCAAATTAAAGACCTTTAAATTTTCCACCTTTAAGGAAGCCATCATTCATATTTATTCATGTGCTTGGCATGCCTTTCAGATGCAATATTCTTCATGAATCCTTTCCTTAGTCTCATCTCTCTTCCCTATGAATGTGGTTTCTCTTTTTTCTTAGTGTCCACAGACTTCTTTAAGCTCTCTTGTGGCATGTTAATAGATTTATATGGTTTTGAAATTTTTCTTATCTGCCTGGTTAGATCTGTAAGGCTGCTGACTTCTTTACATATTGTTGAATTTCTCTTAACGCCTAGTACATAGTTGGTTTTTTTTTAAAGTTGAGTTGCAGTGAATTTAATGACAGAGCTCTGTATCTTGTCTTTATAGCATGAATCACAATTTATTGGCTAAAAATTGGTATTACTGGTCAATTTTTTAAAGTAACACTATACCATTCAAGCAAAAACCAAAATAGATTTTCAAACCTTAAGCTGTTTGTTCTAACAAAAGAATATTAAGAGACTATTGCCATTTTTGTCAGCAACATTTTGACTTGTATGTTTATAACTTTTTCTACCCGTTGCAGTTAGTTCCAGCATATTACATTATTTATAACTCTACAGCTTGGTGATTAATTAGTGTTGCAGAAGAAATATTCCAACTTTGGGGTTATTTATGAAAGGACTAACTTAAAAGATAAAAAATGTTCGATAATAATGTCTTATAGAGCACTTTTTATTAGAATTGTGTGAGGTTCCTCTTATAGTAACAGAATGATGACCGTTAGGGCTTAATAAGAAAACATTTGAAGTTCTCTCCATTGTAAATAGAAAATGCACAATTTTAACTTCCTTATTAATTTTAAGAGTATAAATGTGGAACAATAGCATGCAGAATTTGGTATCTGTAGTATTTTATATTGATTGTAATCCTTTTTGTCCTCTAGAACCTTCCTTCTGGATCCCCACCTGTTGGAGCTATTAAACTCACCTACATTTCAAAGGTATTTATTTTTGTACATATTTTATGTATTCTAGTAAACAGAGGGAACCACTTTGTTTTTATTTTAGCAATATTGACAGTAATACTGAAAGCAGAATCTGATTATGGTTGGAAGGTTCTTATTATTGACATAGTTAGAGATTTGTGGGGCAAAATGAAATTATTTTATGGTGGTTGGGACAGATAAAAATTTCATTTTTGTGAATCTCATGCAGAAACATCAAGGAGAAAGAACTTAGTTGTTTCCTATTGTCATGTTTTATAGTAAAGGCTTCTTTGAATTGTAAGTTTATTTATGGTTATTGGTTTTAAAATTATTCCTATCATTAGTGGCTATGACCTTTTGAAATTATGTTGTTTATATATATTTTACTTTGGTAAAAATATAAACCCTTTTTGTATTGTAAAAGATAATTTTGTCCTATTTATTACTACAATTTTCCTTCTGTTTGTTCATTTTGATTTCTTAGGTTACCATTTTAATTTTTTAAAACCAGATTTGTTGTTGCCGAGGTGTATGCAATCCTATTTATTTCCACTATGTTTTAGAAACTGTGATTGAGAGTTCAAGGGACCCTAGTCTTATATATTTGTAAATGAGAGGTGTTATTTATGTATTTATATATATATATATCTGTATGTACATATGTACATATACACATACATACACATACACACATATCCATGTATCTGTGTATCTATATTTCTCCTTAGTAGAGAGTTACTTCAAGAATTGAGAGAAAGAAAGCAGGGAAAGAGAAGAAAACAAACTAGCAGCTTAACACAGAGCAAAAGAGGTATATGTGAGCAATGGTACTTTGAAATTCACCAGGCAGCTTTTTAATTTCACATTTTAAAAATTATCAACCTAAATATCTGCAAACTTGAACATTTGAATGTACAAAGAATGACAGAAAGAGGACTGAATGAGAAGCTGTGAACTTTTAATTGTTTTTTAAGTCTATATTCAATTTAACGTAGTTATAAAATTATCCTGTCTCTGTCTCCTTCCAAACTTCCTTCTATTCTCTTCTGTGTTTTTTAAAATGTTTGTCCTGTGTTTTTTTCCATTGCTCTCCACCCATCCCTTGTCCATAAGTCCACCCCTCAACCAATAAAAGCCCTTCCTTTTAACAAATAAGGATAGTCAAGCAAAGCCCTTGTACACACGTTGGCTGTATCTGACAGTGTAAGTCCCATCACATTTCTGCAAAAGATACGCTTCATTATCAGTCTCCTGGGGTCATGATCGATCATTACATGGATCTTAATTCTTTCAAAGTTATTTTACTTATTCTAGTATTTTTAGAAATCATTCTTCTAGTTCTGTTCACATTGCATCAGTTTATACAAATATTCTCAGATTTTTCTGAAACAATAGCTTTCCTCATTTTCTTCGGTGCAAAAATATTTCATTACATTTATGCATCAGTATTTTTCTGAGCTGTTTTCTAATTCACTTTGTTTCCTGTCGTACTTGCTGTCTGTCATCCTATATTTTTTCTGTTTCTTGGCTAAACTTGAACAAGCCATCTACACTAGGTGTCTTCATTTCCTCTAGATTTCTGAACTATCTGAAATCTGACTTCTTACCTCATTGGTAATTCAACTGAAACTGCTCTTGCCTTAGTTATCAGTGGTTTCTTAATTGCAAATCTAATGGGACCTCTTTACAGCATTTGTCACTCTTGACCACCTTCATCTCCTTGGTACTTTCTCTTCTCTGGATTTTCCTGACTCTGCCCTCTCTTGATTTTTCTTTTACCTGCCCTCCATCTCCTTTGCTAGAGTGTCTTCCTCCATGCCATGCCTAGTAACTGTGGGCATATAGCCCAGGGGTTTGCCCGAGGCTCTCTGTATTCTGTCATTTGGTAATCTCATCAGCTTTCATGGGTTCAGTGATCTCTCCACAGATCGCTCTGGGATCTATATCCAGCTCTTGTCTTTATCCTAAGCTCTAATTCCTCTTTCTTATTATCATAATAACTTTAATTTTTAGCACTTCAAACTGGATGTGCTCCAGACAAACACAACATGTCCACAACACAACTCATTATGTCTTTGAACACAGTCTTTCTGGACTTTCTATTGTGGTTGAGGAGCACACTGTCCAGACACGCAGGTCGTCAGTTTTGATGTCATCCTTGCTTTCTCTATCTTATTTATTCCACACACCCAATCAATTGCAGATATTTTATGCTTTTTGTAGTTATTTTAAATGGAATTTCTATTTAATTCTTTTCATATCAGCTTTTATTAATAATACGCAAAAGTACTGACACTTTTTATAGATTTCTTATGTGTTCTGACAAAACTACTGGTTTATCTTGATTAGTTTTTTCTTCGGTTTTCTAAGTGAAACATGACAATTGTCTGCAGATAGGAATAATTTTGCTTCTTCATCAATGCATATTCCCTCAATTTCTTTTTCTTATTTTCATACCTAGCATTTCTTGTCAGTGTCAACTGAAACATGCTTGTTTTTATCACTTAGTTGTACTGATAAAGCATCTAGTATTTCTCTAGTTAATTACAAGTGATGCTAGTTAGTGTTTTAAAATAAGTGCTTTTGGTCATAATAAGGAAAAATTCTTTTATTACTATGTTTTACACTGTTTTTAATATAAATGACTACTGCATTTTGTTAGACTTTGTTCATCTTTTTGTGTATATTTAATATGATTAATAATGCTAATTATTTTCCTAATATCGATCTCTCCTTGCATCCCTGATGTAAATCTAACCACGTTATAATTAATTTTTAATTTTACTATAGTAATCTCTACAAATACTCAAATGAATATTTCATTCCATCAGTTTGGAAAGCTCTCTCCAAACAGACAGATCTCGTTCTATCCATGCTTGACTCCTGTGTAAATCTAGTTTCCCCCTGTAAGTTCATCACTGGGGATTGGTTGAGGAGGGTCCATCTAATGTGCCGGTAGCTTTCCTTGCTTTCTCTTGACATCTTGAGTTTACTGGTGTACTTCACTGCCCATAACTCCTTGTGCCACTTGAACAAATTTTTTTCGTAAAACATAGTTTCTTGATGACATCTTTTACTTCTATACTCCTTTGAAATTTGTCATTGGTTATATGCAGCATCTTGCTCTTTCTCATGCATCCTTTTCATTGGTACTAATTTTTAATTCTTTGGAGACTGTTTGCAGCCTTTGTTCTTTGGCTATACAGCAATATTTGCACAGTGTTGGGGTTAAAAAGGTGCAACTTGGATTTTGTGGGAAGCTCTGGAGTCATTTAAGGAGCTTTACAATTTCTTAGAGACAATCATTTTTCCTTTTCTTGTTTAGCTTTGGACCAAATTCATTATACAGCTTTGTTTATTAGGAGGCAGCACATACAATGGGAGGAATAGTACTGGTTCTGGATGCAGAGAATCTGGGTTCACCTTCTGCCTCTGTGTGACTTGGGGCAAGCCACGTAACCTTTCTGTCGGGGTTTAGTTTCCTTATCTGCAAAATGGCCTCTGAGATCCCTTCCACTTCGAGATCTACGAACCTATGAAGAATTTGTAATGTCTGTCTTTAGCTGATGGACAGGCTATATAAGTTGTCGATTCAAATACATGTTAAAACAGTCTTCATCCATTTGGTCTTTGTTGTGTGGATAGTTAGGTTTCTTATTATCCAGAGGATGACTAGTGATCTCTTCCAGCAGACTTTACTGTGTTCTGGAACTTGATCTGCCAACTGGTGCTTTAGATGAATTTCCCCATCCACAGGAATGAATTTGTTTTCAACTTGAACTCTACAGTAGATCTTCTTTATCAGTGGTGAATACCTTAGGCGAGCATATGTGGCCTTGTTTTATGCTTGATCGGATGTTTATCATCAGTTGATCATTAAATAGAGTTATTTCTGTTACAGTTTTGAAGGAATTTTACATTTTTGATGTTTGGACGGGAGTTACCTTCTCTTAATCCTTCAAAGCAGCATTTTGTTTTAGTGAATCAAATGTTTTTTCATAATCAACAAACAGTAACCAGAGTGAAATTTTATATTGGCTACATTTTTAATTAATTGTGAAATGGTAAAGATGGTTCCTTGTTGGCTGTTGTTGGCTATCGTATACAAAAGTCAGCTTCCCTCCCTAATACTGTTATACGGTAGGTTGGTAGTTATTGATAGTCTTGCTTGTGGTCACGTTTTCTTGTCATTAATAAGGTTCAACATTTTTTCCATTCTTTCGATTACCTTTCTCTCCCTCATTTATATTGTAAATCACCACCTCAATAAATGCTCACAGTTGTGTCACCTCCTGCACAGATACAGATCTCCTCTGTATATTCTTGGGCCATTCTGGCAGCTTTTCCCATCTTTATTCTCTTTAGTGGCATTTTTCTTTCCCTGTAAGTACCACCTTTGGGACTGTGATGTTAGAAGCCAAATCTGGTAGTTTCACAGTCCTTGAAAAGAGTTTGTTATAATAATTTTTACAAATCTTGTCCATTTTTCTTCTGTTATCTTTCCATTTTCATCTTTAATTCTCTTTGGGGAGACTTTGCATTATTGGATGTCATGCTAAGCTTTCTTTAAACTGGTTTTCTCCTCTATTGTTTCTCTAGGCTTTATAGTTTTTACTGTAGTAGTATTTAAATATTTTATTACTAATATTAGTTTTATCTCTGCTTTATCCTTAATTGTTTTGGATATCAGGACTACACTTGTCTCATTAAAGGAGTGTGCTATATCTTATTTCTCTATTTTGTGACAGCAATTTATGTGTCAGAGAGCTTAATTACTCTGATGGGATAGGATATTTGATAGGATTCCCTTATTAATTTATTTAATATGTGAAGTTTTTTTTTTTAGTTCATATTGGGCTTGTTCAATTTCTTTTTTTGAGATTGAGCTATTTGCCATCCGTTTTCTCTGTTGTTGATTTTGATATTTCATATAATATTAATTTTTTATATTCTTAGATTTTGCTGGCATTTATTTAGGAATAGTTCCTATTAATGTCTTTTGTTTCCTCTTTATTCATCGTAAACTTGTCTTTTTTATTTTGCCACTTCATTTTCATTTTTCTCTTTAAAAAAATTTCCATGTTAAACTGATGTTTTATTAATTTTTAAACTTTTAAGTAAAATTTCTTTATTTGGTGTATCTTTCCAGTAGTCTTTTTGCCAGTCTTATCTTTACTCTGATTTTCAGAATTTCATCTTTCGTTCTTCTTTTGGGATTGTTAATTTTTTGAGGAGGGTGTTAGTCTAAAGGGGTGGGGAGGAAGTGGCAGTGACAAGAGGGCAGATGATTAGTGGCCTATCGTGTTTGACTTACTCTGGAGGTCTTTGAAATTTTTGTTTAAATTTTCCTTTATGTACTTGGATGCAGTGCCATTCTGGGCATGTGTCTTTAATATTGAGAAGTCTTTCGTTCATTTTCCCTGTTGCGTATTTCATTCTTGATAGTGCTTGTTTTTTGTTGTTATTTAGTCGTTTCAGTCACGTCTGACTCTTCGTGACCCCATTTGGGTTTTTCTTGGCAGTGATAGTGGAATGACTTGCCATTTCCTTCTCCAGCTCATTTGAGAGATGAGGAAACTAAGGCAAACAGGGTTAAGTGACTTGCCCAGGGTCTCAAAGCTAGTCGGTGTCTGTGGCCAGATTTGACCTCGAAGACATGCGTCTTCTTGACTCCAAGCTCAGCCCTCTGTCCGTTGCGTCACCTGGCTGCCTTGTGTGAGACCATGATTGCGTTTGATGTTTTCTACATTTGACTGAAGAATAGTAAATTTTATTCAGTCTTCTCATTTTACTTCCTTGTGTCTAAGTGTTGTGTACAGAATGTCGCTGAGTTCTCCTTTGCTAATCCGTCCTGACACTTTGTTCCGTGTTATGGACAAATTGAGTCCATTAACATGTGAGATTATAATTGTTTTTTGCTTTTTTCTGTCAAATTCTAGTATGTTACTTTAAAAAATAAATCTGTGCTGTGTTCTGATTGTTTTGCTTGCAACAGTCTGATCATAGTATCTTTTCTTAGACCGTAATCATTTATGTTACCCACCCTGAGCCCAGATTTTAGTTCTGTTTTTATGAGGGTTTTTTCCTCCACCCTTCCATCCCCCCCATTTCTCTTGCTCAGCAACAGTTCAGGAGACTGCTTATCTTTCTCAGCCCCCTGATCACTTAACCTGTTTGAATAACCCTTCTCTTTGGTACTTCACATACCAAGAAATACTCCGTTCTTCTTCCATCTTCCTTTTTCTAGCTTATTCTAATATCTGACTCCCTTTCATAGCCTTTGTCCGTTATATTTCCCCTTTGCTCTCTCAGTGACCTTCCTAGAAGGTGAGACTTTTAAAAGATAATATTTTTGCATTTTCCTTTGTTCAAATAGGATGAACATGTGGGATGAATCTTCTCATTGTCCCTTTCCTACTTGTTTGAGTGATTTTAGTTTATGTAGAATGTAGAATAGTACAGTTGAAGTAACATTATATTTGAGGTCAGCTGAACTGAATGGAATCTAGGAGCATCTATTTACCTTGAAGCCAGACACTCTAGTATCTGAAACCAAGAGCCAGCATTAACTGCAATAAGGGTTAAACCTTGTGCCTTTCTAGTAAAATTAGGAATAAAGCAATGATGTTCGTAGTACTAGAAATACTAGTTAAAGTAATAAGACAAGAAAGAGAACTTAAGAGAATAAACATAGGCAAAGAGGAAGTACAACTTTTTATCAATTTTTTTTAGAGAACCCTAGAAATCATAACTTCAGCAAAGTTGTAGGATATAAAATAAACCCATAGAAGTTATCAGTCATTCTGTATATTATAACAAAACTCAGCAGAAAGAAATTACATTAATAGTCACTATGGAAGGTATAAAATACTTGGGAATCTACCTACTAACACACATATAAGAACTATATGAATACAACTACAAAACACTCTACATAAGACTGCACGATTATAATTTTAAAAAGGCCATACTCCCTAAAGTAGTTTTCTTATTCAGTGTTATACCAGACTATAAAAGAATTATTTTATAGAATTAGAAAAATAATAACAAAATTGATTGGGAAGAAGACAAAGTCGAAAATCTAAAGGGAAATGATGGGGGAAAAAAACAGGAAGGATTGGGGCCTGGCGTTATCAAATCTCTAACTCTAACACAGCAGTAATCATTAAATGATTTGATATTGGTTAAAAAACAAAGACCTTGACCATTGAAACAGATTAGATATACTGTACATATAGAGAAGCAAAAGAGCATAAATAGCCTGGTATTTGTTAGACCCAGAGGCTCCAGCTACAGAGTAAGAACTCATTATTTGACAGAAACTGGGAAAACTTGAAAGTAGCCTGGCAGAAACTAAGTATAGACCCATATAGTCCACTGAATACCAAGATAGATTCTACATGAGTACAGGACTTAGATATAAATGGTGACATTGTAAATTAGAGACGCAAGGAAGAAATTACCTCTCAGATCTCTGGATAGGGCAAGAGTTCATCACCAAACAAATGATGGAGAAGATCACGAAAGATAAAGTGAACACATTGGATTATATGAAATTAACAAGTATTTGCAGAAACAAAATCATCGTAACCGAAATTAAGAGAGAAGCAGGTAACTATGGAAAAAAATAATCTTTGCAACAGATTTCTCTGATGAAAGCATCACTTCCAAGATATATAGAAAACTTATTCAAATTTATAAGAATAAGAGCCATTTCTCAACAGACAAATAGGCGAATAATATGTACAGCAGTTTTCAGAGGAAGAAATTTCAGTTAATGATAGCCATTTGAAAAAATGATCCAAATCACTAATAATTAGAGAAATGCCAATTAAAACCTCCGAGGTTCCCTTTTATACTGATCATGTTTTCAAATGTGACAAAAAGGGAAGATAGCAAGTGCTGGAGGGGCTTTGGGAAAGCAGATATGTTAATACAGTGTTGGTGGAGCTGTGATCTGGTTTGGCTATTCTGCCAAGCGATTTGGAACTGTGTCCAAAAAGTAACTAAACTGTGCAAAACCTTTTAACCCAACAATGCCCCTAATAGGTCTCTTCCCCAAAGAATTCAAAGAAAGAGAAAAGTACACCCAGGTGTACAGATCTGTTTATAGCAATTCTTTAATGGTGGCAAAAAACTAGAAACTAAGGGAGTTCCTGTCAATTGAGGAGTGGCTTAATGAATTCCAGTATATGAAAATGTGATGAAATATTGTGCTGTAAGAAGTGATGAAGGGGATGGTTTCAGAGAAACCTGGGAAGATTGGGTATGAACTAATGCAAATTGAAGTGATTAGGACCAGGAGAACAATTATACAGTAACAACGACGTTGTAGGGATAAATAACTTTGGAAGGTGTAACTCTGATTAACACAGTGACTGGCTGCAATTGTAGAGGATTTAGGATTAAAACATTCTGTCCTCCTCCTTACAGAGAGATGCAGATTGACACATTTTTAGACGTTATCAGTGTGGGAGTTTGTTTTGCTTGACTGTGTGTATTTGTTACAAGATATTTGAATTCACTTTTATTATTTCTTCTGATTCATGTCATGATTTAGTACTGTATTCATATATACCGTGATTTGTTTAACCATTCCCCAGTTGAGGGACATCTGTTTTTTTTTTTTCCACCATAAAGTAGCACTTTAAGATTTACAGTTTGCTTTCCAGTATGCTGAAATGATAAGTTACAGATATTATTCTGATTTCCCATATGGGGAAACATGCTCCAAGAGAGCAAATGACCTAATGAATGGTTTCACAGCTAGTAAGAGTCAAGAGTCAAGCTTAGGTATTTTCTGACTCGACAGTCAGCATTTTAACCATTCATGTTTTCTCATGGTAACTTCACCTTAAGGTAGTAATCCTCAGTTTCTTTAAAATATTTACTCCAAATGTCATTTTTTTTTTTCGCAAATCTTCAGTAATTCAGTTCATTCTAGCCATTTATTGAGTACTTAGTGTGTGCCTGGTACCGGAGACATAAAGACAAAAATAGAATCATTCTTGCCCTCAGTGAGCTCATATTTTATTGATTGATAAAACATATTTACAAATGACTAAACATAACCTAACATGAAGAGAGAGAAAGCGTTAAACACTTGGCAGGCTGTGGATGTGCTTGGCGTAAATAGCCCGCAGGCTTGAGCCATGAAGACAGTTGAGGATTCTAAGGAGTAGTTTGAAGACGGAAATTTCATAGTTGCTTTGGTTTCTTATGAAGGGTCATAAATATAGGTTTCAAGAAATGATTGATGGGAAAATTTTCAAACTTCCTTCTAAATATGAAATATTTATGCTTAACATAAGGTTTGCTTTATTCCTCCCATTCACGTTTCCCTTGAGAAATAAACAAGTCTGTCTTAACAAAACATTAATGTCATTTAAAAAAAAAAACCTCTTAGCAATGTAACCTCGCATCTAACCCAGGTCTTCACACATAATAAATAAATTCCTTACTAAACGTTGCGTTGTCTTTAAATTACACTGTTATTTTTTTGCTGCCCCCAAAGTTGAGCTTTATATTGATCTGTGATGCCTTTGTCAAGATTGAATGATTTAAATCACTTTGTAAACCTTTAAATGCTTAAAAATAAGTTGTGTGGGGAAATATTTTGTGTGTGAGTTTATAGCGCTTAAGGTTTAACATAGCTAATGCAAAAAGATATGGCGTGACATTTCTGTTTTTCTTGGTAGGTTAGCGATGCAACTAAGCTCAGGCCAAAGGCAGAATTCTGTTTTGGTAAGTAAGTACCGTATTTTTACATCTCATTTTAGGCAGGGCTGGCATGATCATATTTGTCGTTAATTTGGGGAATTATTCTTCATACTATTTTGTTTTTCCTGTGCACTCTTTCTCCCTCTTGGCCAAGTTCCTGCGCTGTTTTCTATATTTCATTTATCGCTCCTTCTCTCTCGTCTCACCTCTGCCTCCTGGCTTCCCTGATTTTCTTCAAGTGTTAGCTCAGGTCTCATCTCCTGCACGTAGCCTTTCCTCATACACCTGAATGCGGTTGCCCTTTCTGTACCCTAGCTCCATCATGTATGTACATTGTTGTTTACATGTTGTCTCACCTGTAGACCTGGAGCTCCTTAAGGGCAGGGACCATTTTTGCCTTTCTTTGTCTCTCGAGTGCTTAGCTCAGTGCCTGGCACATAGTAGGCTTGATAAATGCTTGTTGACCAACTGACTGACCGTCTTACAATCTGCATAGAGTGGACACTAAGGGTGGTGGAAGTTTTTATGGATTTCTAAAACTTTGGAAATGTAAGAAACAACAAAAGAAGGTGGCAGCATTCTTTCTGTTTGGCTTCACTCTTTCTGTTCTAGTGTAACTTCCTGGCAAATAGATGGTTTCTGTTGGATAAGATCAAATGATTTTACTCAGTTCTCTTTTGTTGTTTTATTTAAAACTTGATAGTTAGATTTTGGTTATGAGTTTACTTCTTTGGACATCAGAACAAATTAGGCTAACTAACCATGGCAATTGACTTTTGTTATAAACCTAAAGTTCGAAGTACTGTTTGTTATGAGGGTTTAAACTGGTAGAAAAAAAAGGGTACATATTTGCAACTTACTAATAGAGGAAAAATAATAATTCTTATGTGAAGATTTTAAAAAAAGTTTTATCCTTAATTTATTCATACTTTTTTTCCTTTTGTTCTGAGTTCTTGTTTATGATATAGTTAGGTGTGGAATCTTCTTTTTCTGTTTTTTATTTTTTCATTCATTTGGTAACCTAATTTGGCTATTCTGCTTACTGGGAAAAGTTTAAAGTACCCATAATTGACATTACTGTGTATAATAAACCATTTACATTTATAATTTTTTTTGTAGAAAGAACACAGAAGTGAACCATTAAATTTAATGGACAGAAAGTAGTTTAGTCCACCATATTCTTCTTGGGCCTTCTTTACTAGTTAGTTTTGTCAAGCTAGTCAATGATAGTTAACTAGATATAACAATAACTAGTGATAACCGTTAGAGCAATTTGATGGTGATATCAAAGTTCGGTGAAAGTATATTTTAAAGTGTTCACTCATTCTTTCAACAAATATTTAATAATTGCTGTGTTTTTTTTCCAAAAAAGACTTTTTGTATGTGCATAATAAGGATAAGCTAGCACTAAAAGCTTGCCTACTAAATTTATTTTTAATAGCATCTCGGTCCTTTTGAGTGTGTGGCTGTAGTTTTTAGTTTTCCGTTCTGTTGGAACTACTATTCCATTAAGTATCCTACTCAGAAATTTGCAGAAAGTTTTGCAAGCACTTGACCTTACCTTGGTCATATGCATAGTAGCAGGGATTTGATAATCAAGGTCTGTGGGACTAATGGGATGCTAGACAGGCTAGTGTTGAGATAATTCTCAGAGATTTCTCAAGCTCAAGAGTTCGTATTAAGCTGTTGCATGTGGTATTCAAATTGAAGATGCTTTTCATTCTAGTGTTCTTATTGGAGCAGATGTCTCTTGTTTTGTATATTCCTGGAGCTCATTCTTAGGTCCCTGGGAGGTGACTCCCTGGTTACCTACTTTCTTTTCTTCCAAAAACTCTATTTCTGCACTTGTTGCTTTCAAGGTAGAGTTTCTTATATTCCCTGACTCATAGTTAAAGAGAATATAGTCTCAGTTTTCTAAGGAATTATACTGTTAAGGAGAAACAATAAAAAGCCTCTCCCTTTTCTAGCTCCCTGCCAACTCCACAGCATTGTTCTACCCCCTAACTTGTCTCTTTTTATCAGTAGCATTGTAAGGGAAAGATGAAGTTGTGTCTGAATATCTCATTTAGGCCTGAGGGCCCCTGATACAGGTTTGGCACTTGGGAAACAGTCTACTATTATATTACTCTTGTATTGTTCTTATAGAAGGATACAGTCAGATAGGCATTCAAGGATACATGGAGCTGAGAGCTGCATGTGGCTTCGTAAGGTCTTCTCTTCCTGTGGAGGCTCACTTGAGGCTTCCAGCATGGAAATGATTCTGCTTGGTTGGGGAAATCCTCTTCCCTTCTGAGACTGTTTTCATCCCCCTCATATTCCAGGTGTCATATCAGCCCAGGGCTATTCACACAGTTACTAGAAACAGTCATTAAAGTAGACACGGTGATGTGTGGTTTATGTATTCCTTCCTGTCTCCCCTCCCCCTCTTATCTTTGTAATCTTATTTTTCTGTTTGAACATAAACTTCTCTAATTGGTCATTGCTCTTGGGGTATTTCCTTACTCTGATTCTGTATATGTAACTGGGGCTTAGTGGTCTTAAGCAGAGCCTGACACAAATCTGACAGAGCTCCAAATCTGAGATCTTTATATAAAAGAGCTAGAGTAAATTTTGGCTACAACACAGTTCTTGTTCTCTGATTTCATTGGATTGTCACTGTTTACTCAGTTTGGCTCCAAAAGGTAGATCTAGATATAATGTGAAGAAGTGACAAAAAGGCAGATGTCAGGAAAAACTTCCTAACAAAAAAGAGCTATCCAGAAGTGGAATGGGGAGTGATCGGTTCTACAAGCAAAGATTCAGTAAATACTTGGCTGTGTTGTATTAGGGACTCTTTTTCAGGTGTAGGTTGAACAAGATCAGACTATACAACCTTCAGCCAGCTGACAGATTTCAGGTGGATGTAGATCTATGTTTTTCACGGGCCTGCCGCCTGAAATACTTTGAGGCTGAAGGTTGTGCAGGCCTGAACTAGATGATTGCTGAGATTTCTTTCAGTTCTGAAATTTTGTGTTTCTATTACGTGACTGTTCTTTTACTCATCACCTTTAGGCTTTCTTTCGTATTTCTCACAGTTGCTGTTCCAAACCTTCTCTTTTTGCTCCACTTGCCTATGTGCACCTTCTACCACCTCAGCAAATGACCTTAGTTCCCACTTTGATAGGAAAGCAAAGAATCAAGACCATCTACCGCTGAGTTTCCCTCATCTCTTCTGCTTCATGCTTCCAGCCCTCCCCTCTGCATTTTTACCTTTTCCTCTTCTAATATCTGAGGAGATAACTCTTCTACTGCTATCCTGGATCGCCTAACTTCCTCTTTCTTTCTGTAGTGTATCATGTTCATCTCCAGTCTTTATCTTTCTTTTTTTTTGCTGACTGCAGCCTACAAGTTCTCCCCCACCCTACCCCTCGCATCTTTGACAAAGAGAAAAAGAAAAGGAATGAACTCCACCACTCTCAAACTGTAATCTTCTGTCTCTCCTGTGTTCTGTTAGAAACAGCATCTCCTCTTGCCTTGCTGCCCACACGCTTTTCAGTCCCTGACATCATAGCTTCCAGCTCCTCAGCTCTACAGGACCTGCTCTTTTGGAATCTGCCAGCAATCTCCTACTGAATCCAAATAGTCTTTTCTCAGTCATTTTTCTTGAATTTTCTGCAGCTTTTGACTCTGTTGACTGCCTACTCCTGCTGGATATTCCCTCCTTCCTTAGCTTTAGTGATGTTTTTTCCTGCTCTTTCTACTAGTATGACCCTTGCTTTGCAGTCTCCTTTGCTAGTTTATTTTCCGCTCAGAGCCTTGTCCTAGCCTCCCTTTCTCTTTTATGGTGATCTGGTTAGCTGCCTTGTATTCATTAAGTTGTCAGTTGTCATTGTCTAGAGTTACAGTTTCTACAGAATTGGCTTTTAGAGTCATTTGGCTAGCCCTGATTTCTCTCCTGAATTTCTGTCCTGGTATCCACATGGATATCCCTTTAGGATATCCAGCTCATTATGTCCACAACAGAACCAACCATCTTTCCAACCAGACTTGCTATTCCTCAGTATTTTTCATTTTCTTGTCAAGGGTACTAGCATCTTTCCATTTATCCAGGTGCATAACCAGAATCAGGCTTGATGCTTCCCTTTTCTTCTCATTTCCCTCCACCCTCCCTCCTACCCTTTTTTGCTCGTCATCTCTCCAGTACCTCACAAAGCCTACCATATAAAATGAGTGCCATACATGAGTACCAGGCTTGGCACCAAGTGGTTCTTCCACCCTCTTCCTCCAGGGCCCCACCCAAAAGTACCCGATCCCCACTTCCAAATTTCCTACCAGTTCTCCTTTCCTCTTTTCCCTCCTGACTAAACACTGACCTTCCCTCACCTTATTGCATTCACAATCCCCATTCCACTCTGACCTTAGGACCATTACCTCCTTTCCTAGTGTTGATGGTCTGGCCCCCCCCCCGGCAGGTTTCCTTCCTGCAGCTCAGATACCCTGATGCCCCTCAGCCTTCCTGGCCTTGACTTTTGCCCTGGAGTTATACCCGGAAGATTTTGAGGTCTTTCTTGTCTGCAGCAGAATCCTCCAGTGTGTGTTGTCTCCCTCAGTTAGAGTGGGAGCTCCCTGGGAGTAGGTACTGTGCTCTTTTTCTGTTTGTTTATCCAACACTTTGCACATGCTTGGAGCATTGTAAGTGGACATAAATACTTTTTTTCAGTTATTCATTTAGTAAATGGTTATTGAATTGTTGTCTTGCCAATATTCTAAGATTCTTTAATATTCATTACATTTTACACAATTTACTCTCTGTGGTTGGAGATGTTGGATCCTTAATTCATTTCAGTTCAACAGATTAACACATTTAAGGGCCTATTATGTGCAAGACACATCCAAGGCATTGAGTTCCAAAGACAAAAAAAAAAATCACACATGGAACTTGTGAGCATAGAACTTAGTCTTCTATCACATTGTTTTGTTTTGTTTTTCCTGAAACTAGTCCTAAGGCAAACTAACATTGACTGATGCTCAAGCCTTTCACATAAGTATCCAGTATTTGCATGAATAATGAGAAGACTTTGTTTTCTGGGGTGAGGAAGGATCATAGGGATCACTTGATTCAGTGCTCAGAAAAACATTTTTTTCAGGCATGTTAAGTAATGGCCTAGTTAAATTATTAGTATAAATTTGTGTTTTATCATGAATCTTAACAGCCTCACTGCTACCTTCCAGAAAACCTTAAAATCTGATCTTTAGGAGACTAGTTCTTCTTTAATAATTTTCTCAAGTTGTGTCTTTAGTCAGATTTCTCCCACAGCTTCTTTTTTAAGGCTTTTAGCTCAATTCGAGGAAGCTCGAAGTGACCCATATAAAAGAGGTGAACAGAGCTGGAGTAGGACGTGGGAAGGCCAGGGTTGTGATGGTGAGAGATGAATGTGGGGTGGAGAGGGAAGTTTTTGCTTAGGCATCCGGGTTTTCAGTTTCGGTGGCATTGAGATAGCAGGAGGTGGTGGGAGTTTGCTACCCATAGGACACTAGTCCCTGCAGAGTACCAGAAGATCCAAGCAGCTGTTGCCAAAAGCAGGAAGCACCACATAGGGAGGTTAGGATGTTATATCATTTAGCTGCACCTGTGTAGTACCTGCCCTTGGGGTCTCTCAGGCTGAGCAGGTCTGGCCCGCAGAGACTTTTGCAGTGGCATCCCTTTGTCTTGTTCACATGCCTTACTTAGCTTGTTCTTTTAAAAAAAATAAAAAGATGTTTTCCAGGAAAACGCATGTGCTGTAGAAAAGTTTTCTTTCAGTGGTGGACATTGATGATTTGCACATAACTAACTGTGTAGTGGTACTTTGGTTTATGCAACAGTTACGTTTCAGAAAAGGTTTGTATAAATAAAATCATGATGACTTACATTATATTTTGTGAGATAGTTTATAGGAATTTCCAATTCTTATCCCAGCTTTTCTTTCATATGGTAAATGATTTACAACCACTTAAACATATATTACTGTTGAAAGTAACGCTACCAGTTTTTTTAATTGAAAAAACTTTTGTAATGAGAAGAATCTCTCCCTTGAAGCCTGGATTTCTGTTTTTTGGGGTGTTCTAAAACAGGGCAGCATTTTAAGTGGCAGTTTCTTCTGCTATCAGTTGGACACATACAGGGCTTTTTGGAGGGAGGATTTTGATCACTAGAATTGGGGTCAGAGTATTGAGTTTGAAATTCCAGGTCTGCCACTTGCTTCCTGTGTGACTTCAACAAATCATTTCACCCCTTTGGGTCTCAGTTTCCTCAGCTGTAAGATAAAAGGGGCAGATGAGATGATCTGCAAGTCCCTTGCAGCCCTAGCTAGACCTAGACCTAGCTGCTCTCTGGCTACTTCACATTAGAACATAGTAGTAAGATGACCTATACATTCTGAAAGTTTGCCTGAAATTCCCAGGATCATACATTTAGAGCTGGAAGGGGCCTCAGGGACACTTAGATGAGGAAACAAACCCAGCAGGGACTGTGACTTTTCAAGATACTGCAGGTAGTCTCAGAGGCGGGAGAAGGTGTTGACTTAAAACTTTTTTTTGGTTGTTATATTAACATAGATTTAAAAATAGCTTATTTGGTTGTAATTTAATTTAGTCCTTCTTTTTGTCTTAATAGTTATGAATGCAGGAATGAGGAAATACTTTCTACAAGCCAATGATCAGCAAGACCTAGTAGAATGGGTAAATGTTTTGAACAAAGCTATAAAAATAACAGTAAGTATTCTCATTCTTTCTTAAATGTCTTGATGTCAAGAAGAATTATACACACCTTTTGAAATTTTAGTTCTGTGGCACAGTTAGTGACTAATTTTTATTTAATTTTATATCTGATTTTATGTTTCAAACAGTGTTTCCTTTGAAAAATAGTTGACTATTGAAGTACATTTTACAAACCCCTTGGATTCTCTGTTTACCATCTGAAAAGTAAATAATTTCATATTTCTATGAAAACCATTTATCCCAACAATGAGTTAATATAGCTCAAGCTTTTCTCAGAGGTTAAATTGCATTTTTTGTCTTGCCCTAGAACAGCTTGTTACCACATGACAGCAAACACCCACACACGGCATCTGATCTCGACATGAAGCACAAGTTATTTTTAGGGTTTTTTTCTCTGTGTAGTTTCAGGGAAGCAATTTCATGGACCGATTCAGAAGTACATATTCTTCTAAGAGTCTAACTGACCACACAGGGCAGAGACTCTTTTAGCAACTATTTGCTCATTTTTATTTAGGAAAATAATTTCTAATAACAGTTTCTGTGTAGCTTCATTTATGTAGTTTGTCATGTAAGAGCACTAGTTACTTAGTCATACTTTAGATCTTTAAAAAGCAATAAATGATTTTTTAAATTTGATTTATATCTTTGCATCTGAACTATAATGTCTGATATTTTCCAAGTCACAGTTTGTAAGGGAAGTAATATTATTTTAAAATAGGATTAAATAGATATTACCCTCAGTTTGCTTGCAGCTTTGTCTTTCTCGTGTTCAGAACTTTTTTTTTTTATAGCTTTGAAGAGGTATTTAGTAGTAATTGATACTGAAAAGATTAATATGAAACTTGGGGCATGTGCAGTGTAGAGTGCTGGGCCTGTGGTCAGGAAGATTCATCTTTCTCAGTTCAGCTCTGGCCTTAAACACTCACTAGCGGTGTGACCCTGGGCAAGTCACTTAATCCTGTTTGCTTCGGTCTCCTCATCTGTAAAATGAACTGGAGAAGGAAATGGCAAACCACTCCAGTGTCTTTGCCAAGAAAACCCCAAAAGGGGTCACGAAGAGTCCAACATGACTGAAAAATAATTGATTAGTAACAAAATATAAAGTTTAGGAAACTCGCTTGCCCAAAGAGAGGTTCTAGTTGGATTAAAATGGATATATCAGGAATATTTTTAGGTAAAATTATTTGACAGTGTTTAACATAAAATAACTTTGTAATTCAGAGTCACCCTAGAACAGTTAGACTAGTTTTATTAGTGTAGTGAAAATATACATTGAGGGGTTGGTTGTCTGTGTTTTTAATCAGCTGTTGGCTGCTGTTTTTTTAAACTTTGTTAACTTCCTTTTTTGTCAATTTTTAAACTTTGTTTCTTTTAAAAAAAAGACACGTAATAAACCTTGTAATTATTTTACTTTTTACATACACATACATACATGCATACGTGCATGTATGTATGTATGGACAAAAAGAAAGAGAATATAATTTGGGGTTGTAAATGTTTTGAATTATGAAATCTACAAAATAAGACTTTGCTTATAAGAATATCATTCTTTTAAAATGAGGAATTAATTTTTGTAGCTACTGTCGGTTAAAATATGCTCAGTGTAAAAAGACTTTGGGATTTACTTTTCTGTGAGAAAATTCCAAATAATTTTAGCAGTGACCTGCAGATATTGTATAGTATAAATGTTGAAATTTTTTTCAAAGCTTAAAATTACATTTGTTTTGGAAGTGTGTGTTTAAGGAAAGGGAAAGAGAGTAGTTGATTGTTTAACCATATTTTAATTACAGTGTCTTGCCATCCTCATGGTCTGTCCACCTACATAGTCTCCTGGTATCTTTTCTTAGATACCTTATGTAGGCCTGTGTGAATGCTGGTGGGTGGTTACCTTTTTTTTTTTAATTTCTTTCCTCTTTATAAAATATGTGAGAAAATAAATGACCTAAACTTGAAGGTAATTTGAAAGAACAAATTTTAAAGTGAATTGGTTTTTAGCTAACTCTCCTTATATCAGTGTTAATCTTTTAAGTAGCCATTTCTTTTTTTTCTTTTTTTTTGCTTTTTGGAGGGAGAAATGCAGGGCAATTGGAGTTAAGTGACTTGCCCAAGGTCACATGGCTAGTAAGTGTTAAGTGTCTCTAGGCCAGATTTGAACTTGGGTCCTCCTGACTCCAGGACTGGTGTTCTGTTTACTGTGCCACCTAGCCACCCCTTAAGTGGCCATTTCTAAAATGCAGATCACATCAATCAGATTTTTTTTACTCCGTATTTTAATCTACATTTTAAAAGTTTGACTATGAGGCTTTTAAAAATGTTGTCGTCGTAATTTCTCACCCTGGCAAAAAAACAAAAAATAACAACAAAAAAAGAACCCTCTATTAACTGAAGGTAATTTTGTCATAGAGAAATGAGAACAGAACAGAAAGAAGGATGGTGGGGGTGGATAGTGTTGGAGTTGAAGTAAGGAAGATGTGGGTTCAGATCTCACCTCACACTAAAATGTGTGGTTCTTCACGAAGCAGCCTCTCTGAACCTAGGTCTATCATCTGTCAATTGCGGATGACATATGTGGTTTCTCCTCTGAAGGATTTTTGTGATTCAAATGTGATGCTACGTGGAGCACTCTGCAAACTCGAAAGTGCTGTGCAAGCTTCCCTTATTGTTTGTACCTGGCTGCTGGACCCGGACCCTTGAACCTCCTTTTCGTTATTTTATGCCTTTTTTCTCCACCAAGAGCACCAAACCCGCAGCTCTCCTAGAGGACTGACTGACCTTAGAAATAAACATTGGAATCCTTTGATTTTGCTTTAGTGAATTTGGTTCTTGACATTTAGGCCACATAAGATACAGTAAACTATTTCTAAACAAGTCTTCCTAATAATGTTCAAAAGTCATTAGATCTGCAAAGCCTTCTTTCACATTACAGATCCCTTCTAGCTCTGAATCTACGATTCTAAAATCTTTCCCTATTCAACAATGTCTTGTGTTATTCATTTGTTTCAATTATATCTGACACCCTGTGACCCCATTTGGGGTTTCCTTGGCAGAGATACTGGAGTGGTTTGCCATTTCCTTCTCTGGCTCATTTTACAGATGAGGAAACTGAGGCAAACAGGGTTAAGTGACTTTCCCAGGATCACACAGCTAGTATTGTCTGAGGCCAGATTTGAATTTGGGTGTTCCTAACTCCAGGCCCAACACTCTTATCTTTTAGGACTACTAGCTGCCTCAACAATGCTAATTGGTTCCAAGAACACGTGAAGCTAGGTGAAAGAACTTTAGTGGGGGTAGGTCAGAGGGGTGAGTTTCATAGAGACAGTACTGTACACCTAACTATTATGGCAGAGTTTTATAACTTCATAGTAGGGTTTATTTTTTATGTAGAGAGATGTGTGTGTATGTGTGTGTGTATACACATATACATAAATATAATATATAACTATCACTTTAATTAGAAATGTCATTGATTAGGTTGACTTTCTGGTAATAGAGTGTCTACATTATGTAGCATGATTGCTTTTTTCCTATCTTTTTTCCTGCTGTTTATTATATCTCAAGATAAAGGAACACAAGCATTTCTTTATAGAAAATACTCATTTTTCCACTCAATCACAAATTTGCATAGCAATTTTTTAAAGGGGTTGGAATGAAATAGAATTAAGGTACATTTCTTTGATGCTAGCTAAGTAGTTCTCAATAAGATTTTTTTTCTTATTACTATTAAACAGATATTAATTTTTATTTCTGGTTTAATGGGTAATTTAAAATTTTAATTGGAAGTATTTTCTGATAAAGATTGAAACATAGTCAAAGATTATTTCATTGGCATATTCCCCTTATTGGTTAGGAAATAAAATGATCAAAACTAGTTTATTTTTTACTTATAACTTTGTTATAAAATTGTTGCCATGGAAATTGTTCTTTAACATAAGCTTTTTATAATAAGGACCTATAGGAGAAACATTGGACTTCAGTCCCTTGTTTCTTTATTGTATCTTTTTTTAAAAAACTTAGCTTTACCATGGATAAAGGGAAAATAGGAAGGCAACATGAAGTTCCCAACATATCAAAATATTTAAGTATGTTAAATATTTCCTATAATGGGGAAGCTCCTTTTCAGATCTGGTACTTAAGTCTAGAGTACTCGTCTGCTTTCAACATAAAGTCATCCATCTTGTCTCTTAATAAATACATTTATCTACTAGAGTTGAATAGATAGTTCTTTCTGGGATAGGTTTCTAGTAATTTCATTTTCTGTTCTCAGTAGATAAGTTCCCCACTCTCCATTCTAAACAATCAAAGGCCATAAAGTGTCCATTAGAAATTGTTCTGACTTCCGTCAGTGAAAATAAAGTGAACTAAAGTATCATCTAGCAATAGGATGCTGATTTTTCAAAAGCACTTTAAATGGTTCAGCCTCTTAGAATTACTGCAAATTGTTCTTTGGACTTAAGAGTCTTTGTGTTGAAAATTTCCAGAAGTACCATTGGTACATTTTGTTTTTATAATTAAAACTATTGTACTGTGACAATTGGATGGACAGAACTTCTGTGATTTTTTTTTCCCTTAGGAGTTAAGCAGTGGATTGATTTATTTATTCAGATTGCAGTGTTTCTTTTACCTAGCTATAAAGTTATATGAAGCTTTCATTGAAAATTTATCTCAATACTAGTTAGGAAATGCTGAAAAAAATTAAAATGGCAGAGTCATTTTTATCTAAATAAACTGCTCTCCCTGGCCAGTTGGCCCTTTTAAAAAAGTGACTTCTGCAATTCTGCAGACCCTTATTTAAACCACTAATGCTTGTCATAAAGCCCAAAAAAACATTCTGGGTACCAGTCTAAGCCCCTACTCAAACCATTATGTCCTGTGCTTTTCCTCCTCTGCCTCTGCCTCTTCTGTCTGTTGGAATTCCATCAGTACCCAGATGGCACGATCTCTTTTCTGTGAAACCTTCTCTGATCTGTCTGTTGAAAAAGCAACACCACCATGGTGTCTCCAAAGTGTTAGTATGACTTTGAGCTTAAATAACTTATGCAGTCTAGATGCTACAAACTTAAAAAAAATTTTGAAAGGTTAATTATTTAAAAAAATATTGATATTTCTTACATTTTGTATTATATATAACTTCAGTTGATTTTAGAACTTTGTAACAATCTTTCATCGGCTACTGCTCAGTGACTGAAAGGATTGCATGTGTAATCCTAACCCTCAGATTGTCCAAAGAATGAAGTTTTGATGCTGAAAACAGTTTTGACATGACCCACTAGAAAAAGTCTAATGGAGAGAGATGAGGTGGCCGAAGTGGCTAGTTGGAGATTCTGTCATCTAGAAACTGTCACACGTAATATCTTGTGTTAAGATCATTCTTTTTTTTTTTCTTTTTGGAGGGCAGTTGGGGTTAAGTGACTTGCCCAAGGTCACATGGCTAGTTTTTTGTGTGTGTTAAGTGTCTGAGGCTGGATTTGAACTCAGGTACTCCAGGGCCTGTGTTCTATTCACTGCGTCACCTAGCTGCCCCATGTTAGAGCATTGTCCTTTTAAAATAACAATTTTAAATTCACAAATTTAAATGTGATAAAGAAACTTAACTAAAATTTTAAATGATGTTTGGGCTAAGTTTTATAACATATACTCCTGAAGTTATTAAAGCTTAAAATTTCATTAAACCTTTTGGAACACCCTATTATATGTGTAACATACATGAACTGAAGCTCAGTTTCTCCTAAAAATGTAAAAATGTTATCTATTCTATAATGTTTCACTTGTTTTGTAATCACAAAGAATAGAGAAAAATGTCTGGTACCTCTTCCATTGGCAGCTGTTAGAAACAAACTGTACTGATCATAAACTTTTCATAGTGTTAACACATACAGAAATTATGGAAGTAAATTCTACAAAGCTTATTAGCCCAGTATGAGGAATAGGGGAAAAATCAAAGGTCACAGACAGAAGTGTTCTCATACAATACTTTATCATGCATTCTTACTGTTTTCGAGTATATTTGTACAAGTCTCTTCTCACAGAATGGATGTTTAATTGTGTGAGGGCTAGGGTTGCATCTTACCTATCTCGGAGTCTCCCTAAGCACCAAGAACAACAGTAGGTCACATATAAGCATAGCATTTGTGTGTTGATAAAACTTTTGTGCAGGACTGGGTCTAAAACAGACCCTGGTGGCATTCTTAGATGCTCATTTTGGCGTGACGTTGATCCATTTCAGGAGACTTAAAGTACAGCTTCTGCCACAAACTCAGCTGTGTGCGTTTGGCTTCAGTTTCTTCATTTGTGCTTGAACCTGGATGAACTCTGAAACTCTCTTCCACCTCGCACACACTATTCATTTGTGGCGTGTATGGTGATTGTATTTTCTTGAGGTTTCCATTACCAGAACGGCTTATTTTGAGACTACAGCCCTACAAAATACTGAATAAGAATAAACCTGTTCAGGACCTCTGGAAGTGTGTTGGATTTTAATTGCCAAATTCTGATTTTGCTATTATATTCTGGTTCAGTTTAAGAATGAATTTCATACTCATTATAAAATGTTTCATTTATCTGCCTTGTCTCAGTTCTTAATAAGAATTTTCTTAGAGTACATATTTTCACTGTTTAAAAAGATATGTAATTATTTTTTATTATTCCACCATCATAACTCCTATCTCCCCCAGTCCAAAAGACTCTTTGAGTAGATTCCTCTAAAATATTCTATACTGTTAAGTATACCTTTTGGTGTATTTTTATCATATGAAAATGTATAATAATAATTAAATGCTGTATAGCACTTCAAGGTTTACAAAGCGCTTTACAAATTTTATCATTTTTCCACATTAACTCTGTGACATATATGTTATTATCATCCCCATTTTTGAGATGAGAGAACTGAGGCAGACAGGTTAAATTGCTTGCTCCATCTAGTGTCTGCACCACTGCATCATCTAGGTGCCTTCAAGAAGTTATGACTTAATTAATTTTGCAAGATTACGAGGACTCTGTACTTTTTCAAATAGTTGCTGTGAATTGCTCAGGATAGAAAAAAGTCATCCCTTGTTGACCAACCTTTTATTGTTGAACATCTCAGAAGATGTTAATGAGGCTCATCCTCCAAGAATAGGCATTTAGTCAATTGTTGGAATATGCAGTTTAGCTTGTGTTCTGCTGGCATCCTTTGAGAGCCCCAGATTACTTCCCTTTCATAATGTGTAGGACTTGACTGAAGGCATGTATTACTAATTAAAAATTCTAGCTGAAAAATACTGTTTTCATAATGACTTTTTTTTTAAGGTACCAAAGCAATCAGATCCACAGTCTCATGCTGATAGCTTAAATCGCCAAGTTGAAACTCCAGGTGGAAAAAAGCAAGTGTCTTACAGGACAGAAATTGTGGGTGGTGTACCTATTATAACACCAACTCAGGTAAATGACCTGAAGCTCATAATGTTGTTTTCTCTATGGCTTTTTAGTTCCTGAATTCATTTTATAATACTAATGTAAAATAAGCTAGTTGTTCCTCGTCTTATTAAAAGATTTGTGTACGTTGCAGATTGTATTGGAGATTTTGTTTTTGAACTTGTTTTTCTGAAGAATGCGTTCAGTGTGTTTTAGTGAAGAAAATCTATGCTTCAAAAGCCCTGAACTTTGTTTCTGACAGACTTCATTGTTCCTAGGCAAGAAATGTCATCTCTTCTAAAGTGTGAATGTAATAGGCCTCAGAAGGATTTGGGGACTGTATATTTTGGAACGGTGGAAAAATTCCTTTCTTTTGATGTACATTCTAAGTGCTCACTGACCCTAGTATGTGCATGGTTGTTGCGTATTTCTTTGATACGCATACTTAATGATCTTTTGGTTTTCTAGATGTTTGTTTCATTATTTCATCATTATATCGAATATTTTCTTTAAGTTATACTCAGTAACTTAAAGTCCTGGTATTGCTTCATGGCATATAACATGCTTTAGAGCTCAAGAGAAATCATAGATTCAGAAAGGGTCCTTCGACCTGGCCAGTCTTGATATTTTAATATTCTTTTGTGATATACCATGAAAAAGAGAGGGAAAGTGTCATTTACTTTTTGGAGGCCTAGAAATTTGGAAACCCCATAATAACTCAAGTTTTATTACATATTAGATTTCGAAGGTCTTTTGGCAGGGGACAGTGACTGGAAGAGAGAATTCTTACTCTGCCTGTCTTCTCCAAGGTCTGGACCAGATCAGGCCAAGATTATGCGAACTCTTCTATAAAAGTGTGAGCTAATATGATCTTACAGATTTAAAGATGCAGTTAGACTAAGCTTCTGACAACTTTGCATTTTGTCCAGCTTTAAATTGAGAAGAAAGAGTTTTTGGTCTCTACTTCTGTTAGGAAGTTTGAGTACTTCATGTTCTTGAATGTTTTAATGTTGAATAGAATTAAGGATTTTGATGTATGTCAGTTATAATTCTTTGGAGTCGGTGGAAGGAGCTTTGAAGAAGTCCAACTTAGTTTCCTCTTTGTCATTTTAAAAGATAACTGGCTCTAATTGTGTGCATAAAGTGAACAGATTTTGTTGGTTTTTACTTAATTTTGTTTTGTTTTGTTTTTACTTAATTTTAATTTTTTGTTTCTTCTCCACCAAGTTAAGAAAGTAGATGGATAAAGAGATGAGAAATTTTTAAGTAATTCCAGTGAAGTTTATTTGGATGATGATGAACTTTCTGGATCAAGAAACCTTTGAGAATGACTTAAAGCCCCATGTTAAAGTTTAGGGTTCTTTCAGGTGTAATATCTCTTGGTATGTGTAATGGGTTAACTGGGAAAATCTTAACCCAAAATCTGATATACATCTGAATAAAATTGAGATGAGATTTAAAGAATGTTCTATTGTGTTAAAAAATATGTATTAAAAATACTTTTGTACCATAAGTAAGTATAGCCAGAAAAACCTCTCCCCCATATTTGTTTCATTTTAGAAAGAAGAAGTGAATGAATCTGGTGACAGTATTGACAGGAATAATCTGAAACGGTCACAAAGCCATCTTCCTTACTTTACTCCTAAGCCACCTCTGGATAATGCAGTTATCAAAGCTGGTTATTGTGTTAAACAAGGGGCAGTGGTAAGTAATTTCAATTAAGTAGCCTGCTCCAGGTAAAGATGGTAATGCAAAATGAACACCCTTTATACTGGTAGATCTTATCACTTACACTGTCATCCAAGTTACTTTTTTAAAGTTGAACAGAATTTTGTCTCATTTGTCTTTCTGATTTAAGACACAAGGACCCAAATAGTACTGCAGAGAGGAAGTAGGAAGATCTGTAGGTGTTGTGGTCTTTGGGTGTTGGGTGGACGTGAGGGGGGAGAGTGTTTTCTTTGGGTCAGTGCTGGGCCTCAGGGGGCTGGGTGAAAGGAAGCTGCTCAGCTTTTAGTTTAGACACTAAAGCGAGAGCCGAAGCAGATTTTTCTTCCAAAAATCTGCCCAGTTCTAAGTGGAACTTTTTAAGTGAAATTTTAATATTCTTTGGGGGACTTTTATTGTCCTGATTCTCTTTTACTTTTAAATCTGATAATATGAAGTACTTAATGGCAGAGTTTAAGTAGCACATCACACTTTTGGGGGGGCTCAAAAAGATCCCGACAGTATTCATTATATTTTTTCAAGAGATAATTATTGAGGTTGTTTTGGTCAATAGTCAGTAAATATAAAAAAGTACAGGTGAAATAAGTTTAGAGTTTCAGTTTTAAGTATGTCTTACTTTCATGGTAATGAAGAGCCTGGATCTGGGTCACATCCTTCCAACACATTAGGCACTTACTTGGGACACTGAAGGTAATGTTTGACTTGCTGTCAGGAAGACCCGAGTTCAGAATCCTGCCTCCAGCGCTTCTGGCAGGGAAGCCCTTGGCAAGTCTTGTAACCTGTCAGCTTCAGTTTTCTTATTTATAAAATGGAGCTAATAATAGCACCCACCTTGCCAAATTGTGGTAAGAGTAAACCAGATAACATAAAGGGCTTTGTGATTTGTAAATACTACCCTTTATTAGTCAGTCACCAAACATTTATCAGGTGTTTCCTGTGTGTCAGGCACTGTGCTAAGTGTCAGGGATACAAAAAAGGCAGAAGATGGCCCCTGCTCTCAAGCAGCTCACATTTGAATGGAGGAGACAGTTCAAACAAGACACCAGAGGGAAGGCATGGCATCAGGAAGCTTCCTATAGATGTTGCGGTTTTAGCTGGGGCTTGTAGCTGGGGGTGGGGGTAGGGGGATTCTAGGCATGAGGGAACAGCCAATGAAAATGCCCAGAGTCCTGAGATGGATTGTTTTGTGTGAGGAACAGGAAGGAGGCCTGTGTCCCTGGATTGGAGAGTACCTGGGGGGAGATAAGGTATAAGAAGATTTAAAGACAGGGGCTGGGAGAAGTAGGTTTTGAAGGGCTTTGAAGGCCAAACAGAAGATTTCATATTTGCTCTTGGCAGCAATAGGGAGCCCCTGGAATTTATTGAACAGAGAGGATGGCATAAAATTAGACCTGATCTTAGAAAGATCCTTTGACAGCTGAGTGGAAGATGGACTGGAATGGGGAGAGACTTGAGGCAGGTAGACCAACCAAAAGGCTATTGCATTATTCCAGGTGTGCAGCAATGAGGGCTTGTTCCAAAATGGTGGCAATGTCAGAGACAATGGAGGTGTATAGGAGAGATCTTTCTGTGCTAAAGTCAATGTAACATGGCAACAGATGGGATACGAGAGGTGAGAGAGAATGAGGAGTCAAGGATGCCCCACTCCTCCTCCCCCCAGGTTGTGAGCCTGAGTGACTGGGAAGTTATTACCTAAGTGGTAATAACAAAGTTAGGAATTGGGGAAGAAGGGGGGGGCACAAGAGTACAGTTTTGGACATGTGGTTTAATATATCCATGTGACATCCAGTTCAAGATCCTCAGTAAACAGTTGGGGATGGGAGCCCAAAGGTCAGTATAGTTTACAGTTGGATTTGTAGATCTGAGAATTGTCTCCTTAGAGACGACAACTGAATCCATGGGAGCTGATGAGATCACTGAGTGAAATAGTGAGGAGGAAGAAAAGGGCCTGAGACAGAACCTGGGGAATACCATCAGTTAGCAGAGATGATGTGGGTGGAGATCTAGCTGAGGAGACTGAGAACGAGCAGTGTTATAGGTAAGAGAAGAACCAGTATAGTATAATGTCACAAAAACCTAGATAGAAGAGAGTGTCAAAGAGAAGAGGGTTATTTACAGTGTCCCAGGCTGCAGAGAGGACAAAAAGGATGAGAACTGGGAAAAGGCCATTGGATTGGAAAATTAAGAGATCACTGCAACTTTAAGAAAATAGCTATGGTTGAATGATGAGGGTAGAAGCTGGTCTCTGGAGAGTTAAGAGAGTAAGCAGAAAGGAAGTAGAGGTAACTAATTGTAGATGACCTTCTCAGGGAGTTTAGCCACAAAAGGGAGGAGAGATGTGGGCCAGCAGTTGAGATGGATGTAGCAAGTGAGAACTTTTTTGAGAATGGGAGAGAGGTGCATGTTTGTAAGCAGTGGGGAAATAGCCAGTAGACAGGAAATTGATGGTAAGTGATTGGGGGTGATAGAGGGAGCCAACTTTTGGAAAAGATAGGCTGGAATGGGGTCACTTGTGCATATAGAGGGATTAGCCTTGGCAAGGAGAAGGGTCACCTGTTTGAGAGTCAAGAATAAAGGAATACGTATTGACAGAAAGTATCCGTGATTTGCTGTGAAGAGGGGAGAAGAGGGAACTATTGGGGAATGGCCTTTTTTTTTCCCAGTGAAATGTGAGGCAAAGTTGTCAACTGAGAGGGCAGGGGGAAAGAGGGACATGAGGTTTGAAGAGGGATGTAAGCCACTGTGTGGGGTAATAAATCAAATAGGATTACTTTACTACAGTGAAGGCCCACTTGAGATTATGCAGTAAAAATTTGTGATGGATCTAGTCAGCATGGTTCGTGATTTTCACCAGCAGCATGTGAGTTAGGAATGAAGACCACAGATGGTGGGAGTAATCCAGGACTGAGACTTGGGCATGCAAAATAGATGACAAGATATGGAGACAATGTACTCAAGGGAAGAGGGCAGTGAAGAGTTGAACTGACTCATTAAGAGATACGAATGGGGAAGGGAGGGGAGTATAGCCTAGTGGAGGAGTGATGGCCTGGGAAAGAACTGAGAGGGGTCGAGGGATTGGAGGTCATGGTAAAGAGGAAGAACAGGGCTTGGGGTTATGTGGTAGAGGGAGAAGTAGAATGATCACAGACTGGTCAGGTAAGGGAATATTAGAGTTTATGAATGTAGATACACTGTATTTGTAGGTGATGATCAGAGGGTATGACCATGCCTGTAGCTGAGGTGGTCTATACAACTAGATCATGGCAAGAAGTCTTAAGTTGAGAATCTGTGAGATTTGATGTTTGAGGGAGTTATCAGTGCATATTTTGTTGAAGTCCCCTAGATGAGGACAGGAGTTGGGCAGGTGAGAGAAACTGAACCATTCCCTCATTGAATAGAGAGGGGGAGTTCCAAGTGGTAGATGTGGATTGAGGAAACTTCAAAGGAGGAGAAGTTACTGAGAGATGATGGTAGAGGGAGAACTTGGACATAGCACTGGGGAGCAAGGAGTATTCCAAGAGGATAAATGAATAGAAGTGTGATCAGTGCTTCAGTGGGAGGCTATCAGAAGAGTCTGGTCTCAGGGAGAGCTGGAAAATGAAAGGTGTGGGGAAGGAAAAGATAAATGATGAAAGCAAATTTGTTGTCTTCGTAACAGGTGTTTCAGAGGGCATATTAGAAATAATGGGTAGCCCCAGAGTGGGCACTGGGGAGAATTGGGTTGAGAAAGAAAGGAATAAAGGGCTGTACAGTAGAGAATAGAGAGCAAGGCTTAAATAATGGAATCTGAGGAGTTCAGAATCCTTGAGATAGGAAAATAATGACCAGGTAAGAGTTTTGTTAATAGTTGATGAATGAGTTCATCAACATCACTATGGGTTTGGCCTCAGAGTATTTTGTAGGCACTAAGGTGAAGGGACCAGTAGGAAGAGCTAATGGCCTGATATTTCTTTCCTTTCTCTGCAGCCAGGCCAGGAATCATTATACCCAGACAGTCCATTATATGTACTACACTGTGCTAGGCATAGGGAGGTTTTCAAAGAGAAATAAGAAATGGGTCCTTGCCTTCATGTAACTTAAGTAGATGGTTTTATATTTCAGATGGAAAAACTGAAGACCCAGTGGTTTAGTTTCCTGTACTTGTTCCAATAGTGTATGGTGAGAGAAGGAGGTGGAGGGAATCTGCTTATTAAAATTTGGAAAGCCTATCACATTTCCAGTTGAGTTAATTCTCTAAACCATTTGTATCACAGGAACTGAAAGCTAGCATTCTTTTACTTTTCTGAGTTTTATTAAAACTTCAGGCTAAAGTAACATGAAAGATATCATTTGTATCTAAGTAGGAATAGAGATTTTTCAGCCTTTGGTATTTCTGACTTTTGTGTTCATATCAGAATAAGTAAATCAACATTTGACATTTTTAGAAACAGAAGTCTTACTGTTTGTTTTCATCTCCGGTAGATGAAGAACTGGAAGCGAAGATACTTTCAATTGGATGAAAATAAAATAGGCTACTTCAAATCTGAGCTGGTATGTTTCACCATCACAAATTTTTATGTAAAAAGTAAATATTTAGAACAGACGTTCCTGACCTGAGGCCTTGGCCCCTTGGAGGGGTCTGTAGATAGATTTCCAAGGATTTTTTAAAATTGCAATAACTTTCCTGTATTTAAAAATATTATTTTGAGAAATGGTACATAGGTGTCATCAGACTACAGAGAAGTCTGTGACACAAAAATGTTTTGTTTTTTTAAAACTTATTTAGACAGAGAGAGGCAGTTTGGCATGATGGAAGAGAGTCAGCCTTGAAGCCAAGAAGAGCTGGGGTCAAATGCTTCTTTTAACACATCCTAGCTATGTGAGCTTCAGCAAGCTCTAACCTCTCAGTGCTCCAGACTGTAGGCATCAAATTTGCTTAGACCCCCCAAACTCAACCAGATTAAAATGTAATTGGGAAATGCTTAACAAAATAAAAATACAGTACAACATAGATACTGTTAACATGTGGGGGTCCGTATGGGTTGGCAGCAATCTTTTGTATTTGAGTTTGACATCATTGCGCTAGATAAGTTGCAAAGAGGGTGCCAGCTTGCCTTGGGAGAGGGAATTTCTTCTCCCAGGCTTTGCCTATACTCTGAGTTTATAGTCAGTCCTTATCCCTATCCCTGTATTGTAATGGCCATACTTCTTATTCCTCGTGCTTCCTTGGCCTTCTGAATAATGTATAACACTTTTGAGTGCTTTTATCTGTATGTATTTTGCTAATATTATTTATATTATGTATCTGGTAAAGGAATCATAAAAGCAAAAAGGGCAAGACAGCATGGTATAGTGGGTAGAGCCAGGAGGAGCCGGCTTCAGGTCCTTCCTCTCATACTTTGTATCTGCCTGACCTTGACCAAGTCATAGAGTCCCAGTGCCTCTCACTTTGCTCTCTAACATTGTAAATTACACGTGTTTGCAAATTTCCTTTGATGAGGGGGAGTTTTACAATGGAGTTCCCTATACCAATAAAATAATAGAACCAAACCAAAACAAAATTGAAGAGCCACACTTGAAAGATAAACCTATATAATAAGTTCACAGAAGGAAGAAAAAATTGTTGTCATTGGAGCCAACATCAGGCACAAGAATTATGTTGTCTTATCTTTACCCTCTTCCTTTTTTTTTTCCCCAGTCCATAAATCTATATGGGGAAAAAAATAGATGAAATTTATATTAGAGTGTTGTAGCTTTCCCTCCTTGTGTTAAGTTCTTTGCTATTTCTTATGAGATGTTTATATTGTTTGATTTCAGGCATGTAAACCAAAACTAAAACTGTCTTTTGACACACTTGACTAATCTTATTTTAAAATACGTAGTGTGAGATTTACTGACATATTTAATAGCTGGTTTATGCTTTTTATGTTTAGAAAATATCTTAATAGCTCAGTTTAAACATAAGTGGGTTTATACATTGTCAAAGCAACTGATTTTTAGAAGTATTATGCCATGTGTGGCTTGCAACAAAAAAAAGTTTAAGTTTAAAATTTAAAGCAGTAAACAAGTGGGGTGGTCAGTATTCCTTGACAAAGTAATACTGCTGTCATGTTTATATAAGACTTACAGGTTTACAAAGTACTTCATGCTCGTAGTCCTATGAAATGCACCATACGCAGTTCCGTTTGCATGATGTGGTACAGTAGAACCAGAAGATGTGAGGTTGAGCCCTGCTCCTGGTGTTTCCTACCTTGGTGACAGTGGGCACATCATTTAACCAAGCTTCACTTTCCACAAATATATAATGGGGATAGTGTTCACATTACTTCACCTCCCAGGATTGTTGGGAGCAAAGTGCTTAGAAACATAGACTACAATGCATTGATTGTCTAATCACACTGGTATGGATATTCTCTTCAGTGCTGTGAATTGCTGCTTATCTGTGACTGCTTTTGCTCCTCTTCTATATTCTCCTATAAGTTTGCCACTAGAGGTCCATTCAACATTGTAGTTGTAGGGACCTTTCTCACTTTCTCTTGATATCATGAGGCCTCCAATGGAGCATGTGGACTATCCATTGGCTATTACCCCACTCTCACATGACCAGCTCAGGTCTTTGAAACCTCTTTTTGACTCTAATTCTAGTTGGTAGTACATATTTGTAATGTGTTATTAGCCTCTTTAATGGGAGTTACTATTTTAAGCTTGTGATACTGAAAATTTTTTTAAAACCTTAAATTTTTATAATAATTTCTTAAAATTTAAAAGCATTTATTTTCTCTTCTTTCCTATGCCTTTCCCCCCATTAAGCAATGTATATATATATATATGTATATATATATGTATATGTATATATATATATGTATATATATATATATACATATATGTATACACACACACACACACACACACACACACAAAAGAAAACTCTTGTAATGAACACGCACGGTAAAACAAAACAAATTCCTTTATTGACTGTCTTAAAGCAAACTGGATCTTCACTTTTCTGTCACAAGGTGGATAAGATGCCACATCTTGAGTCCTCTGGAATTGTGGCTTATAATTGCATTGTTCTACTCTCAAGTCTTTCAGAGTTATAGGGAAAAAAACCCTAATTACTTAATTTAACAGATTAAAAGTAAGCCAGACTTTCAGTGAAACATGTGAGGAATAATGTGCCAGTTTTCCCTTCATAACAAGAAGTTTTGTATTAGATTTGTAGTGATCATATTTTGGATGGCTAATAAGATTATCAAAGTTTTAATATAGATTCCCAAGGAAAATAACTAACCCTGAACGTGATCTTAAAAGACAAGTTATGTGTTGGGTTACGTGTTTTTTGGCAGGAAAAGGAACCTCTCCGGATAATACCACTTAAGGAGGTTCATAAAGTCCAAGAATGTAAACAGAGGTGAGCAATACTAATTTAAACCCTGTTAAAATGCTCTGTCATAGTTGAGTAGGGAATGTATGTGTCTTTGGATTGTGATAGCCAGTTGCTAACTTACTTTTTTTGTCAGTTACGTCATTTAGTTGTTTATAATTGAGACATTTACTTTATACCTATTTTAAAAATCACATTTAAAGAGTTAGATTTTTTTCCATGATCTTCATGACACAACAAAGTACTAGAAATCTATTTTCAACTTATTTAAACTCTTAGAAAATTTTTTTTAATAAGAATAGGCTATAATTAGCCAACTTGATTTGAAAATTCGATATTTTAGGTTATGCTTAGTACTGATGGGCCTGCAAACATGGCTTGCTTGAATAATTTGTCATCTCTGCTGATGTTTCTCCAAGAATAAAATAGAAAACAGCTTTGAAACTGAAACTGACACATGGAGGAGGGGGAGGAAGGTACGCTTAATCAGCAGGTTGAGCCACACACAGACAATCAAGAACTTGTATAACAACTTGAAAATGGAGCTCCTTAAATATAAGCATTTTTGTTTGTATCATAAATGTAGTATGAAAAATGTGCCGTAACCTTCTGTTCTTCAGATGAGATATTGCTAAAGCGCTTGGCACAGTAGGCCCATTATAAAAACTTACTCCCTACCCCTTTTCCCCAAGACAGAAACTGAAATAAAGTTGAAGTAGTAGTTGCTAATTTCAGTTTATTTATACTCGTCTACGACTTTGATTATTGACATTTGTTTATTCTTAAGGAAGTTTTCTTTTTAAAAGTCTTGGTTTCTATTTACTTATTGAAACTTGAAGAAAGATGAGCAGCATGAAGAGTCAACTGTAAATACATTTGGATATTTTGTTTTCCCAGTGACATAATGATGAGAGACAATCTCTTTGAAATTGTAACAACATCTAGAACCTTCTTTGTGCAGGTGAGGCAATTATTTTGAGATTCTACAAGAAAATATAAGGCAGTGTTAATCTGGTAATACGTATATTAGAATCTGTCATTTGTGGGGTAAAAAAATTGTATTCTACAAATACAAGAAAAAGATTTTATATGGAAGGTTGTTTTTGAGCTGAATCCTTAAGAAGCAGAAAATAATCTTTCCATTATTAATAAAAAAGTTATATTAGAATGGGAAAGATGATGTTAGAATTTGAATTTTGTGATTCCTTTGCTGCTTAATGATAACTACTGATTCATAAGTCCTGGAAACTATTTTTTTAAAGTTGGAATGCTTGGTATTATTTTGTTCACTTTTTAATGGGCCTCTAATTTTCCATTTTCTCTTTTTTGTAATTTTATGATAAATTATGATTGACATTAGAGTTAGTTACCTTAACATTGTAGAGTTTTTAATTGATTATAGTTTCTTGGTTTGTTTAGTTATCTTACATTGCAAAAATACCATCATTAAAATAATTGTAGTTTATGTGCTAATATCCATTTCAAATGATTTAGATATAAAAGAACTTGATATGACTTTTCATATTAATGCAGAGGTAAGTATAGAGGCACGATGGTGAAAAATATGATGAAAAAATGTGGTTCAGGGGTAAGAAACAACAAAAGCTCAAAGGCTTATATACTATACAAGAGGCTTGCAATTATTTCTTTAAAAAATTTTTAAAAAGAAGTAAGAATTGGAGGTATGGGACATGGCAAGAATCAAATAATGTGAAAATTAAATTGATCATGTTAGTAGAGAGAAAATAAATCTTTACTCATGTTGGAATCATTCCTGAATCAGCCATCTCTGTATAAACTACTGACTTATTAGACCCGGTATCAAAATTAGTATAGAATGAGGAAGGAGAATAAAAATTGGAAACAAAGGGCATAAAATCAAAGTAACTCCAATCTGACCTTTTTAAACTGCCTTTTGACCCTCTGAAATGGAAAAGTGGATGGAAGAACAAACCTAGACACAGATTTTTACATTTCCTAGAAAAGTTTAGCTAATGTAAATCAATTGCCATAATGAGGAGCTAGAGAACAGTCTAGGACCTGACTCAACCAGCATGCTCTTGATCTCTTTTCCAAGTAGAGAAATAGGATAAAAGAGGGGAAGATAGGGGAAGGAAAGGGAATAAACATTTATACAGTACAATTAGGTGCCAGACCCTGTGACACTAACAGAAAGGAAGGGAGAAAATAGCATCAATTAAACATTTTTTAAAAATAAATAGAAGAGATCAATAGAAAATTCAGAATGGGGCATAGAGCAGTGTTGGAGCTAGCATGTTAAAGTTGAATTTAACAAAATGAAACACTCCCTCCCCAAAATGTAATGGGAAAAAAGATAAACGATACATAACAGAATTTCACAATTTCATATGTAGAGTCCCCTTTTTTATACTAAAATGGTCACTTTTGAAGTTCACAATAAAAAAGGAATGTTTTGTTTTTTTAGTTACAGATGATTTTTATAAATAATATGAGAGTGCTAAGGGAAAGAATTAGAAAAGAAATAAGAGTTGTGGAAGAAAGACTTGAAAAGAAAATTACTAGCTTGGCACAAGACATCCAAAACTTTATTCAAGCAGTAGACTTCTTGAAAGTTAGAATGGACTAAAATTCTAACTCTTAGAGACAACAGGAAATATTAAAACAATTAAAACTATGAAACAAAATAGAAGAAAATGTAAAATATCTCATAACAAAGTAGCTGACCTAGAAAACAGATTAAGGAATAAAAATTGGACTACATCAGAATCAGGGTCCAACTATAAGGAGAATCACTGAACTACCTGAAAGCCATGATGGGAAAAAAAAAAGGCTAAACAGGCTATTTAAAAAAAATCATTATTAAAAATATTTCCCAGATTACATAGAATTAGAGTTCAAATTGAAGATAGAAAGACTGCACCAGTCATTTTCTGAAAGAACTTCTAAAATGAAGAGTTTCAGGAACATTTAGCTGGGTGCCACCATGAAGATCACATGAAATTAGCAGATACCATTTTTAAAACAGTGGGAAGCTTGGAATTTTACATTCATAGTGGTAAAAGATAAAACGTCTACAACCAAGATATTTTATCCAGCAAATTCAGTATTACCCTGTAGGAGGAAAAAAAAAAGATTTTTAATGAAATAAAGGACTTCTAAGCATCCCTAATGAAAAAAGCAAGCCTGAATGGAAACTTTGAAATTCAAACATGGTAGTGAACTAAACAAAATTGAACTGTTGACATTCTGATGTAGGGAGGAGATGCTACATGTATCCCCTTAGAGCCCTTTTATCAGCAAGGCTTATAGAAGTCTAATTAGAAGAGCGTTGGGAGTATTTTGTTATGTTTTAATAAGCTTAAAGGATTATATTTGAGGGGGTGGATGGAAGGGAGAAGTTAATCTTACATAATTTCAGTGTGCAAGTAGAAGTCTGTACAGACTAGGAGAAAAGAGTAAGAGGAGCAGGTGACACTTGAATTCACTATCATATGAAATGGTTAGATGAGCAGAGAATATACCCAGAATTGCATGAAGAAAGCTATTTATTTCAACAGGGCAATAAGGGGAGGTGAGGTATAGATTAAGGAAGACTTTAGTCATAAGTGAAGCAAATACTAAATACAGAGAGATAGATCTCAACAAAGGACTTAAAAGGAAAGAAAGATAAGAACCTGTGATTGGGCTCAGGTTGAGTAAGAAAAAGAGGAATGATGGAAAGAGAAAAGTGAGGGAGGGAAAGCAGGGGACCAGAAATAGATTGCTTCTGGCATATTTCTTGTTCATCACCTTCATTATAAAGAGTAGGTAGAAAAAGGAAAAGTTAAGTGTGAGAATAGGATGAAGAGAAGCATAGCATTAATGATCATAAGGATGATGTGAATGGGATGGACCCTTCCATAAAATTGGTTTAGAAAGTAGAATCCAATTTGCGTTGTATAAAGAAAAAAAGACTTGAAATGAAAACACAGAGGTAAAACATAGGGCCAGACCAAAATCTGTTATGCTTCAGTTGAACTAAAATAGTTAAGGTTAGCAATCATGATCTCAAACAAGTCAACAGCAAAAAGTAGAATTAAATACAAGTGATAAACACAGAAACTACATTTTGCTGAAAAGTATCATAGATGATGAATTAATATTAATACTAAAATTTTTGCATTTAAGTATGTAGATAATAGCTCCTAAATACTAAAAAGTTAACTGAATTACAGGGAGAAATAGACAGTAAAATTATGATAATGAGGAATCTCACTTTACAAACCCTTTCAGACTTGGATAAATCTAACCAAAAAATAAGAAAGAAGTCGAGGACCTGAGTAGAATTTTGGAAAAATTAACATCTATTGCTTCTCTGGTGGTTACTAAATGGGCCTAGAAAGAAATATAACTACTTCTTAGCTGTTTATTGCACCTTTACAAAATCGAGCTGGTATCAAAACATAAAAAGCAATGCAGAAAAGTATAAATATCAAACATCTTTTTTGTGCTGCATAATGCAATAAGAATTAAATTTTATAAAGGGAAACTGAAGAAATAATTAAAACTTCATTGGAGACCATTTTAATCCTTTAAAATGGATAAAAATAAATCATGGAAATAATCAATAATTTCATTTAATGAAAATGACAACAATGAAAGAACATGACAAATTTTTTGATGCAATCAAAGTATTCTTTAGGGGAAAATTAATATTTCTAAACATTTTCATTATTGGGAACAAATCAGTGATTTGGGCATGCAATTAAAAAGATAAGAAAAGCAACAAATTAAAAACTCCAATTAAACACCAAAGTATAAGTCCAGAAAATAGAAAATAAAATTGAAAAAAAAAACCAAAACAAAACCCCAAATCATTGAATTAATAAAACTAGGAGATAGTTAAAAAAAAAACAAAACTTAACAGCAGTAGAAAAGAGAATGCATTAGCTATCATTTGATTGAAAGAAAAACGAAATTACCAGAATCAAAAAAATATAAAAGATAAATTTACAACAAATGAAAAAAATAATTAGTAGAATCATATGCCAACGAAATTGACAATATAAATGAAATAGATAAGCATTTACAAAGAAATAAAACGCCCGATTAACAGAACACGAGGACTGGACCCGATCTCAGGAAAAAGAAACGGAACAAACCATGAATGAGCGCCCAGAGGGGGAAAAAGCCCCCAAACAAACATGAGGCCAGTTGGATTTACGAGGGTGTTTCACTGGGTATTTAAGGAGCAGTCAGTTTCAGCGCTGCGCGAGCTTCTGGGGACAGTTAGAGAGTGGGCGCGTGCTGACCGCGGGGGTGACCCTGCTCTGGCAGGGGAGGTCGGCTGCGGAGGTCGGCAGTGTCACGCTCTGTGAGGCTTCCCAAGCGCGGCTCAGGGGGGATGAGCAGGAAGAGATAAGCGTGTCCTGGCGAGTTTGGAAGCCCCATCGAAGGACTAGGCGTAACATGTCCCTAGCCAGTCTCTTCAGCAGGCACCAGCGGGATTCAAGCTTGGCTCATGACCTGGAGAGCCTCTGGAAGTGGCCTAGAAGCAGAAGGTGGAATATCTGACCCTCCCCCTCGGGGGCCACAGGCAGGTCCTGTTCTGGTGTCGAGGGGGTAAAAAGGTCTCCAGAAGCAGCCAGAAGTCATTACAAAAGAAAAATTATGCAGGTGAAGTAATGTAAGATTGTCATTGGATGAATAGATGCAAAGTGAAATGAGCAGAACCAGTAGAACAGTGTACACAGTAATAGCAGTAGTATACGATGAGGAATTGTGAATTACTTAGCTGTTCTTAGCAATACATTGATCCAGGATAATCCCAAAGGACTCATGATGAAACATGCTGTCAGCCTCCAGAAGAAGAACTGATACGGACTGAAGAAACAATACAGACTGAAGCATTCTTTCCTCCTCCCTCCCTTCCTTCCTCCCTCTCTGCCTTCCTTCCTTCCTTCATTCCTTCCTTCTTCCCTTCTTTCCTCCCTTCCTTCCTCCCTTCTTCCCTTCCTTTCTTCTTCCCTTCCTTCCTTCCTTTCTTCCTTCTTCCTTCTTCCTTATTTCATTTTGTTTGAGTCTTCTCTTGTACAAAATGACTAATATAGAAATGTTTTACATGATTACACAGTATATAACCTGTATCAGATTGCTTGCTGTCTTAGAGAGTCAGAAGGAAAGAGAAGGAGACAGGAATAGAATTTGGAGCTCAAAAACATTTTTAAAAATGTAAAAAAAATTGTTTTATCATTTAACTGGGGGAAAAATAAAATATTTTTTTAAAAAAAATATTGCCATTGGAGTATTTATGGCCCAAAATAGATGTACCAGTCCTATATAGAGTGAGTAAAGAAAAACTGAAAGTTTCATTGGTTTCTACACAATATACAGATAATGTGAGGAAGGCCCAATCCAGCACATGGATGAATTTCCTATATAAGATTTCCTGGAGAATATGGATAAAAGTAATACAAAATGGGTAGGCATGGATAGGTTAAAATCCATAGTAGTGGAGTACTCAGTATTGTGTATTAAAGAAATTTATTAATTGATAACAAAGTTATCTGAAAATGTGATTATGCACCTAATATGCTCTTATGTCTGTGGTGACTCACTTCTCAGGATCTGAACTTAGAATAGTCTATTCCTGTGCCTGGGGAAAATTAGGTAAGAGAGCCTTGGCATGGAAAGCCAGAAGGGAATGTAGAGATTTCGTAGTTCATACAACCTCCTTATTTTAAAAATGGGGACATTGAGGCACAAAGAAGGGGATGGCTTGTCCAGGATTATCCAGGTTCAAGAGCAGGACCAGATTTGTTCCTGGGCCCAAACTTCAGGGCTGTTGCTCTGGTTTCTTTTCATCATTGTACTTGATAAGGATACAATGTAAATTAGCTCATATTTTATTAAGATAGAAGCTTCTCTTGAGAAAAACATGATATTTCCTTTTCTCCTCCTTTAGGCTGACAGTCCAGAGGAGATGCATAATTGGATTAAAGCAATTTCTGGTGCCATAGTAGCACAACGGGGACCTGGAAGATCAGCAACTTCTGTATGTTTCTGAGCTTTTATTACTTTCCAAAGTTTATTTCCATTTTATGAAGTTGTATATCCTTTCCTTCCTCTTAATCCTTTTTGTCTTCCTCTTGTAGTAAAGTATATTGCATGATAACTGTCATACCAACTAGACTTGCAAAAATAATGCATTTCTAATTTAATGCTTCCTGTTAGTGTTATGTATTTGTACCTTTTTGTGTGCATTGTATTGTCCTAAATGCACAATCAGGAAAACATGTTTTCCCAAGTCTATTGATCTTAGGAAATCCTAGGATAAAATTTTTATTAGCTATAAATTTAGTATAAGCAACTAATTCTTAGCATAAAATCCTTTTTCAGATTTTTGAAAATTTATAACTCATTTGATCAATTGTGTGAATTAAGACATTTTTACTACTAGGGAGCTTTTATTATCTTGAGGACCAGTTTACATGTGCCCTGAGATCTTTATCTTCCATGATAGAGATCCTGAATCTTAATCCAAATACTGGCAGATTTGTGAGTCTTCCAGTGTAATTGTGTGAATTAAAAAATTAATTCAGCAAAAATGTTGTTGGGATCTGTTGTGATTTTTTTGAGCTGCACGTCTAGCCCTAATATGTCCTTAAGTTCATGAAGAGAATTGAAAATGTAGAGTCTTCATGGATAGAACGTTTCAGTCAGTTTGCATTTTGATCAGTATCCAGTCAATATCTAGATCCATAAGACAAGGGGAGGAGTATCTCAGTTCCTATGTACGGAAGTAGAATTTCTTCTTCATAGAGATAATTTGAAATCATTTTTGTGCTATGTGACGTATGGCTATATTTACTTGGCAGTATCATAGAATATAAAGTTCTTTGCCTAAAGCAAATAGGTTTTCCTAGTAGGTAGCCTTTACAGTGATTAGAAAATAATATTTTTTTAAATCTTATTTTCAAGTAGACTTAATAAGGCAAAGAGACAAATTCAGTCTAGAGCCTCAAATACTGCTTAAGTACTAAAAGATACATTATGGGTTTTCCCCCCTCATCAGAAACACTAAAAAAAACCCCAAAAGCTCAGCCCAGATTTTCTATTCATAGTAAATTTTCAAGTATTTATTTAACCTGGGTAAGCGAAGAATAAGATTTGGTCAGTGATTAGGAAGTCTAAACTCTGTTGTGAAAGAGAGTTTCTCAACTGTTTTTGAAATGCTACACCCCAGTCTAGGGAACTTTTATAGTGTCATGTCCTTTATATGTAGATTTATCATGCATTGATCACAGCTCAAATGTTGATTATGTATGATTTTTTTTATTTTCCTGATAGTGGTACTTTTCTTAAAAATAGTTCAGTACTTAGAAACCAGTTTTTGCTTGTTCTTCAACATTCAAGTCATCAGATATATAGCTTTTTTAAAATATAGAAGTGAAATCTTATGTAGGTAGTGATTTTTTTAACTACCTAATGTTCCCTGTGAACTTTTCAGCATTGAAGTATGAGTCTTTCTGCAAAAGCAATGGGTGTTGGGGCAAGGAAAAATTGGAGAAGGGTGTTTGTGCTTTGTGGTGGGGGCAGATTGGGCATTCTAGCTCTTCCTATCTCTCAGCAACACTTTTTCTCTTTTCCTCCCTCTCCTAAGTATAGGTTAACTCTAATCTTAGCTTTGCACTGTGTTCCAGATGCGGCAGGCCAGAAGGCTGTCGAATCCTTGTATACCGAGGTATACATCAAGAACTGGTGAATGCAGCACGTATGTGGGCTCTCATATAAACTTGCCTTCTTAACAGAGGGCTAGGACTTACACACTACTCACCACTTATCATAGAAAGTTGAGTTAAACTAAACTACCTCTTGCAGTTACCATAACTGCTTTTGTCAACACTAACCAGTCATCAGGTTTCATATATGTTGGAAAAAATTTAGACAAGTGATGGAAGAAATCCATGCATTAGGATATACAAAATGTACATCTTGATAGATAATATAAACTGTGATAGAGTTTAAAAAGCAATTAATGTAAAAATTAGTTTGATGAATTCCAATGAGAGTTCCAATTTTTACTTTGCTCTTTGTATCTCCTTCACTTCTGACCTAATAACCAGATATGTGCAAATTCAAGCATGCACATACACTTGATAAACCTAATATTATAATCATCTGCATGACATTTTAAAAGATTAAATGGAGCCATCATATGGAAACTAATATTTGAGTAATTTTTATTATCCCTTTGTTTTCAAAACCATGAATGTTGTAGTTTTAGCCAGTTGAATGGCAACTTTAAGCATATCCACTGATGAACTTCAGTAAGAAATGTATGAAATTTGTTTGAATAAACATTTCATGTATATGCTTCTCTGTCACTTTAAAAATACATGTCTAGATAAAATATAATTAATAATTCTAGGAGTAAGTGAAATAAAAACTCACAGTGAATCAGGTTGCCAAGTAATCACCTTTTAAAATAAAAAAACAACCAGTAAACAACAGCTGGTGATTCCTGCTTGATGAAGCAATGGAATTTTATTTCTCTAGTCTGTGTTTTTCTGTTGAACTACAAAGAATATTTTTCCATATAACATTTTGTGGAAGATACTTCCCATCATCAAATTAGGATATAGTGTTTTTATTTAGATGAGATCATTCTGTTAGGCTCCCATTAAAATACATTTTTCAGTTGTCAATGGAACACTTAACTAATTAGAACAGCTTAAATTGGCAAAGTTCTTAAAGTTTCTTGAGCTGACAAGACCAGCTTTAGTGAGATATATACATATATATGTAGCTGATTTCTTAGCTGAAATGGTTGTTGGCTCTTACTGCTATATACTCACCCCTAAAAATGCCTTGCTTTGGAAAAGCACCTGTTTATTTGTGCTGTCATGGCTCATGCTTCGCTTTTTGTGTACGTGTGTGTGTGTCTGTGTGTGTTTTGTTCTTCAGTCTCACACTGAATTACTGCCTTGTTCCTAATGAACATATTTGACTGATACTTTTTTTTGCAGGAGCATTCCAACTGTTCTTCAGAATCCAACTATGCTTTCTGTTCTGCCAATGCAACAGCAGCCACCTCACATTCCACAGCCTCTCGCAACAACTCTCTGGGCTCAAGCTTTACCATGGAGAAGCGAGGATTTTACGAATCTCTTGCCAAGGCCAAGCCAGGGAACTTCAAGGTCCAGACTCTCGCTCCAAGAGAACCAGCTTCCAAAGTGACTGTACAAGCCGTGCCGAAACCTCAGTATCACAGCGGCCCTCAGGAAAGAGAGAGTGACTTAGTGGACCTGGATGATGCAAGCCTTCCAGTTAGTGATGTGTAAGAACGGAAACATTTGGAGAGGAGGATCCACTTGTTAAATGCTTGACTTCCTTTTGTAGGGGCTTCTATCCAAAGATGATACAAGAAGGAAAGGGAGAGGGTAAAATAGATTTGGGGAAGATTTACTGAAATATACTGCCTCTAACCTGTTTTTCTTATAAGCTGGTAATCCCAGATAATCTAGAGAATGGCCAAACTAGAACCAGTCTCTTAAAATACTAAGAGTGTGTTTCAGTACCAAGGATCTAAATTCAGTTCAGCAAATACTGATGTTAGCACCTACTAAGAAACGAAAATGTTTTTATGTTCTCTGTTGAGTGATTAAATATTTGCCTAAATTACTTTTAGAACATTTGATGATTTCATATATACCAAATTAAAAGTATTCATTTTCAGAGGGGAAAGGGTTACACGGGCGTTATTATATTGGTCTTCTGAAAACAAAAAGGTTGAGGTGAAAGCCTCTTAAGTATTTCAGCATCCATACCTTTTGATTGATCAGCATTATCTATTGAAAAGTTACCAGACTAAGATGTCATTTGCATCTCAAGTCTGTGGTGCTGCAAAATTTTCTTTAGAATGTTGATAATTTTGAAAATTAGACCTTTTTTCTTTTTTTTTTTTTTAACGCACTGGTTCTTAAGGTGAGTGGAAACTTTTGCACATCAGGTATTAATTGGACCATCTTTATAAGGGTTTTGGTTGGATTGGTTAAGGGAAAAAATGGCAACTCAGACTACTGTATCCTGGACATTTGAACGAGATACATTTTATATTACATCAGGCCTTGCTTTGTTCAATGTTGAAAATTACATTATTTGGTATGAATTTTTTGAGAAATTTGATTTTTCTTAACATTTTGTGAATAATTCTTGTTTCTATATTTGGATCAGTGAAAGACCTCAAGTTTATATGTAAAGACTTAATCGATGAACTTCTCTTAGTCATTCAATTGTGACCTGTAACTTTTGTCACTGATAATCTATATTAAAGTGCCTGTGTTTTCTCATTTTGTTTTGAAACATTTTGAGATCAATGTGTTCATGACCCCACCTTCCTGTTTTAAAATCTTGGGATGAGATTGTTTTTGAGTAGTATAATTTGTATTAAACTATTTAAGATAATGTCTTAAGCTAGGGATATCAGAGTACTGATGTTATATCTCCTAGCTGTGCAATATGTACATTTCTAAAACTGAATTCTGGATATACATTATATTATACAATGTCATAAATATGAACAGTACTTCTAAGGAATCTTTAAATTTCAGATATTTAATAGTAAATCTAAATTGAGCATGTACCATTTTGTGATTCAGTTTTCAAAACATTTGCTTTAACCAAACAATCTTGAATTTTATGTGCTGCTATTTTTGTGATTAAAATTTGCCATTTTGCAGTAGCTTGTTTTCTGCAGATTAGTAGGTAACATGTCTTGTGGGTCTCTCCTCATTTTTCCCTCATTTTTCCAAATTGACTTCTTGTCTGAGATACTGAAATTTTCTACTAAAATAGTGGGATCTAAGGGTCACATAATCTTCATAATGCCAGAATTAAGTATAACCATTTAAAGATCAGAATGGACAGAGGATGCCATTGTTGAGGGTTTTTTTTTATTCATAAGCTAACATTTATAAAAGTTGTACTTGTAAACTGTTTTCATTTTCTTTGTCATATTTTTTAAAATTTTATTTTTTTGGTGCAGACCTGTGATTTCATTGAATAAACACAGTCCCTCTACCAGTGCAGATCAACAACTGTTCTCCAGTTTATAGCCTTAGAGTTAACTGCCTGGGGCCCTGAGATAAGTGACTGTTTTTGGTCACCAGTCAGAATGTGTGAGAGGTGAGTCTTGAACCCAGGCCTTCTAGTTCTCAGGCCAGCTTTCTGTACCATGCTACATCTCTCTCTTGGCAAATGCCTATGAAAGCTAATTACAGAATTGAACTCTCTTAGAGCAATTAAAATTGTTTAACTGATGTATCAAAATTAGTAGTTAGTTTTGAAAATTTCTGAAAGCATACCTGTGAAGAACAGTTTTCATTCTAGACCTGAACTTAACTTTCTTTGGTACAACTTTTACCTTGCATGTTCATTTTAGTATATTTCGGTATTGGCAATTTGACATATTTGGTGGAGGCAAAAGTTTAGCTCCATTTTGGGACTTTTTATAGAACTACTATGGTAGTTCATTAGCATAGGAAAATGTTCTTGTGGTTGATACTTGTCAAGGTCTCCTAATATTTATCAATACTTTTATAAATCTATGAAAATTGTTAAATTATTTTAGAATTTGTGCTGTTTCTTGTAAATATGTCACATTTTGAATTGTCAATAAATTAGTTTGGATAACTTAAAAGTTGCTGCATTTTTTTCATTATGTTGCATGCTTCTTTCAGAATTGGGAAAATGTATTTACCTGTTCTTCATTCTTTCCTAGTACCTTCTCTCACTTGCCTAAGTTTAAGTTTAGTTAAGTTTTTTTTTTCCAGATTGGTTGAACAGTGTAATGACTAGCTAATAAACTGGTCAGATTGAATTTCTCTTCTTTGTTGTTCATTTTGGTTTCCTTAGCTCTTCTATAGCATAACAGCCAGAATGGACTTGTAAAGAAATAGAAGTTATGTTCAGTTCATTGACTTGAATTTCAAATGTAAGTAGTGTTGAGACCTTTGATAAAGTATTTTGCCTGATAAATAAAGATAAGCTTCAGCTTTAAGGTAAGATTGTTGGGCCACAGCCTAATGTAAAGAAAGATAATGACTTTTTAAAAAAAAGCCTGCCTGGTTATCTTGTTAACATGTAGAATTAGTTTTTATCATGTTTCATAGCACAGTATATTATGAATAATATGGGCTGGTTAAAATAACTGATTGGAGTGCCCAGTATAGTTAAAGTTCAAGTTAAGCATTTAATTCCTGTGAGTCATTTAGTAGAAAGAAATGGCCTATTTCAGGACCACAGATTACATCCTTATGACTGTTGGCCCATTAATTTACAAACACCCCATTGATCAAGAGAGAGATCAGATAAAATGTAATAATTAAACTGATATAAGCTAGCATCGTTGATGCTTAAGCAAAATAAAAATCTAGCATGAAAAAATGTTCACGGCACCCATTTTACAGTACAATAAACACATATAGTGAAGGAACTTTATATTCAGCAGTCAGTGTGGCATAATGGCTAACATTCTGAACTTGGAGTTAGTAATATCTGGGTTCAGAGCCTTCCTCTACAAAGGAGGGTTTCATACACTCAAAACATGAAAATTGATGAAGAAATACCTCAAACTCAATAGGAAAATGGAGGAGAAGGAGCTCAAGAGGGAAGACAACACAGGTGTGCAAAACACTTCCTGAACCTGAAGAAGATGTAAAGGGAAAGGCATGAAGACAGGCCAAGAACTAGAACTTAAAAGGGTATTACCATCTTTGGGGGAATGGCTGCACAAGTTGTAGATGAATGTAAGGGACTGTTATTGTACAAATATGGAATATTATTGTGGTGAAAGAAATGGTCTAAGAGAATCCTAAGTAGTATGAACTGATGCAGAATAAAGGAAGCAGAACCAGAAGAACAACTTATACATGAACAGCAGCTTTATACATTAAAAAAAAGAACCTTTTAAAGACTTAAGGACACTGATCAAACAATAACCACCCACAATTCCAAAGGACCTGTGTTGAAGCATGTCACCCACCTCCAGACAGATGATAGAGACATTTTTTGACATGGCCACTGTACGAATTCATTTTGTCTGACGGCTTATGTGTTACAAAAGCATTTTTTTCTTTAGGTTTTTAATTGAGGATAAAAGAGAGTTATCAAGAGTGGTACCAAAAAAAGGCAACTTGAATGTTTAAAACAAAAGGACAAGGAAACAAGAATAGAACGGTTTTGAAAGTAAAGTGTGTAATTTATTACACTTTAAAAAGGTATAAAATGGACATTAATAGTCTCACACAATCCTATTTTTATGTTCTGCTGGGAGTATGGAAATAGTCTGTTGGTGTTAAGGTTCAGAATAAAAAATAATTAAAAAATTAAACCTTCTGCTGTCATTTATGCAACATATGAGCCTGGGCAAGTTGTTTAACATCTCTTGCCTTCAGTTTCTTCGTTTATAGAATGGAGGCCAATGCTTATATCTGCTCTGTGCCTCGCTAAAGAGGAGTATGGGGAGGGGTGTTTGCTGTGGGTTTGGATAGGTGTAAAATGTCAAATTGATGCATGTTGTAACGGCTGATGACTAATTCATGAAAGCTCTCTTTACTTTTGGCTTTGTACCCATTTCTGCTTTCACTGCCTTACACCCCTTTATGCCTTTATTTTTGGACATGACACAGATGTTGCTGACCTACTCTTCTGCCAATATCATTATATAATTTTTTTGTAAGGCAAGTAACTTGGTGTATTGTATTATTTTGCTCATGGACTGTGGCCTCCAAGGGCTTATCTGAACTTTGTGGCCCTCACCCCTCAACATGGAGTAGATGCACAATAAATACTTGTTGGATCAATTAATAGATTTAAGTCTGTGTTGCCATATATTTTCCTCATGGCATTATTCCAGACGATAGTTATTTCTTTATGGACTAATGCAGAGTCTTCCCAACATCCTCCCCTTTTGTGCCTCTAGAAGGCTTGAAAGACTTTATTCCAGTCATCACTTAGGAGTCTACCAACTCCAGAGGGATGCTCCCTCTGTCTTGCTTTGATCATTCTTAAAAGTCTCTTTGGAGACTCTCTTTGACTTTCATTTGCAGTTTGGAACAGAACCAAGATATATGTGGAAGTTTTTTAAAAAATCATATAGCAAAGGAAATATGTCCATCCTGATTGGCATATTTGATTCAAGAATGTTCTAGATCGGTGGTTCTCAACCTGTGGGTCACGACCCCTTTGGGGGAGGAGTGTTGAACAGCCCTTTCACAGGGGTCGCCTAAGACCATGGGAAAACGCATATTTCTGTGGGTCTTAGGAACCGAGACACCGCTCCTTTATCCGTCTCCAGGCGGGTCCACCCACATGCAGATACGCCCACATATGAATATTAAAGAGCCGAGGCATTAGGAAGGTTGAGATCCCCTGTTCTAGACTAAAATATGCCCATTGCCCTCCTTTCCTTCTGTCCTGTTTTTCTTTTGTCCCAGACGTGTTTATTTGGTATCTTTTGCATCTGTGTGATCACCTTTTCTTCGCGTCTCCTAAGCCACACCCTTTCTGCAATGACCTCTGTCCCTTTCTTATAGCATTCAAGTAATTTTTAAAATCCTAGTTTTTTTTTTTTCTGGGAAGCCTCAACCAGCTTACCAAGAGACATAGAATTTCCTACACATAACATATATGTTTAATGCTTATCATTTTATCTCAAGAAGGAAGTGCCTAGATGTTCAGAACAGTCCATTTTGGTTTCCTTTGGTACCTTGGTACAACTTCTAGGCTACTACTATTTAATGTTTTATAAATATGAACAAAGATCCCGCTCACCTTTATCACTATCAGTTTCTTAAGTTACTTTCAGGGCCTTCCACGCATCACTGTCCTAGTGATGTTCCTGTGTGCGTCCTGGAGACTGTCTAGGCCAATTTTTGGTGCAGTGGCTAGAGCACTGAGCTCATCTTCCTGAGTTCAAATCTGCTCTCAGACCCTTACTAGCTATGTGACCTTGGGCAAGTCACTTAACCCCATTTGTGTCAATTTCCTCATCTGTAAAATGAACTAGAGAAGGAAATGGCAAACCGCTCCAGTTTCTTTGCCAAGAAAACCTCAAATGTGGTCGTGAAAAGTTGGATTCAATGAAAATGACTGAATAGCAATTCAGTTCCTTTATTTTACAGATGAGGAAACAGGACCAGAGGCTAAATAACATGCCCAGGGTCACAAAATTATTAACTTCTTGGGGTAGCAGTCGGACCTAGACCTTCCACCTTAACATTTGTTTGGATGTTATTCCCAAGAAAATTCGAATGCTAGTGATGGGACATTTTCTCCTAGAATTTATTTCCTCATGTGTATTAGTGTTTATTTTACTCCACTCACTCTAGGGGTCCGAGAAGTCATAATTCTCCTTATGAGTAGCTGTTTTTGGTTGTTTAAAAAAATGGATATTTCATGAAATAATACTTGATAAGTTAAAAACAGGGAGGGAATTCATCTTGAGCCAACCGTTGCTCCTCTAACTTGCTCTTGGTAAAGCCCCTCTCTAGGTCTTGGGTCCCTAATTTGTAAAATGTTATTAGACTTAGATGAAATTCTGGGTTGCTTCCAGTGTGAACATTTTATGACTTTATTATTGTGTGACATCTCCTTGAAAACCCAATAAATTTAATCCTTATTAGTTTTGTCACATCTTAACTAGTACAACTTTATTTGATTTTTTAACCCACTAAAAAGCACTTTAAAATCATACACTTACAAAGTAAGGCATGTGAAAGGCAATGTGGAATCTTCAACTTTAAAAGAAAAAAGAATTCTCATTAGTTTTCCATTATCTTCTATATGGAGACCAGATACTTTCATTCTTAGTATTTTACTTTATGCGGTATATTATTCTACTTGAATAAAAGGGGAAAAGTATGTGCTTGATATCAACGTACTGCATATAGCCTGAAGTGGGTGATTATTTGTGTCAAACACATTATATCAAGCTCATCAAACAGCAGATTTGGTAAAGATGTCCCTTTTGTCTTTGAAAGAATTGGTTAATTTTCCAGGTGTCCATAAACATACAGATGTGATACAAGGTATGTATAAATTATTTTTATTTCTCATACCAGCTTTTCCATATGTACATCATCTAAATAAATAATGTGTACGTATCATTTGATTTAGCATAATGTAAAAAATTACATTTGTCTGAATATTAAGTAAGAAAATTATTTCTTCTGATATTGCCGGGTTTAAATAGCCTTCAGAATTTTGATTATTATATCTCATTTACAAAGTACTTTTCTGCTCTTAAGGTGAATGGAGAGCAAATTTTTCTAATAAGCCATGACTCCATGATATTGTACTACTTCTGTGCTAATAGCACCACCTTCTGGTCATATGATGAGTCTCCAGGTTTTATAATGTCAGAAGTTCAATTTACAATAAATTATTTAAACCACCCCCCAACAAACTTATTTATTTTGCTCAATCACAGTAAAATTTAGGGACAAAAATTTTCTATTACCTAGCATGTAGCTGGGATTTTAAAAACAAATCAAATCACATTTTCTTGAAGCAGCCAGATTTATTCCCAGTCATGAATTGGATATAGGGAGGCTTGAACTCTTTAGCATTAGTGAATTAAATAGTTCTGTGAAAGAGACAGCCAGAGATAGACGTGAAGTAACTACCTGGCTTGTTAGCAATGACCACTGATTAATTTTTGTTGTTGTTGTATGATTTTGTGGGCTGTTGGAAATTTTGTCCAAGTCTTGTCTCCCCAGCAGTATTAGGCACTCAAGGTCCCTGTGTTTGCTTTCATGAATAATCAATTCATTTGGTAGAAAATCACAAGATAAAATTTAATTTAAAATATTAAACCAGGACATGCCTCTTGATCAGTTTGCTTAAACCACCTGCTGGCTAATCTTAGCATTAGGATCCAAGAACTCAAAGGTTATAGTTCCTTTCCTATCTCATTGAAAGTCTAATCTCTTTCTGATGCCTTCATCATCAGGGGGTGCTCTTTGTCCTAGGCATTTGCAGAATACTTTGAAGCACAGAGTTTGAGGGCTGATAGGGTATTGGATTTGGAGTCAGGAAGACCTGAATTCAAGTCTTGCCGATGGTACTTACTGTGTGACCCTTAGCAAATCAGCTAGCATTTCTGGACCTCAGTTTCCTCATCTGTAAAATGGAGGGATTAGATTCCATGACCTCCATGATCCCTTCTAAAGAGTCACAGCAGCTCTGCGACTGCTATTAACTCCAAAAAACCAAAAACAACCAAACCAGAGTTCACACAGGTTATCAAAACCATAGTTAACTGTAAAAACAAAAGAAAACCAAGGAGATAACAGTGGTTATAAGCAAAAAAGCTTTCTTTATTCTGTTGGAGGAGGGGAGCTAGACGGGTCAGTGCCAGGGCTCCCCCAGACCTGCATTAGTGTGAACAAATCCCAATACTTGTACCTATGGCTGCACAGTGATCTGTAGCCCTGATGAAAAGGGGTAACAGCAACAATGAGACAAGTTTGATTCAGAGCAGGACTTCATGACCAGAACACAGGTATTATAGATGCTTTGAACTAAGGGACCATCTGGTACAGGTGTGAAAAATTCTGGGATTTTGCTGTAACTGAGACTCTCCAGAGGGTGAGCCATAGAGGGTTATGCCACGCTCAGGACACAGCTTGCTTGCTGGGTGTTAGCTCTGGAAAACATGGTAAAAGGAGAGAAGCAAAAAAGAGAGGGGTGGTCTTGGTATGGGGATCCTAACCATGGTAAGCCAGATAAGCTTGGACATCTTCAACTTAAATCTTTAGCAAACACAACACTGACCATATTATATATAAAGACACTGTACTTAACATTAGTGTATTTTTTATTGGAAACCTTTGTAAACTTTTTAATGTACATATTATAGTTCTTATTTCCTATATAAATGTTTTTTTACAAGTGTTAAGTTTGCATTCTTTTAAAAATATTTGTCCCTAATTACATGTAAAAACAATTTTAACTTTTTTTAAAGTTTTGAGTTCCAAAATTCTTGGATCATTGAATTGCTGAGAATAGCTAAGTCATTCACAGTTCATGATACACTATTTCCGTTACTGTACAATGTTCTCCTGGTTCTGCTCACTTCACTTTGTATCAGTTCATGTAAATCTTTACAGATTTTTCTGAGATCATCCTGTTTTTGTCATTTCTTACAGCACAACAATATTCTGTTATAATAACATATAACTTATCTAGCCATTCCTCAATTGATAGGCATTCCTTCAATTTCTGATTCTTAGCCACCACAAAAAGAGCTGCTATAAATATTTTTGTACAAATAGGTTCTTCTCCACCTCTTTTTAAAAAAATCTCCTTGAGATATAGACCTAGCAGTGATATTACTGAATCAAAGGGTATATGCAATTTTATAGTCCTTTGGGCATAGTTTCATATTGCTCTCTGGAATAGTTGGATCAGTTCACAACTCCACCAGCAGTGCATTAGTGTCCCAGTTTTCCCAATCCCCTTAAACATTTATCATTTTCCTTTTTTGTTATATTAGCCAATCTGATAGTTGTGAGGTGGCACCTCAGAGATTCTTTAATTTGCACTTCTAATCAATAGTGATTTAGAGCATTTTTTCATATGATTATAGATAGCTTTGATTTCTTTGTCTGAAAACTGCCTGTTCATATCCTTTGATCTTGTATCAATAGAATTACTTGTATTCTTATAAATTGATGCAGTTCTCTATGTATTTGATAAATGAGGCTTTTGTCAGAAATTATTCCCATAAAAAATTTCCTCCTACTTTTCTGCATTCCTTCTAGTTTTGTTTGCATTGGTTTGATTTGTGCAAATACTTAAATTTTTTTATATAATCGAAATGATCTGTTTTACATTTCATAATGCTCCATCTTGTTCGATCCTAAATTTCCCTTCTCTGTAGATCTGACAGGTAAACTATTACATGCTTTCCTAATTAACCTTCTTCTATACTCTATATCTAGTTTCTGACATAGTTTTCCAGTTTTCCCAGCAGTTATGACTTTTTGTCTTTGGGTTTGTGGATCTTTGGTTTATCAAATACCAGATTACTATGGTCATTTACTACAATATATTGTGTATAATCTATTCCACTGGTGCACCATTCTGTTTCTTGGCCAGCACCAGATTGTTTTGATAATTACTCCTTTATAATACAGTTTGAGACCTAGTATAATTAGACTACCTTCCTTCACTTTTTTTCATTGATTCCCTTGATATTCTTGATCTTTTGTTCTTCCAGATAAATTTTGTTATATTTTTTCTAGTTCCCATAAATAATTTTGTGTATAGCACTGAATAAGTATATTAATTTAAGTAAAATTGTCATTATTATTATATTGACTTGGCCCACCCATGAGTAACTGACATTTTTCCAGTTGTTTAGATCTGACTTTGTGTGAAAAGTGTTTTGTAATTATGTTCATATAGTTTCTGGGTTTATCTTGGCAGGTAGACTCCAAATAATTTATATTGTCTAGAATTATTTTAAATGGAACTTCTCTATTTTTTGCTGCTGGATTTGGTTGGTAATGTATAGAAATGCTGATGACGTAAGTCTATTTTTGTCCTGCAACTTTGCTGAAGTTATTAATGACTTCAACTAGTTTTTTAGTTGATTCTCTAGGGTTCTCTAACTATACCATCATATCATCTGCAAAGAGTGATAGTTTTGTTTCCTCACTGCCTATTTTAATTACTTCAATTTCTTTTTGTTCTCTTACGCTATAGCCAGCATTTCTAGAAGTGATAACGGGCATCCTTGCTTTACTACTGATTGTGCTGGGAAGGCTTCTTATTGTCAAATTATAAAAATAATTTTAGATAATTTTAATATAGAAAATGATGGTTTTAGATAAATATTGCTTATAATTTTAGGGTAATCTCCATTTGTTCCCGTTGCTCTCACGTGACTTTTAATATGAAGGAGTGTTGTATTTTGTCAAAGACTTTCTGCATCTATTGAGATAATCCTATAATTTCTCTTTGGCTTTGTTATTGATATTGTCAGTTATACTGATAATTTGCCTAATACTGACCTGGCCCTAGATTCCTAGTAAATCCTACCAGGTCATAGTGTATGATTCATGTGATGTACTGTGGTAATCTCCTTGCTAGTATTTTATTTAAATTTTTTTTCATCAATATTCTTTAGAAAAATTGATCTATAGTTTTATTTTTCAGTTTTTGCTCTTCCTGATAAAAGGAATTTGGTAGGATTCCACCTAGTTTTCTAAATAGTTTATGTGGTATTGGGATTAATTTTCTTTAAATTGTTTGGTAGAATTCATTTGTGCATCCATCTGGCCCTGGGGATTTTTCTTTTCTTTTTTTGATTTCTGGAGGGGGGAAGGCAGGGCAATTAGGATTAAGTGACTTGCCCAATGTCATATGGCTAGTGTTAAGTGTGTGAGGCTAGATTTGAACTCATGTCCTCCTGACTCCAGGACTAGTGTTCTATTCACTGCCCCCTCCTAGGGATTTTTCTTAGGGAGTTCATTGATGGCTTTTTCAATTTCTTTTTTTAAGATTGCATTATTAAATTATTCTATTTCCTCTTCTGCTAATCTGAGCAATTAATTTTTTTGTAAATATTCATCCATTTCATTTAGATTGTCAGACTTGTTGGCATATAATTGGGCAAAATAGCTTCTAATAGCTGTTTTAATTTCCTCTTCATTGGTGGTAAATTCACCCATTTGCTGATATTTCTAGAGAGGGCCAGCCTTCGTTAGAAATCCATGTGTGATGATTATAACAACATAAACGGAAAAAAACAATACCCAAAGTGAAACTGGATACTATGTAATTATATTGATCAAGGATGACCCCTAAGAAAGGAGAACAGAATGCCCCCTCTCCCTTCTTTGAGAACTCTGGGTATGGAACACTGAATATACCAGAAGACTTGTTTGATGTGTTGTTTAGTTTGCCTGTGTTTTTTTTTTCCTTTCTGATTGCCATGTAGTCCTTCATCTTCACTTCACAGCATCTTTATTTCCCTTTAACATCTCTCAGATGTTATCTCCCCTGGGAACTCTTACCTGATTCTCCCAGTTTATTACCAGATTTTGGGGGAGGAGAAGTCAAGGGGAGTGTTTCTACATGGATTTCCTTCTCTCTTTGGACTACACCTGCCAGAAGCCTGCATACCAGCCCTGCAACATGACCATAATCCAGCATGCACTCTGGGTGGATAAAGTATTAGTCCAAATAGAAAAGCTTGGAAAGGGGTGTTGGAGAGGCACAGGTACAGACAGCTGTGGAGAGAGATGGGAAGATATTGGCAGTGGGAACAGCTATGTGAGAGGCTTCTGTTTTATGAGAGGAGTTCATGCTCCCAAGAGATGAGGGAACTATTTTAGGCCCCTGCCACGACTGAACCAACCTATCCTTTTCTTGCTATATTTCAGACAGCTCTCAGGAGGCATGCCGGAAGAGGTAATTATTTGGGAATAGGTACTGAGAGCACTGAAGACCTAATTCAAGAGGCCTATTCTAATTCCAGGTCTGCTGCTAAGTAGCCATGTGACCTTGGACAAATCACTTTCTGCTATGATTCCAATTTTCTTTATAACATGCACAAAGGGTGGGGATGGCAGGATTGTATTGTAATTTATACAATAACAACAAAAATGCTGATCAATGGAATGGACAGCTGCTGTTCCAGAGCACTGATGATGAAGCATTTCTACTCACTTCCTGTAATAGTAATGTAATTTGAAGATCCCCTTGTTTTGGCAAACATTTAGCACCTTGTTTCAAGTGTGATTGTATCAAGTATTGATCCAGAACTTGTGAATCCCACAGTGGGTGGAACTTCTGTTGTAACAGGAAGGGGTGAAACAGGGAGGAGTTAATACCTTATATAAGGAAAATCCCAAGCTGAGAGAGTCTAGAATTTCTCTCAGTGAGCATCTGGAGGCTGGGCTGCTACTGCTGGATTGAGAACTGAGAATTAAGAACTGGAAAAGCAAAATGAGAACTAAGAACTGAGACAGAACTTCTTGGAGTAAGCCACGTGGAGGCTGAGAAAGAGAGGCCCAGGCTGGAAAAAGTGATTTTGAGAACAGAACTTGTGGTGGTGGAGCTTCTTCTGAGAGCCAGCTGGAACTTCTGCTGAGATGTTTCTTCTGGGAATTTCTGCTGACAGCTTCTGAGAATCAGCCAGAACTTCTGCTGAGGAGCCATTAGTGAGAGAGAAGGATCCCTGCTTGAGGAAACCTGTTCTGTTGTGAAGGCTTGGGAATGTGGGTGTTCGCTACATTTACCATGTGTACCAACTTTGTGGTTACTGTAATGATGGACTTTCTGGTTCTGGGACTCAGTTTCCTGCTATTTTAATAAGGACTTGAGGTGGAATAGACACTGTGAGCTTCAATATGGAACAGGAACTGCCCAGAGAGCTGGACAAGGAACTGGGAGCTGTCTGCCTTTGAACTCAGGTGGCAGTTGGTTAGATTCAGGCAGTAGCTGGGACCATGGAAGAGGAACCATTGAAGCTGAGAGCCTGCCTTGAGTCAAGATGAAAAGACCTCTCCTTGGGTATTTAATGCTGACTGATGAGATTGTAACTTACTTGTGAAATAGGGGTGTACTTTCCACTACCCCTTAAGAGGGTACTGAGTAGTGACTGATGATATTATATTGTAATTGCACCTCATGGGTGGAGGACTTTGATTTTTGTACTTTGTGATTGAATTAAGGACTTTGTGATTGACTAAATGAATGCTTAGAACTATGTGACTACTTTTTGGTGAAAACTATGTGGTTATTTTAGTGACAAGTTGTAACATTGTAAATGCTGTACCTTGATTTTCTTTGAATGTTTTGTCTTAGTTTGTTACTGAATAAATAGAAAGTTTACTATACTGTGTAATCAGAACCTTTAAAGCTGTTCACAGCAGCAGTCCTCTGGAAAGCTGCTTGTGCCTGGCTTTACACTTCCTGACAAAGGTGATGAATTCAAGATGCAGAACGAGGTATACGTTTTTAGACATGGGCAATGTGGGGATTTATTTCACTTGATAAGGTATATTTGTTACAAAGACTTTCTTCCCTTTAGTTTTGGGATAGGGTGAAAGAAAGAGGGGGGTTAGGTATAGGGTTGCCACCAAACAGAAAAAAAAGAGAAGGAAGAAAAGGATGAATTCCAGACCAATAGAACAGATATGAAGACTCTTTGTTGAATTTTTCATTTCTTACTTATTTCTATTATAAAGAAAAGCAAAATAGAGACCCACAGTTTCATGTAAAATGCCCATTTCATCTGGTGCTGGTTAAGTTCAGAATAAAAAAAATTAAAAATAAATATAATGAGAGAACTTGCATATAATAATGACCTATAAGACATAACTCAAATTACATTTATTTCAGATCACCTAAGGACTGGTAGTCATGATGGTAGCCAGGAAAGTGGTTAAGAATTTCTAAAGACTTTAATTCCTATCCTGAAATTTTTTTTCCCCTAAAAGAACAGTTGCTTTATGGAGACCAGATCTCCTGTTACACATGGGCAATATGTTAACACGCTGCTGACTTTGAATTTTTAACCAGTGTTATCTTTGGACAATTTAATGCATATGTTACATTTTACAAAAATGAGCAATATTTCATAGATAAATGTCATAGGGAAAGGATTTTATCAAAGTGCTAGTATTGTCAGCTCTGATTAGGACTTATTGTAGGGCACTATAGCTCTAGGAATGTGGAAATGGTACATCAATGAGCTTATAAAAATAACTTTAGATAATTTTAATAGCAGAAATGAATGGTGTAATTCAGAAGGCTTATTTAGCAAAATCTTAAGGGGTTGTATCTTTACATTTATTGAGCTAATAGGCCTATAAGTGACTAATCATACATAATGTTTGCATAGCCCATGAACTTTTAAGTCAGATTTTTTTAAAAAGGTAAATCTTGGTTAGTTATATCAATGAATTAGCATGAAAATTTTCTCCATGACAAATCTGGATTTTGAGACAGTATTGGTAAAGTGAATTATGTCATATCAAAACACATCAAACATTTTGCTGTCATCACAGTTTGTCCTTTGGTTCTCTACCCTTTGAGGAAATATGCCAACACTTAATCCTCTCAGAAAAAGTAATCAGAAAGGGATGCTTTAAAAAAAATAGTTATATATTTTTCAATTGCCTCTGCTTTACTTCTGCTATTGCTGGCTGAAAATGCATAATCTTGTATGTACCCAGTTTTCACTATTGTTTTTGGTAGTCAAAACACATTCTCATAATGCCTATGTTGTACATCATTTAAAAATCTATAAAGCAATTAAAAAAATATATATTGTTTTCTTGAGCCATCACTGAACTTTCTGGTGTAAAAAACAATAAAATGGTTACTAGCTAAAATGTATTTATCAACAGGGCCGTTAATTTTGGATGCAAATTGTCACATTTAATTTGGAAAATTTACTTTGAATTATCTGATGAGTCTTCTGGTACAAGATCTGTCAAGTCCCCTTTCATTGTATTTGTCTTTGGAGAGTGAAAAATTATATGAGGCTTTTAGAGAGATAGTTTGGAAGGGCAGATGTTATGAATAAAATGTTCTGTAGTTTGCATTAATTTATTACTTTGTGAGCATCTGAGAAACTAAACATTTATGAAAGGGAACAAAGTCTTGGTATCATTTGCAATTTAGAATGCTTAATCTGGCAGGAACCTTAAATGCAATCTAGTCCAACAATTTCATTTTACAGATGAAGAAACAGGTTTATAGAGGTGAAATGACTTGAATAAAGTTTTTAAAAAGCTAATTGGCAATATAACTTGGATTTGAATTTAGGGCACAGAATTGCTAGCTTCTGCACTTCCACATCATAATCACACCTCTGAAAATTACTCTTTGAAAATTTAAGATTCCAATGTAACGAGATTTCCCATGGGAGAGTAATTTTCAAAAATTGGTCAAAAATTTCCAAGGCATATGTTTCCTTATTCATACTTTCCAGCTCATCCCAGATAACCCTCAAGACCTATACAAAACCCCTTAAATGTTTTACACTATTTAACTTGACATTATAAATGAGCAAGGTTCCTGGATTATATGGTATGGTGAAATAATACAATGGAAGGGACTGAGAGGTGGTGAATGGTGGCATTTGAAATACCAGGTTGTGCATCATTCTACAGGAAATGGTAACACCTAAGTGTATGTCAGTGTCAATGACAATAAATTTATCATCTCTATTTCAGATGAGTTCAGACGGTTAAGTGTCTTCTGTGTGCCTAGTACTGAGAAGAAGCAATATGAGGGTGTCCATCTCAGGGAGTTTGCAATTCAGTAGAGGGAGATGAGATTCTCAGACCTAAAACTGCTAGAGAGCAAAGAAAAAGATAGTATGTCAGGAAATGCTAAGTCAGGTAGTGGGATATGAAATGTAATAAAAACAGAGAAGGGAAAGATCACAGAAGGCTGGAAGTATCAGGGGGCTTTGTGGAAGAAGTGAGATTTGAATTAGTTCTAAAAGCAGAGGGATACATGCACCTGGTATACTATTAACTTTGGCAAATTCTGTACATCTTGATAGAAGATGTAAAAGGTCTGAATCATCTGGCAGAATTGAAATTAGACTTTTAGTCATCCATTTTCAGTTAAGATTTACCATGTGATGAAGTCTTTTTCCCTACTTTCCATTTTCTCCCCTGCCAATACATCCTGTATAGAAAGTGCTACAAGACTCATCTTCCCAAGTGGTTACTGTAATCATGTCATTTCTTTGTCAAAAATCCAGTTAACTCCACCTTGCTAATTGTATCAAACTATTTCTTCCATGTGATTTTAAATTGTTTCTGTAGGAGGGAGGGAGGAGGGATAGAATTTGTAACCCAAAATTTAAATAAAAATGTTTAAAAAACTGGAAAAAAACTTGTATAATTTGACTCAGCTGGTGCTACTTACCTTTCTTTCCCACTACTGCCCAGTCCTCGGTTTAAGGTACTTTACATATAATAGATTATCTATATATCACTATATCTCTGTTCAGGTAATCACTCATTTTTCTCTATCTGGAGTACTTTTCCCTTCTTCTCTTCCCTTATTCAAATCTTACCCATCAAATTCTGCCTCCTCCATGAACCCTACCCTATCTATCCCAGGTTCCCATAATTTCTCTCTTTTGAAATTTTGCTCTAAACTAAACTTAAAAAAAAAAATAAAATAACACAATTCAATTTATATCTTGGTCTTGAAGTAGTCCTCATGTCTAAGCCTGCATCAGATGATCTGTATTTTCCAGAGCACGTAGTGCTAAGCACATAATAGATTCTCCCTAAATTCACGTAAACAAACATTTATTAAGCGACTGCCCAAAAGCACTATGTGAGAAAAAAGATATAAAATAGTCTCTGCCATCAAGGAGGTTACATTGTTCTAAAGGTGGAAGAAAACAACATTAAACACAGTTAAATTAATCTTAGGTAATACTTATTTGATTTCTGGCTTTACCTTATGGATATTTTTAATTTGGATAATTGGTACTTGAATGATTAATATTTTACCTTGGAAAATCTGGGCTGTCTGATTTAGTAGTTTTTCTTCCTTATCTCCTGTCCCTACTAAAAGTAATTACCTCAGAATCTTGAAGGGTTAGGAAATGGAGGCAATCCAAGGCCAGCATTTTGTTAATCAGATTGGCATCAAAGACAATTAAAAAAGAAAATCTGGCATTTATTGGGAATATAATTTAATGTACTAATGAAACAGACAATTTTGAAACACTGCCTCTAAAAGAAGACTTTTCCCGGTGCACTTTAGGACCTAAAGTGACAGGATGGAAAACAGAATCATTTATATCCTTTTTACATGTTTTCCATAGTTTATGAAAGAATCACAAGATGATGGGAGAGAATTGGTGGATTAGAGAACGGCAATAAAAGCAAAAGGATTAAATTATCGTGTAAGAGGCACATGATGGAGAATCTGGAAATTCTTAAAGAAGGAGCATGTATACAGGTATTTTATGTCAGAGCTAGACACTGAAGACTGTTTATAGTTGAGAATTTGATACAGTTGCCAAATTCATGAATATGTTCAACTTAGAAGTTTAGAGGTTTACTTTTATGTATCACCAAATCATCCTAAGTCCCTCTTCCTCCTTTGTACAATAGTGTATTATTTTTACCCTTCCTTCTCTTTTTACCTTCTTTAAACTTTCATTACAGAACCCATTCATTCCTAAACCTCTGTTTTTCTTTTTTCTTATTTTAAAAATTGTTTTCATTTTCCCTTTGAAGACATTAAGATCACTTCAGAACCTTTTTTACCCTTAAGGGTTATACTCAGCTTTATAGGCTATGTCATTCTTGATTGTAAATCTTACTCCTTTGCATTTTGTAATATTTTATTCCAAGGTCTTCTCTTGTTTATGGTTCAAGCTGTCTTGTTTTGTGTGATCCTGACTGAGTAGTTCCTTGATACTAAAATGCCTTCTTTCCATTTATTTGCAGCCTCCTTTTTTCCTTTGATGATCCTTACTTTTATTTTTGGGATTTCTTTTAAGAGATGATTAGTGGATTATTTCTATCTTTATTTTGTGCTCCAATTCTAAGTAATTTGGGCAGTTTTCATTTATGTTTTCTCAAAATATGGTATTTTGATTTTTTTAAATATGGTTTTCAGGAAGCCCTATGACTTATAAATTATCTCTCCTTGATCTGTTTTCCAGATCAGTTTTTTTTGTTAGTCAATGACTTGCATCTTCTATTTTTCAGCCTTTTAACTTTGTACCAATATTACTTATTGTCTCATGGAGTCATTGATTTCTGTTTGGTCTATTCTAGTTTTCAGGGATTCAATTTCTTGAGTAAAGATTACTGCTTTCTCTTCTAAGCTATATATTTCAATTCTTTCTTCCACAGTTTTAATTTCATTTAAAAAAAATCTCTTGTTTCTTTCTTCAAGATTTTCATGTGTCCTAGATCACTAGGTGAAATGGCAGACAGAGTGCCAGAAATGGAGTCAGAAAGACCTGAGTTCAAATCCTGATTCAGGCACTTAATTGTGTGACTGAGTAAATTACTCAACCTCCTTTCGTCTTGATTTCCTCCACTGTAACTTGGGCACAATAATAGCATCTATATCATAGCATTGCTCTGAGGCTCAAATGAAGTAATATCTGTAAAAAAACCAACTTTTTTTGGTAAAACTTAAAGCCCTATGTAAATGTTAGTTATTACTACTGATTCTGTTGTCATGATTAGGTATTGTAGCCCTTGTGGAAAATCCACTTTTTCCTTTGAGTTTCTGATTGTAAGATTTACATGCTCCTTGTTTGAGACCTCTAGATTTGCTAATTTTTGAGACCTCTTGATTTCAAAACTTAATAGTTTTTCATTGGGGCTTTATGCCAGAACCAGGTTCTCCCCTTCACCCCATCTCCCTCCCCCACTGTCAGTATTCATGGGGCTGGGGCTTCAGGACTCTCTATGTTTTCTCAGGGCAGAGGATTTGAGAGACCCGGGGACCTGGGCTGTCCTGGTCTGAGCACCACCCCATTGCATCGGACATTGCCCTCTATGATAGCATTGTTACTTTTGCTGTTGCTGCCAGATACCTGAGGCTTTCCAGGTTTCCACCCTGGGAAAGTGCTAGGTGTCACCTGGAGTCAGGAAAACCTGAATCTGAATCCATTCTCAGACAAACTCTTAATCTCTGTCTATCTCAGTTTCTTCATTTGTATAATGGGAATAATAATAGCACCTGCCTCCCAAGATTGTGGTGAAGATCAAATGAGATCATATTTGAGAGGACTTTGTATTTGTATGTATGTGTGTGTATATATACACAAACATATATACATATATGCACATACATACATACACATATGTATATATGTATATAAAATATTGAATATAATATTGAAAGAGCTTTATTCACCTTTTTAAAGAGCTATAGAAATGTTATTGTAATGTTTTTCTCTTTTATTGGGGAAGGGATTTGGTAGTGAGGAAGGCCACAGCAATAGTAATGACCCCCCCAAATGAGAAAAGAAATAAGAGAATTTACTGAAGCATCTTAAAAAATGCACTGAAGGGAACACAAAGAAATTCAGAGACAAACAGAGATGGGGAGGTCAGCTTTGAAAGTGACGTTTTAGATTTATTACATATTTGGCACATTTAGGCTCTAGATTTACTTTCCCAATCCAACCTCAGACTACTAGGCCTGTTTCCCCAAAGCAAGGCTATTGTTCTGTCTCCCTTCTGTGCCTTTTAATTATTAATGAGCCAGAAACTTAGTCTGCATTCAAAAGGCTAGAATCAGGGAACTCAATCTCTCTCTCTCTCCCTTCCTCCTGCCCTCTCTCTCTCTCTCTCTCATTCTCTGTCTGTCTTTGTCTGTCCGTCTGTCTCTCTTTCTCTCTCTCTCTCTCTACTTTCCCTCTCTCTGCTTTTGAGTAAGGATGAACACTCTAGGATTCTGGGTTGGGGAGGGGGACACCCCAAGAATGCTAATGGGCATTCTTCTAATGCCATCACTCTCAGCCCAGATCCACAGTGTTCCCCCCGCTATTATTTGACTAGTTAACATTCCCCCAGCATCATTTAACCATTGCTTAGTGCTCAATATAATTTTGACCAGTTGACTACTTTACATCATTGATAACCAATTAACATCAATTAGCTTTTACAAAGGTATATTTAATGATAATTTAATATGGCAAGAACTGAAGGGCGGAAACGTCCCCCTGAGCTGGGATAGAGTTGTTCCCTTTCACTTTAGTCCCTGTGGAGTGTGGGCTTAAATGAAAGTGGTTGCTACAAAACATTCCTCTTACCAAATTTACTTGTGGGCACAGCATAGCCAGTAATAAGTGTGCACAACAGGAAGAATTAGTGATAGTCTACAACTGGGCAGGGGGCAGCTGGGTGGTGTAGTGGATAGAGCACCAAGCCTGGAGTCAGGAAGATCTGAGTTCAAATCCAACATCATACACTACCTGTGTGACCCTCAGCAAATCACTTAACCCTTATTTGCCTGAGGAAACGATAAACCACTGTAGTATCTTTGTTAAGAAAACCCCATGGACTTGTCCATGTGATCACAACGAGTTAGACATGACAGAACAACATCTCTAATTGGCAGAATGTTTCCTCTATTTCCCTTTTCATTCAAATTTCATCTTAATAAACCATAGAAGTGATCATGCAATGAGAGTCTAGATTTTGGTGCTGATGGAAGAGACCTGGGTGAAAAAATTACCACAAAGATGTGGAAGACTGGAACAAAAATATAAATTTCACATTTTAATATTTTATCTATTTTATACTCTGTTTCAAGACTCAGGGCAGTAAGGAGTTAAAACATGCTTCAAAGGGCAAAAGCTGTAACTATCATTACGTGAAGAACAGCCCAGGTGCCTGCAAACTTGAATATATTCTAGGAATCAATGGACATATTTCAACCAACTTAGAAAAAAAAATGGCAGCATCCTGAAGCACATGAAGAGCTGTTCAGCAGAATGCCACCTGTTGGCTGAGACAGACATTGCACTCATACCCCTCATACTCATACCTTATACCGCATACTCATACCTCAGTTGTACCCCTTTGCTAGAACTCCAAGTGAATACACGTGGCATGTGAATGTTTGTTACATGTAAAATAAAACAGCTTAGATGGTCTTGGGAATCTCTTCCAACCCTAAATCTAAGATGTTGCGATCAAACCTGTTTATTAGAAAGATTAATCTGGCAATATTAAGAATTGAATTGAATTAAAGATGAACTGAGCAATCCTAAACCATTGCTTTATCATGCCCTGCTACTTTCCTACTTCTACTATCAAAGCTAATTTTTAAAACCCCAAGAGGATCTGCCTTGATTGTCATTAGTAATAATTAATAAAAATATCTGACATTTACATAATGTTTCAAGGTTTACAAAATGCTTTGTATCTATTATCTCATTTAATCCTTACGAGATATAAATAATTAGGTGTTTTTAAATAAAATTATTTTTTATATTTTCTGAATATATTTTATTTTCAAGAGTCTGACATTTTATTGATGAGAGCTAAGATAGCTCTAAGTCAATTTCACTAAAATCAATTGTACTAAAATCCATTTGCTTGAAAACAATTTGCCCAAAACACCAAATATTGATGCTGTGAGTGCCAGGCTAAGGACTTTGAATTTCATTTATCAGGCAATGGGTAGCAATGAAAAGATATTGGATTTTTAATAAGAAGGTCTAGGTTAAAATTTCAGCTCTGCCATTCAATCACTACTAGTTTGAACTTAGTGAAGTCATTTGCCTTCTCTGAGAGGGATTTAGTTAAACATAAAATAAGGGGGTTGACCTGGCTGGTTCTCATATCCCTTGCATCTCTAAACCTATGATTTTGTGGGGAGACTCATGTATCAGGAAGATTAATATGGCAGTGCTGTATAGGATAGACTTAAGAAGGGACAGGCAGGAGGAAGTTGGATTATTGTGGTGAGGCCATGGCCAAGGCAGGCTTTGGCGAGGGTGAAGCGGGGCCACGTGTGAGATACTGTAGAAACAGGAAGTATATAACATAGTGTAAAGAGTCCTAGATCCTGAGTCTTGAGTCAGGATACTAGTCCTGAGTGTAGGCTCAGCCACTGGCCATGGGATGTTGATAAGTCAATCATTCCAAGTCACATTCCTCATTTTGAAAAACGGAAATAATAATAATAATATACCACCCACTTCACAGTTTATTTGGTTTTTTTTTTTGGTGAGGAAAATGTTTTTAAGCCTTACAATGCTTTATAAATGTGTTTTATTATTATTAGAATGGACAGGATCTAACAACTATTTGGACAAATATTCAGCTAGGTGGCACAGTGAATAAAGCCCTGGGCTTAAGGTCAGGAAGACCTGAGTTCAAATTTGACCTCAATTTTGATACTTCTTAGTCACTTAACCTCGCTTTGCCTCAGTTTCCACAACTGTGAATAATAACAACACCTACTTTGTGGGGGTGTGGGGATCAAACAATACAACATGTAAAAAGCCCCTAGAACAGTGCCTGGCATGCAGAAAACTCTATATAAATGCTTATAACCTTCATCCCATTCCCACCTCTAGCTAACTCCTGTTAATAAGTCTCATGCCCAATCAGTTAATTTAAAAAACCCTATATTAAAAAATATGAAAACACATATTAAAAAATATATATTAAGCAGCTACTGTGTGCTTGGCACTGTGTATCTTTTTATATGTATCTTTTTAATGGACATTTAAGTCAAATAATTACATTGCTTGGCTTTTATAGCTCCCCAATACTTACCCTCTTCTCCCCTCTCTGTGCATATATAATCACTTTCCACCTTTCTTATATTATGCTCTCCTGTTCAAATTTTCACTAGTAGGAATACAGAATCAGAATTATACATTTACTCTGCTGTCCTTAGGCATTTGCATCTTAACATGAAGGATTACCAAGGTCATGGCATCATAGATTTAGGACTGGACTAGACCATAAGATTGTGTTTGTACTTTCAACTTTGAAATGTCACAGAATCACAAAAGCTCAAAATTAGAGGCGAACACTGACGCAATCCATACCTGAACAGGAATCTTTTTCACAATAGTGGTCATTTGGTTTCCTCTTAAAGATCTGAAGTGAAGGAAGAGGTACTAAGAATATCATGACCAGCAGGAATGTTGGACCAAATCAAATAATGAAATTGAATAAGGATTAATGTAAAGTCATATTTGGGCACAAAAAAAATCAATTTCACCAGTGCAAAATGGAGAAGACACACCTAGACAGCAGATTTTTTTTTCTGGAAAAGACACAAGGTTTTTACTGAATTGTAAGATCAATATGAGTCAACAGTGTGATATGGAACCCTAAAAAACATTAACGTGATTTTAGGCTACATTAAAGGAAAAAGAGGCTGTAAGGTAGCATAGAAGTTAGAAGAATTCCAGGCTTGGAGTCAGGGAGACTCATCTCGAGTTCAAATCCTGCCTCAGACTCTTCCTAGTTGTGTGATCCTGTACAAGTCACTTAACCCTGTTTGCCTCATCTGTAAAATGAGCTGGAGAAGGAAATGGCAAACCACTTTAGTATCTTTGCCAAGAAAACTCCAAAAGGAGTCATGAAGAGTAAGACACAATTGAAACAAACAAAAACAACAAAAGAAAAAAGCAGACTGCTCAAGATGAGGGAAGTGATAGTCCTGCCCTGTACCAGGGTGTATCTGGTCAGATGAGATTTTAGACTATTATGATCAGTTCTGGGCATCACATTTTAAAGAGGCCATTGATAATCAGGAAAGCATCCAGAGGCATTGGCTTTGATGTTGAAAAGATTCAAGCTTATGTTATACGAAGATTGATCTAAGGAAATTAGAATCTTGGAGAAGAAAAAACTTGGAGTTGGAGAAGGAAAGATCAGAGACATCTTCAAGCATCTGAAAGGCTGTTGCGTGGAAGAGAGATTAGTCTCAAAGGGTAGAAATAGAAGTAATGAATTGAAGTCATAAAAGCAAAAAGTTTAGGTTTGATGCAGAGAAAAAAAAAACTTACACATGATCAAAGATAATCCAAAATGAAATGACCTATTTTGGAAAGTAGAATTTTCCTCAGTCCATTTCACTTTGTGGACAACTACAACTGTTTATTTTTCACTCACACAAAACCTAAGTGTGTTTTTCATATATTCTTCCATCCAAATAGACCTAGTGGCTATTCTCTGAACCTGTATTCCATCTCCCTTTTCAGTTCCTTTGAATCAGCTGTATCTGCTCTGCCTGGAATTTCCTCTCTCTTCCTCTGTATCTCATAGAATCCTTAGCTTCTTTTAAGATTCAGCTAAGGTACCACCTCCTACAATAAACCTTTCCTGATAGCCAGCCCTGATTGTGAATGCCTTCTCCTCAAATTATCTATCTTGTTCTCAATGGTTAATTTACATGGTCTATCTCTCAATAGAATATAAGCTTTATGAGGGCAGAGATTTTTTTTTTCATTTTTGTCTCCCCAGTAGCTAGTAGAATGCTTTGAACACAGTGGGTGCTTAAAAATATTTATTGTATTGAATTAAATTCTATAGCTTTCATCCAGTTCTGTTAGTTACAATCAGAATTTCAGAGGTGGAAGAAAACCCAACGGGCATCTGGTTCAACCCATAACTGAAAAGGGATTTCCTCTACAACATGACTAATAAGTGGTAATTGTTTGAAGATTGCTTATGAAGGGAAAACCAACTTTCTTGAGGTGGCACATTCTACTTTTGAAGAATTAATTGTTAAGGAAACTAGATCATATACCAAACTTAAATTTGCCTCTTTATAACTTCTGCTCATTGCTTGTAGTATATAGGAGGTTATGGTTCACAAAATACTTTGTATTTCCTCAATTGAACCACACAAGAAGTCTACTGAGTAAAAATAAAGCAAAACTGTACCAAAGTGTAACCTGAGGCACAGAGATTTTAAATGAAATTATTTGTCTAAGATCACAGATAAGTTAGGATCTTAACTCAAATCTTTTGACTCTGAATTTAGTAGCCTTTCCATTATATCCACTAGGTTCTATCCTGTGACAAAGCAGGCTGGTTCAAATTCCTTTCCCACGTGATAGCTGTCTTTGAGTATTTGAAACGCTCTCATATCCTTGGGTAAATTTTTTCTTCCCCAGGACTAAACATTCCCAGTTCTTTCAACTCTTTGAACAGCATCGTTTCTATGTCTCTTGGCATTCTGTCTCCTCTGTTCCAGTTTTTCAATGTCATTCTCAAAATGTCATGGCCCATGGCCCAAACAACCATACTATAGATGTGGTCTAAGTGGGCCAAATAACAATGGATTGTAATATTAATGGCATTTAAGATCTTCCTGCCCATTAATAGGCCTCACGGGGAGCCCATTAAAGGAAGCTTGCTCAGGAGAGGGTTGCTTATAGGAAGGCTTTCACACCTTTTGCTAATTTCTAATTAGGCACTGAGTCATGAGGGTTGTGATGCCTTCTGGCTCTGAGAAGTGTATATAAAGACTCTGAATTGATATTTTGCTTTGGGGGCTCTCTTGTGAGAAGGATCTTGTGATTCCCAGGCCAAGATTCTGCATGACCATATGTTCAGAGGTCCCCAGCTGCTCAGATGTAAAGGCTCTCTTGATGCAGGAATGTACATAAAGCGTATAGTTGATTTAGGCAGTCAGAGCCCTGTCTGTTGGTCTTTATTTCTCTGCTTATATTTTCTCTGTTTGTATTTCTTTCTGAAGTTCAGGGTGTTGACTCTTTCCCGGAACGAGTGAATGTAATTGAAAAAAGACTGTTGACCCCTTAAACAGTTATCTTTCCTAGTAAAGCAGATCTAAGAATCTGTGCTAGCAGCCATCCTGGGTGTGCCGGTGTGGTTGCTGCTACACAGGTCTATCACCTTTCTCATCCTGGAACTTCTGAATTTCAAAGTAGCTTATTTATTTATTTATTTTTACTGTTAACTCATCGAGTTTGCAGTCTACTGATGTCTGTTCTTCACACAAACTAACCCTACATCATCTATTTTGTGCTTGTTAAGCAATGTTTTGAGTTCATCAAAATTTATTCATATTTATCGCTAATACATTTCATTTTATGGGATTTGCTCTAGTCTAGTAAATCTTTTGGAATCCTAACTTATCCAATGTCTTAGCTATCCCTTTTGGCTTTGTGTCATTTGAAAATTTGATAAGTGTTCCATTTATGTTTTCATCCAAGTCACTGATAAGAATTTTGAACAGTAGAGTACAAAGGACAGCCCCGGGATACTCTATTAAAGACCTCCCTTTAAGCTGTCATTGATTCCTTAATGGCTACTCTCTCCAACTGGTCATTGAACCAGGTCCAAATAAACCTAATTGTATTAGGATGCCACTCTCTGGTTCAGTGGTTCTCAACCTTCTTAATGCTGTAATACTTCTATGTGGGCGTATCTGCATGTGGGTGGACCCACCTGGACACAGATAGAGGAGCAGTGTCTTGGTTCCTAAATATGTGTTTTCGAATGGTCTTAGGTGACCCCTGTGAAAGGGTTGTTCAACCCCCAAAGGGGTCATGACCCAGAACTGCTGCTGTAGTTGATCCATAAAGATAATGGAGAGGATTTTTGTCAGATGTATAGCTGAAATCTTGGTATTTCTGTGTATTTCCTTGACCTACCAGTGAAAATAGGTCAAACAGGTAAAAAATGCAATGATGTTGGCCTTGCTTGACCCCATTTTAACAGTCATATGGCTTTTTAATCAACACTTCTCTTTCTAAATTCTCACAATTAATTTCTTTAATAATATTCCTGTGAACATCTGGTGAAAGTGACAGTATTTGTACTTTTCTTGACACAAGCGAGTATTTATTAAGCAAATATTGTTCAATGACCTTGTATTTGGTGCAGAGAGAAAGACAAAGCTTAGATAAGACAATTTCCTGCCCTCATGGAGTTTACAATTTATTTGGGGGATAAAATACAGATGACTTTAATTTTTAATTAGTCTATTAGGTACAAAACAAAATGCTATAAGGTCCCAGAGGGGAAAATATTGGGGAAGGGCAAAGAAATGAATCATAGAAAGATTAATGGAGGAGGAGGTGGTATTTGAGTTGTGATTTAGAGATGAAGAGGAGATTCCAGTCTCTGGAAACCGCATGAACAAAAGCAGAGGTGAGAAAGGTTGCTGGGCTGGTTTCAGGGACAGAGAATCTTTCCTTTTTTTCATTTGGCCAGAGTCTAGGTAGAGAGAAGTAATGTGAGAGGGGGCTAGAAAGGCAAATGACAGAAAATGGGCAAGCTTCAGCTGTGTGTGCTTGTTCAGTTGGCTGGTGGTATCATGAGCTTCTGTCTACTCCACTGGACCAGCTGTGAGCCAGCCTATTTGACTGGTGACAGTGAAGAACATAAATCATTTCTGGAGCAGATGTCAGTGAGGAGGTTGTCTCTAAGTAAGAACCCAAAGGTCTTGTAAACTTGCTCAAGTGGTTATGTTAGAACTAAAAGACAGCAGAGCCTTCCTGGTTCCAACAAAAGAAGTTATAGAATTGGGAGGGCAAGAGAGAAGGGTATAAAAGAGGAGGGGGGCCTAATGCATGTAAGCAAAGGGCTGACTTTATACAGGTCCCCAGAGATCTCTCTATTTAATGAATTGATAAGGATGGTTTGTGGTTTAAGTATAACAAATACAAATGGGGGAGGGGAGCAGCTAGGTGGCACAGTGGACAGATCACTGGCCCTGGAGTCAGCAGGACCCGAGTTCAAATCTGCTCTAAAGAATACAAATAAGCTATAATCAAGCATTGTGAAGAGACTTGACTTTCAAGTCTCAGCTCTGATGCTTACCAGCTGGTGACCTTGGGCAAATCAATTTCTTCATATCTCAAATAGGGTCAGTTAGACTGCCAGTAGATCCTACATCACAAGGTTGTCGATAGGATTTAGTCATAGAAAGGGATCCCTAGAGATCAACTAGTCTGACCCACTCATTTTATGGAAAGAGAAAGCAAGGACCCTGAAGTTAAGTGACTTTCCCAAGGTCACGTAATATTGCAAGGAATTAAACCCAGATCCTCTCACACCAAATTCATTGTTTTCCCCACCCTGTAATCACACTGCAATCAACCTAATGTATGTGAAGTGCCTTGTAACGCTGTACTATTAGCCAAAGGTAATTTATTATGACTATAATTTCCAAAATGCTTTAAAATTGTCCTCTCAAACATTTTGTACGTTACCATTATAATATTAATTTGCACTGTCTTTCAATGGTCCGGCTCCAATGCCTCATCATGGTGTAGAGATGACTGGTGTTTTCTAGGCTATGCCAAGCAATGTAAAAGTTTGAATATGCTTGATTAAGGTGGAAAGATTTCAAACTGCAGTGCGTTGCAAGGCAATTGACAAAAGATCTGGTCGCTAGAAGGTTGGCCACCGTGTGAAAAATTTTTATTTTTTAAATTTTACTACAGCAGTTCCTAAAGATGATCTACTAGGAGGGGTCTCAATCAGCAGGAAGGGAGGCATACTCAAGCTGATAAAATCCCAAATCATTTAAGTAGTCCAGTGAGTTATCATTATTATTCAGATACCTATATTTAGATAATTAAGCCCATTACAGGTTATAAAATGGTTTCTTTTTCCCTCCTACCCAATTCCCAAAGAGTATTATCTTTTTTTGACCAAGGCTCAAACCGGTAAAATGCCCAAGGCTATCTTACAGTAAGATGATGAGGTAAATTAAAAAGTGCCTTTTTGAAATTAAGCAGTGAAACAAAGTTAACTTTCATTTTCGTGTCCACCTTTTTTCTATATGGTATCAAAGACATGACAATTTCTTTTTATTCCCCCAATAGGACATATATCTTAGCATTTTTCTAGTTTTATAAGAGATGCATTAAAGAAGGCTAAGAACAAGTACAGAGGCAAACAGTGCTGGACAGTCAGATGACACCCACTCTTTGTGTGACCCTGTAGAAATTGTTTCTTATCATCTGGGCTTCTATATCCTCATGTGAAACATGAAAAAGTTGAGCTAAATGATTTCTAAGCCCCTTCAACTCTGAGTCTAAATTCAGAGACTGTCTACTTTATCTCCCTCCATCTTTTCTTCTTCCTCACCCATTCTTTGTTGCCCTAGATTACAGCCCTTTCTCTCCTCTGACATGGCCACCTCTCTGGTGCAAGTCCTCATCACCTCAAGTCTGGACCATTACAATACCTGCTGGAGGGTCTGCCACAATTCTTTCTAATCCACCTTTGATTCAGCTGCTGAAAGTGATTTTCCTAAAGTGAAGGTTTGATCATGTCACCCCAGTGCTCAATAAAATCCAGTAGCCCCTTATCACCTCCAAGATCAAATTAAAAATAACTCTATTTGGCATAAACAGTCCTTCATAACCTACTCCTAACACTCTTACCTTTCCAGTCTTCCAGACTTCTTATATCTTGTTGACTAGCCATGTTGGACTCTTCGTGACCTCATGGACCACACTGTCTATGGAGTTTTCTTGGCAAAGTTACTGGAGCGGTTTGCCCTTTCCTTCTCCAGCAAATTAAGGCTAACAGGTTAAGTGACTTGCCCAGTCACACAGCTAGTAAGTATTTGAGGCTGGGTTTGAACTCAGATTTTCCTGATGCCAGGCCCGGAAGTCTATTCACTGAGCCATCTGGCTGCCTTTCCTCTTACATGCACAATGTATTCTTTCATCCAGTGACATTTGCCTCCTTGCTGGTCCAAGAACAAGACAGTCCATCTCTTGACTTTGGGCATTTTCTCTGGATGCTTCTCTAACTCCCTATCTCTGTCCACTGGCTTCCCCTAGTCTTCCTTAAATTCCAACTTCTACAGGAAGTCTTTCCCAATCCCTCTTAATTTTAGTGCTTTTGTTCTGTTAATTATTCCTATTTGTCATATTTATAGCTTTTTATGTGTGTTTCTTGCTTGTTATCTCTCACTAGATTACAAGTTCCTTGAGGGCAGGGACTTTTGCCTTTTTGTATCTTCAGTGTTTAGCATAGTGGCATATAGGATATGCTTAATAAATGTTTACTGATTAATTAGCTTGCTATGCTTGATCTAAGGTAGGCTACATACTTTTTTTTTTTTTCGGGGGAGAGAGGGGGTAGAGGCAGGGCAATTGGTGTTAAGTGACTTGCCCAAGGTCGCAGGCTAGTAAGTGTTAAGTGTCTGAGGCTGGATTTGAACTCAGGTCCTCCTGACTCTAGGGCCTATGCTCTATTCACTGCACCACCTACTGCCCCTACATACTTTTTCTATCATCATTTCCCTATGGACATAACAGCATAAATCTTTGAAGTATTATATAATTCTCAGAGGGGAAAAATATTAAATCAACATATTATTGTGAGTCTACATTGCTGCTTAATTCTCTAATAGGTTCAAGGATATTCCAGAAGACTCTAGACTCTTCCTATTTCTTTGTGAGATAATCTGAATAATAATTAGCATTTATATAACAATATAATAATAATTATCATTGATCCTCACAGCAATGCCATGGGGTAAGTGCTATTATTATCCCCATTTATAAATAAGAAAGCTGAGGCTAAGAGACAGTGGGGGACTTGGTGGCAGGGTTAGGAAAGTGTTTGAGGCTGGATTTAAACTTTGGTTGTTCCAATTTCCAATTCCATGACTCTATCCACTATGCTACCCAGTTATGCTTTTTTGCCCCATTTAGAAAGCTGGGAGACGGTAAAGCATAATGGATAGAAAATTGGACTTGAAGCCACACCTGGGTGAAACCAAGGCAGTGTGATCTTGGTCAAGTCACCTTACCTCTGCTGCTGTTCACTGGTTTTCAGTTGTGTCCAGCTCTTTGTTACCCCATTTGGGGTATCCCCAGAGTGGTGATATAATGAAGATGTTTTGAAGCAATAAAAAAAAAAAGAACACTTAATAATTGAAAATAAATGAAAACCAAAAAGTAACAATACTTAATTTAAGGAACCTTCCTCACCCACCCCCATCATAGATCATTAGAAGGAAAGATGCTAGACTGGTTTGCCATTTTCTTCTTCAGGTCATATTACAGATGAGGAAACTGAAGCAAATAGGGTTGTGACTTGGCCAGGGTCACACAACTACTCTCAGGCCATATTTAAACTCAGGAAGACCAGGCACTCTATGTTACACTATGGCGCCACCTAGCTGTCCCAGTTGACCTCTACTTGCTACAGTTTTCTCACCCCTTGAGTACTGGTGAAAGCTCAATTTCTCTATTCAGAAGAGGAGAAGCAATGGTTTTACTTAAGTCTAGATAGTATCCTCATTCCACCTCATATCACCTGGATTGTCACTGTCTGCTTAGTGTTGACAATCCCTTCTTGTTTCCCAGTGTGTGGTGTGGTGACAAAAGTATGAGCTTTCACCCACTAACTCCGCATGAGACCCCCACTGGGCCTCAGTGCCTTCATTCTTATAAAATGAAAGTGGTTGGAATAGATCCCCAAAGGCGGATTTCCTTTTGATGATCTATGATAGGGGTGGATGAGGAGGGTTTCTTAGATTAAGTACTGTTGGGGCAGCTAGGTGGTGCAGTGAATTGGCCCTGGAGTCAAGAGGATCTGAGTTCAAATCCAGCCTCAAACACGTAACACTAGCCATGTGACCTTGGGCAAGTCACTTAACCCCAATTGCCCTGCCTTCCCCACTCGAAAAAAGACAAAAAAATAAAAGATTAAGTAGTGTTACTTTTGTTTTTCATTCATTTTTCAATTAAGTGATTTTTTTAAATTGCTTCAAAACATCTCCCTCATACCACCAATCTGAGGGAAAAAAGAAATACAAAATCCTCTTAACAAATAAAAGTAGTAAAATAAAACAAATTTCCATATTGACAAATCCAAAAATGTCTCATTCTGCATACTAGTCCATCTCTTCTGTTATCAGTAGGGCAACATTCTTCATCATTGGTCTTTTAGAATCATATTCATTCATATCATTTATTGGGATTCTTAAGTCTTTCAGAATTGTTCACTTTTATAATATTGAGGTTGTGGTATAAATTATTCTCCAAGTTTTGTTTACTTTACTCTGCATCAGTTCATGCAAGTCTTCCCAGATTTCTCTGAAACCAACTCTTCATGTTGTATAGCACAACACTATTCCATTACACTCATACAACATAGTATCTTTATACTATTTAAATCCTGTACTTTCCCAGATCTAGGAATTTTACCCTTCAATAGACTAAAATAGTTTATATCTGTTAGGCCCAGGAGACTCCAGATTGTTATGCAACTAAAGTCTGTTTTTTCAGTTTATTCAACATTTATTAAACACCTACTTTGTTCAAGGTGTATCGCACCAACCTTTCTCCTTTCACTTTGCAACACAGAATATGTTATATTATCAATGAATATTTATTATATGCCTACTATGTTCCAGGCACTCTGGTAAGCACATCAAGGATTTCACTAGCTTCTAATCTTAAAACTGATGAGTTTCAACAGTATTTTTCAAGAATACTCTCCTTTTTAAGATGCTTAAAAGCTCACAAGTTCCCATCAATACAATCATATTTAATTGTCAGATAGTAGACAATTATATCAAAGCAAGGGCTTTGAAGATGACATAAGAACTATAGCTACACAGCACTCCTCCATAAATGGGGGGTGGGGGAGAAGGTTCCCATCACCACAAACACACAATGTCTTTGGCAAGAGCTTCATAACATTAAAGTACATTGTTAGTGATGCAAAGACATAAGGAAAACAATGTGGACAAGGCAATTTGGTCAGGTATTGCAAGTCCCCTGATATCATCCTAATCCCTTAATGTGTCTCAGCTTGGCAGCTTGCTCAGTTGGGTCTGCTCTTCCTTCTGTCTTCCAGAGCTAATTCCTGGTTACTTCTCTTCTTTACTACCAAACTCTCATTCCATCCATCCATCCGTCCATCAGTCCATCCCTAGATGGCACAGTGGATAGACTGCCAGGCCTAGAGTCAGGACGACATCTTCCTGAGTTCAAGTCTGGCCTTAGACACTTACTACCTGTGTGACCCTGACCTAGTCCCTTTACCTGGTTTGCCTCACTTTCCTCATCTGTAAAAACGAGCTGGAGAGGGAAAGGGTAAACCACTCTATTTTCTTTACCAAGAAAATCCCAAATGGGGTCACAAAAAGTTGGGTACAACTGAACAGCAACAACATGTTCATGTACATTTATATCCATTCTCCATTCTGTCCTGTCTCTGGCACTGAGTAGGTCTGATGTTAAATTCCACAGCGGATGGAAAAGCCCTCCTCTCTTCCGGTATGGGATGAGGGTTTATACTTCACGAAGATTTTCTTCCTTGCCTTCTTTGTATCTGATCTCACTCTCATGGTTGGCAAACTTACTTCTTAAGGGCCACCAAAGGGATGGCAAAGCTTCAGTCAGTCAATTGCAAGGCTGCTTCTCTAACTCCATTAGGGAGAAATGTTCACGTTGTAAAAGGGGCACCCACTGTCCTACATTTTTATTCCTCTGTTGCAAAGGACAAGTATCTATCCAAGGAATACGGAGACTAAAACAGGGATTTTTTGAGGTGGGTAGTCTATTGACATTATGCTATTGGGAAAGTTAACTTTGTAAAACACTGATGTCGCTTCTATTTCCCTGATTGGCTTTTCTTTAAGATCCCAGGGAAAGCATTCATTTATACCATCACGTTACTAATCACGTAACTGATCACACTCAAGCACGGCTCAATCCCGTGTATGTTTTTAACTGAGAATGGCTGTGAGAACTTTTCTGCCTTCCCTTCTTGCCCCACCCTTCTGCCCCACTCACGTTCTTTGCCGAAAAAGAACTTAATTTTTTTTTTTGAGCCTGAGTCATGGAGAGGATGGAAGTAGAACAGCTCTAGAAAGACGGATTGGAACCGAGGTTGCAAAAGTAAAATCCAATTTCAGGTTGCAAAAGTAAAATCCAATTTCAGGTTGCATTTAAAGTGTGGCGCCCCTACCTCTTACCCTTTTGTCTCCCCACGCCTCACGGGTGCCTTTCCCCCTTTTATCATTTCCGTCCTCTCTCCCCCATTCTTTCAGGGTTCTCTCATAACATCTCACTCTGATTCAGCCCTGCCAGTCTTCCCTTGCTCAGACCCGCCTGGCATCCCTTCGCCTGGCTCTCTCTCTTTCTCTCAGTCCCTCCTCTTCCTTCCCCCTCCACCCCCTCCCCCGCCTGCGGGCGCCGGGCGGTCCTCAGCCGAGCCAGGAATCTGGCCGGCCCCCTGGCCAGCGGCGCTTTAGGCTTCAGCCTCTAGTGCCCTTCCCAAATCCTAATCGTCACCGCCCACAGAAGCCAATGAGCTCGGCCCGGCTCACGCAGATATACACACGAGATTGTTTCCCCCCTTCTCTTTTCAGTCGGTTTAAAAAGCAAACGCTGTCCCGATTCGGAGAGATTTGGCTTCTTGTCTCTTCTCCTCCCGGGCGCGCTTGGCGCAAGCTGTTCTGCTCTTTGCAGGGGCCTCTCCTCTCCTCTGCTCTGGGAGAGCAGGGAATTTGTGAGTTCCCGAAGCCTTGCCTCCCTGCCTGCCCAAGCCCCGGGACGCCTCGCAGATCCCCGCTCTGTGCCGCCATCCAGCCATTTCACCGTGTCCCATCTCCTCGCTGTCCGCAGCACTTCGCATCTCTCTCCTTTCGGCGGACCATGCCTACCCGCGGTTTAGGGGCTGCGCTGCCGCCCTTGCTCCTGCTGCTGCTGCTGCCCCCAGTGCCCGGCGCCGCCCAGCTCTCCAGGAGCCGCTACGAGGCTAGCCCCCTGGTTTGCCCTGAGCGCTGCGACCGCGCGCGCTGCGCCCCGCTGCCGGACGACTGCGAAGGGGGCAGCGTTCTGGATGCCTGTGGCTGCTGCCAGGTGTGCGGCGCCAAGGAGGGCGAGGCGTGCGGCGGAGGCGCGGGAGGCGAGGGCCCGTGCGGCGAGGGGCTCCAGTGCGTGGTGCCCTTCGGGGTAGCAGCTTCGGCCACAGTAAGGAGACGCGCCCAGTCCGGGCTGTGCGTGTGTGCCAGCAGCGAGCCGGTGTGCGGCAGCGACGCCAAGACCTACGGAAACTTGTGCCAGTTGAAGGCAGCGAGCCGGCTTTCCGAGAAACTCGGGCAGCCTCCAGTCATCGTCATTCAACGGGGCGCCTGTGGCCAAGGTGAGCGCACATCGGCTGACTCCGAGGCGGACTTACAGTGAGGAAGTAGGGGAGGGGAGACCGGCCTCCTTGTCGCCCTCTGATGTGGTAACTAGATGTGTGGTTGGTCACCTTGGTGTGTGAAGCCCCTGTTTGGGATGTTAATGATCCTTTTGTAGAACTATAGGATTTGAGGCACTTATTTTGGTAGGAATTACATATCTACCTAGCTCAGTTTTCTTGGCTTTACAAATGGAGAAACTGAGGCCCACAGTGTGACTTGGTATAAAGGTACATAAATATCAGAGTTTAGATTCAAACTCTGGTTCTCTGACTCCAAATCCAAAGCCTCTTCTTTATTATCAACAGCAATTTACTTTTGCATGGTACTTTACAGTTTTCCCAGGCCCTTTTGATCCATGATCTCATTTGGCAACAACCTTGGGAGGGGTAGGCCACAAGGTGAATTTATATTATCCACATTTTTCAGCTGAGACTTAGAATTCATGTGACTTGTCCATTCTTACAATTCAGTGGCAGAGCTAATACTAGACCTCAAATATCTGCTTCTGACTCCTAATGTGATGCTCTTCATCACATCACCTCCTTATTGGAAGGGAGCAGAAGCGTTAACTTTTGAATCGGTTCATTGGCAGGCTATGCCAACCTCAGTGGCATCAGCCTGGTACTGGGTAATGAGGAATGAAAGGAGATCAATGGGGTAGGCTCATGGAGGAGTGTAGAGGGTAAAAGAACAATTAGAATTCCCCTTTTTCATTCAAAACGTTCCTCCCTCCAAAACTGAACTCATTTTTGAGGGGATACCAATTTAATAGTTGTGATGGCTTAGCAGGAGAACCACTGTTTGCTTTGCTTTTTAGTGCTTCTCACCAAGTACCTAAAAAAGAAGAGAAAAAAAATGAACTGCCCATTTGAATGGGGAATTCTGGTTTAGAATAGCTGATATATAGAGACTTATGGAAAAGAGGTGGATTTAACTCCTTGTCTTCTGCCCCATTTTCAAAGTAATTTGAAACAGAAAACTTGGAGAAGAAACCTGAGGTTTGTTGAGCAGGGGGTGAGAAGGGAATTCGAGAAGAAAAAGAGTTTGCATTTTCAGGTGGGTCCTTAACATGAAGTGTTTCTTACGGGGAGAGGGGAGAGAATGTAAAGAAACGTCATAGAAAAAAAAAATCCATAAGCAACATAGAGCTGGCAAGTCCTCCTCTGAAACCAGATGTTTCTAATTGAATAAAATCTGCCAGTTTGAGTACAGTTTGGCAGGGACCTTCCTGCTATCACCTAGAGCCAGATTTGCTTGTACCAACTGTCAAGAAAGGGGGGAGGGAATGGAAATAAAAAGGAAGAGGATTTTGTCCAAATTTTCTTTTGAGGAACATAGATCGGTTCAGCAAACCCAGAATATTTAGCAGTGTGATGTACCTGAGAAATCATCTTGGGATTGGGTTTTTTTGACTTATATGATCACTTCATAAATGAGTATAAAACAGTTCTGTCCTCAGGGAGCTTACAGTCTTGTAAGATGGATTCACATGAAAGAGTAAGCAACTAACTTAGTGTAGAATGGGTGATACAGAGATAAAATATGATGGGAGTTTAGGTGATCGGATAAGGAGGCTGTGGGGGACACTTAAAAGTGGTGGATTTTAAGTCTAAAGACTAGGGTTCAGTTTGAGGCTTTGAGCCTCGGTTTCTTAATCTGTAAAATAAAGATTTCTGTACTGCTTTAAAACTTGATCTCTAAGGTTGTTGCAAGCATTACAAATCTATTCTAGCTGAACTAGAAGGGAAGAGAAAAAGGAAGGACTTTTCAGAGGCTGAGAACAGCGTGGACAAAGGTCTGCAAGTGGGAAAGCACCAGAGATGTTTGTAGATTACAGTGAGATGCCTAGTTCAGCTGAGCAGAGAGCAGTGAGTACATGGGGATCATTTGTGAGGTCCGAGTCTGGAAAGGTCTGTAATTTGGATTGAGGATGGCCTTGAATTCTTGGCCAAGTACAGATGTTGGACTTGATCCTGTAGGCAGCAGGGAGTTATCAAAGATTTTTGAGCTGGGGAGTGACATAATGAAAGTGATGTTAAGGATTAATCTGGCGAAGTACTTAGAAGGACTAGGGGTGGGTGGGGCTTTGTGGGACCCGTGACTAGTCTGAAGGAAATTATAGTAGTCTGAGTGCGAGGCCACAGTTTTGAAAAAGATATTTTTAGAGAGCAAGCCAACTGTCACTGTTTGTATTTTAATTGCTCAAAGACCTTGAAAGTCCCAAGGTAGCAAGCAACAGCAGTCAAGCTAGTTCTAATTTATCCTCAGCTGGGAGTATTCACTTAACAAGCTTTGGAATTCACCAAGTTATTAACACTTGGGAGTAGAGAGCAGCCACTTGCTTACCTAATTGCCTTAGACAAACACTGGAGTCCCCTTCTGCCTACAGCTTTGGAAAAAGAGGTGTTACAAAGTGGCTGGAGAAATGTGGGAGAGTCAGAAAGACTTAGGAGCCCCAGGTAGTTGTTGTCTAGACTTTAAATTCCCCAAAGGCAAGGATGTGTCTGTTGTCTTGAATAGGCAGGAAGGCAGAATACCCTGTTAATTGGTGAGATAAAACAGGAGATGATTGCTTTTCCAGGAGCATTGTGATAAATGTACAGTCTGGGATCCCATTTGAGCTGGGACTGGTTATCAAGTGGTAATTAGAGGGGTTCTGGTGAAGTGATATTGATCAAGGTACTGTCATTCTGGGAATATACTAAAGAATGAAAATAGTGACTGATTCACAGTGTTTTAAGGTTGGCAAAGTACTCAACCTACATTTTGGCCTCTGATTCTCTTAACATTCCCATCCAGGCAAAGTGGATTTTCTTGGTGTTCACAGAGTTTGTTTGTGTTGAAAGGAGAATTTGAACCCAGTTGTCTGGAAAAATGTAGAATTTCTGTAGGGCCTAGCATGGTATTATGTGTTCTACTTAGTCATTTAATGGAAGCAGCAAAATGGTAGTAGAAAGGGGATGGAACTTGGAGTCAGAAGATCTGGATTTGATTCCCAGCCCTGCCATGTATTCAGCATGTAATCCAGGAGCAAAGTCACTTAACCTTTCTTCTCATCAGTTAAAATAGGGACAAAAATACATTTGCTATGTCTCTCACATGTTGTGATGATCAAATAAGATACTGGATGTCAAGGGCTTTGTTGCCACAAAATGCCATACAAATGTAAGCTGATGTCAATTCCCAAATTTTAGTAATTCAAGGAGATTTTTTGGATTTCATTGGTTTCCATATGCCCAGTCTTGCTGTACTTTAGCAGATGGTCTTTGAGAGTTCTTATAGTGAAAATAATTTATGACCTTGGGGCCAACCTGTTGATAAAACTTTCTTACACCACATTGCCTATGATCCAGTGAGATTGGCTGATCTTGCTGGTGTTCAAAGAGGATACCCTGTATCTTGACTCCAGGAATTTTCACTGACTGTCCCCTGTGTCTGAAATTCTCTTTCTCTGAATCTCAATCTCCTGGTTTCCTTCATTCTTAGCTAAAATACAACCTTCTACAAGGAACTTTTCCTAGTTTCTCTCAAGGCTAGTGGCTCCCCTATAAGATGATTCCTAATTTATTCTGTATACATCTTCTTTGCAGAGAGTTGTTTGCATGTCCATTAGACTGTGAGAGCCTTGGGAACAGAAACTGTCTTCGACCTTTTTTTGTATCCTCAGGACTTAGCATGCAATAGGTTTAGTCACTGCTTATTGAGTTGACTCTGAATTTAGCTAATGCAATCTCCCTAGCTTGGTGTAGGAGCTGTTAGAACTTATACCATGCTGGCATTGCCTGGGAAGGTTCAGGGTCACCTCCTCACCACAATAAGGCATCAGAGGAGAGCTTTGGTGAAGGATCATTATTCTTCTCAAATGTTTGTTGAATGAGTCTGTTCTCTGGTGGTAATGAATGGGGAGGCAGCATTTTGTAAAACCAGGAAAACTTCTATCTACTTTTCAGATTAGCTTGCATGCAGAGGAGCATTAATTAAGTGCATTCTGTATGCCAGGCACTGTGCTAAATTCTGTGGATATAAAGAAAAGCAAAAAAAAAACCCCAAAACAAAAACCCAAAACTCACACAGTCCCTGCTCTCAAGGGTCAGTATGAAGTTTTGTCTTGTTTTCCTGTCTGTGGGCAAGTTTGGTTTATTCTTGAAGGGAGAGGATATAAAAGGTCACCCAGAATTTTATGTTTAGTATATTCCCCTAAAAGGAATAAAAGGGAAGGGGGGGGGGGAAGAACGGAAATATGAATCCAAATATGAGAGACAGATGGAGTGAAAAAGAAGGGATAGAATGGGATGAGGAAGGTCCGACATATCTCTGAGCTGTATTTGAAGTTAGGACACATGCTGAGTAATGGGAAGAGCATTTCAGAAGAAATGATTCTGCTTAGTCTTTAGGTATATAACTCATCAGGAAGAGCAGTGAGAATTGAAAGTATTTAGGTGAAAAGTAGAAGCACTGACCTTGGGGGAATAAATTGTCCTGATCCATATACCTTAATGGATCCTTCTTTCTGTTGCTCTCACTCAATATTAGAATTTTATAAATTAGTAATGGGCTTGAAAAAAATATCAAATGACATCTACTTTGTTGCTTTTGAAACAGTTACAGCAGTGCTCAAAATAACTACATATTCAATAAGCAATTAGAAGGCATCATGAGCTAATTGTGGTCAGAACTAGGGGTAGAGCCAGGGATTTTGGGCTAGTTTTTGACTTCTTTTTAGATTTATGTGATCTAGACACCTCTGGGTCTCAGATTTGGTAAGTAAATTTTCCATGAGCCTATATTTCAAATAAATAACTTTAATGCCCATGCTTAATATATTTTTTTAATGTGACATATCTTGGTGGTGCTTGGGATTTCTTTGAGGACAGATAAATAGCAAGCAGAAATATTGAATGAATAATAAGGTTGTATGATATAATTTCTAATATAATAGAAATAGTTTATATCTATCTAATGCTTCTGATCATATCTGTGAGGTACAAATGAGGAATCATAGGTTGATTTTCTCAGAGTTGCAAATATCACCTAGATTGTGAGGAGCAGAGCCGAGATTTGAACCCAGGTCTACTAAGTATATCCAATGTTTTGTTATTATACCATGATACTTACGTGTTAAGGACTGAATTAATTTTTTCTTCCCCCATTCAAACAGCTAGATGGTGCAGTGGATAGAGTGCCAGACCTAGAATCAGGAAGACCTGGGTTCAGGTCCTTCCTTCCTTCCTGCCTTCCTTCCCGCCTTCCTTCCCTCCCTCCCAAGGTCAAAACCTTGAAAAAAAAATAGAATCAAAATTCTATTTATAAATTAATCTCTTTATTTTAGTTCTTATGTGCATATGCATAGCAAATTCCAGAACTTATTTCTTTTTATATTGAATAACAGGGCAGGAAGGTTTACTTGAAGGTGTGTGTTGGGGAGGGTGAGGGAGGGGGGACGCAGGATGGAGATCATAAAGGGTTGGGAACTCTTGCCCTGTAGTCCATGGGAGACATCATAGACAGAAATTGACACCAAGTCATAATAATCATACTTCACTGGTGGTCTTGGGTTTACTGCTGGAATCTCTGGTAATTCCAACTTTAATAACTAATCATTCATCAAGCATTGATTAAGCACCCACTGTTGTGCCAAGCACAGGGGAGATAAATGCGAAGAATGAAATAATCCCTCCTCTGAAGGAACAGAAACTACGCCAACAATTGCTAGGATTTATATAGCACTTTAGGATTCTCAAAACATTTTATAAATGTGTTCTAAATTGCTCCTCACAATGACTCTATAAAGTAGGTGCTATTAATACCCCCCTTTTACAGGTAAAGAAATTGAGACCAAGGTTACATGGCTAGTATGGTGTCTGGGACAGGTTAGGAACTCAGACCTTTCTGACTCCAAGTCCAACACTATCTACTCTCCTACCTGACTGTCTGCGAGAAAGCCTGCATTCTACCCATCATGGATCAACACGTCTTGATCAGTCAGGCCTTGGTACATAATTTTCCAAGCTTGAGAAGCCCTTTCTTACTTGTTGTATAACAGGATTCTATAGAAAGAACAGTGATCTGCTTATAATAAACTTCCTTTTCAGTTTTATTATGGGGCTCATTGCATGGGAGAAGATTTGATGCGGACTTCATTTTTCTGATATCCTCCAAGAGCTGAGTCATCTTTGTTCCACATAAATTGGAGAACTTTCAGTAGGCTGCCAGTATATTAAATGGCTAATCAATTCTCAGTGGGGGAGGGGAGATGATGCTTACAGAAATTCCTGCCAATTTTGGTTCAACTGGAAAATGACTGCCATCTGGAGACTATAGGAGAAGGCAGTAATATTCACCATTTCTTGGCAGACAGGGAACCCCCGAGAGGACATCCTTATTCTATCACATCTCCCCAGTAGTAAATTCCCCGTGGCAAGATGTGACAATAAGATGGGTAACATGTGGTACCTTGTCAGGACTCATACCATGAAGCATATGTGAATCAAAAGGTTAAGTTCTAAAAATTTTCTATTACTGATGTGTCTTAGTGTCCTAGGTTTTTTCCCCTTTCTTCTTCTTGACAGCATGAGGTTTGATAACCCGTGATAGCTCTTGGTTTTGTTGATTTGTCTTTGTTGTCTCTCTCATAGATGTTGAACGTGAGTAAAAGTAGGACTAGAATTAACCAAAGTTATCCAAAAAGAACCATGATCAATTCCCTCCCTCTCAAAAAAGTCCATAGTTAATTACTGAGTAGCATGATGGAGAGTTAGAGTCAGGAGATCTGGGATGCAGTCTGGCTCAGTTTGAGCAAGTCAGCTCTAAAAATCTGTGACCCAGTGAAAAATCCCTCCATTTGACAATAAGCTTTTGGTTGAGAATAAGTAGGGCCAAAACCACAGACTTGTCAGCAAAAGAAGGAAGGGCATCACAGACATCATTTGGGAAGTTCCAACCTCAAAGTCCCTGAAGCTGTTTGCCTAGTGAGGGCTATGATTTTCCATGCAGCCTTATTTTTTTTTTTAAGGGAGCTGAAACGGCTTTTAAAAACTTCCTTGACTTGAAAGACTTGTAAAAAGCTATCGGTCTGTGGGCCAATTCTGCCTCCCCCACCTCCCTACTAAAAGTTCTAAGCTCAAAAAAATGTCACTGAACCATAATTACAGTGTTAGGCTGGAGAAGAACAATCAGCACAGGAATTATAATGAATGTAATAAAGTTAGTGAATCAGGGCAGAAATGTTTCACGTTCTTCTATAACCTCATCAGCCTTTCTTTGGGACAAAATGACCGACCTCTTAAGTCACTAAAAGCCACGATGACCAATAAGAAATCAGTCTTAAACTGGAGCAACTGGTATAGGATAAAAGTCATTCTATACTCAGTTATTAAATCATCTTCTCCAGCTTACAAGTCTTTCCAGTTAGTGGTTGTTCTTGACTTTAGAAAGACAGAATATGGTATGATGATCTGTGGAAAGAAAAAGGGAAATCTAATTGAATGATGCTTTGGAGCAGGGTGGAGTTTGAATAGAATCAGAGAATGTTAATCTGGAAGGGACCCTTAAAATAATTTAATCCCACCCATTCTTTTTGCACTTGGGAAAACTGAGGCCCAGAGAAGATGGCTTGCCCAAGATCACACAAAACTAGTGAGTAGTAGTGGTTGTTTGTCCTTCCTTTTTAAAGACCAGTGACATCATGGGGATGTCTTGAGCTGCAGGTGAATTGGATTTAAGTGAGGCAGAGATGCACAAAGTTATCAGCCCCACTCTTTCTTCCAGAATTATGGAGTCCAGTGTCAGTTGTCCAATGAGCGGTAGAGCCAGGGTGACAGCATATGTCTCTTGGCTTCCTATCTCCCACGGCTCCTTCTGTTACACCAATGTAGGCATAAGCTTGTTCAGAACAAAAGTTTCCTAGATTCACTGGAAGAATATAGAATGACAGGTTTTTTTTTCTTTTTTCCTTCTTGCATCATCTTAACCTAAAAGCGGTTTTCAGACAAGGTCCCTGAAAGGCATTTTTGAATTCAGTATTGCTAAGAATTTTCTCTCAAATAATTGGTTCTTATAAGGAAAAAAATGAATGTAGCATTAAAAATAATATTTTAGAGAAATGGAAATATTGTATCGGGTAGATTAAAAAAACTGGACTTTTACAGTTTGTTAAATCACAGAATGTTAGTGATATATGAGACTTTCAACATTTTCTAAACCAATTTATTTTAAATATTTGGAAACCGATACCCAGAAAGGGGAAGCTATCTACCTATGGTCACACTCGGTCTTAGAGTATGACCTTGTGTGACCCTGAGTGAGTCACTTAACGTCTATTTACCTCAGTTTCCCCAACTACAAATGGGGATACTAATGGCATCTACCTTGCAGGGTTGTCCAAGGATCAAAGCACTTAGCACAATGATTGACACATAGTAGGTGCTGTATAATTATTCCCTTCCCTTCCCCTTAGTGGCAGAGCAGGGATTAGAACCCAGATCTTTTGACCCTATTAGACAAAGAAGGTTGCTTCTACTATACTATCTTGGTTTTAATTGTTCATGAACTGATTACTTGAGCCAGAAATTACTTCTGCCATCTGCCTGTCTTTTGCTGACTTCCTCTTCCATCCCTGCATCACCCCCCCCTTCTGAACCTTGCCTTGTTCCTTTCTAAATCTCTGTTTTCTTTGTCCTGAGAATATCTTATCAGTCAAACCATTTTCCTTCCACCTGTACCTCTGCTCTGGCTCCTCACCATTGCTCAGCTGCCCTCCGACTCCTTGGCTTTGTATGGACTGGAAAGGCAGCATGGTAAGTGCCAGGATTGGGGACAGATGACCAGGCTTTATAATTTATTACCTTGCTAACCTTACTAAGTCCCTTTAACCCAATGACTTCTACTTCCTCTTTTATACAATTAATGGTTTGAATCAGATCAAGAGTTCTAAACATTTTTTTGTGTATTAGATCGTTTTGGCAGTTTGGGGAACCCTTCTCAAAATCGTTTTTACTTGTATAAAATAAAATATGTAGGATTAAAAAGGAAACCAACTATACTAAAAAAAAAGGGACGTGAGTTCCTGGATCCCCTGAAGTTTACCCAGAGACCCCAAATTAAGGACCTTTGGATTAGCCAGCATAGAAGCCTGTGCTCTTGCTGTGTATCAGGCATATGAAGGCTGGGCATTCCCAGCATCACCGGTTCTTCACAATACAGCCTGCTCTCCCTAGTTTCTCCCCGCCCCACTTGATCTAGGTTCTCATTCCTTCACCCAAGTCACTGATCCTCACTTCCTCCAATCCCCTTAAGCAATTGCTGTCTCTGGAGTTCAGACATTCTACCCTGGGCCACTTTGCTTGAGGAAAGAGAATTCCGGAGGGAGGCTGAATGATTTTGGCAGAGCAGTCTCTCACAACAAGGAGTAGCCAGAGCAGGAAGACTGCTTAGCTGAGAAATCTGGGAAGGTCAGGAACTGAGCCAGATGCTTATCAAGGGGAAAGTTGATAGTGTTTTTGTGAACTGAGCTTTCAGCTGTTTCCCTGAAGATAATAATAGATACATCATGTTTGGCTTTTGGTGGAGATTTTTTGAAAGAACTTGTATGGGTAGACTTGATTTGAAGACTTAAAAAAAATTAACCAGCTTGGAAAAGACTGTTGTATTAAAAGAAAACAACAATTCCCATCAAACACCTTCAATTACCCTGATGAGGAGAATGACATTGAAAGAGGGCCTGAGTCCTGACTTCAATTCTGTCCAAGTCTCTGTGACTTTGGGCAAGTGTCTTCATATCTCTTGGCCTCAGTGACATGGGTATAATGGCACCTCCTCTACCTACCTCTGAAGACAGAGTCTCTGCAAGCACTTTTGAAACAACCGACTGAGAACTTCCAGTTAAATATTATAGTAATATGACTTTTAGTGTTTAAGCATCAAATTGAATGAATGAAAAAGCATTTCTTTATTTACTGTGGGCAGGAACTATGTATGCTGAGTGCTGAGCATACAAATAGAAGTAAGGTGAAAGTCCTTGCTCCCAGGGTGGTCACACTCAAACTTGGGAAGAGAGAACATGAAAGAAAGTTCAGCTGTGTGCAGGATAGAGGCTCTGCAACAGGGTGATTGGCAGCAGGACCCGGGGCTTCGTAGTTTTCATCAGTATGTCACGTGGGGGTGAGGCAGGCCAGATGTCCAAGAGGCAAAAGTCTTGGTGGTCTTCCATCTGACAGGAACAAGCAGGATGGGTCACTCCAGCCTCATCCAAGCCTTTTGAGCAGTCAAGCTAAATGGGTAGCTTTGGGAGGAGATGAAGGAAAATCAGCATCTTTGTGGCTGGAAAAACCAAGGGGACTGAAGAAATAGATCTAAACTGTGGCTCTCACACCAGTGACTCGTGTGTAGAGCTTTGCCATCTGTCTGCCCAAGTTGCCGCTAGTTTTATTGATCCTGATCTTTATTCTCAGGCTGTCTAGTTGAGTCTTTTAGTTCCTCTTCCACCATCTTGATGATCTCCTTTGTTTAAGGTTTGGGCAGCATCCCTGAATGAAGTATTCTCTTATGTCACCAAGTGAATGATAGAGGAATTTACGATCCAGTCCTACAGCCTGGCATGTGGCACATTTCCCTCACAGCAAGCATGCTAAGCTGTCTATGTGACTGGACCAGAAAGAGAGAGAGCCAACACTTGGAGAGATTGCTTTTCTCTCCTTTCTCCCTCATTTAAACCATTAAAAAAATCCCAAACCCTAAAATAAACATCAAACAAACAAAAACACACTTGAGTTACCTTCAATTTCTTTTTGACCAAAGTGGGCCATAAGTAGGACCAGAACAGAGTGACCATCTTCAGCTTAATTTTAAAGATCTGTTGTCTGAAGGCCTCTGTCTAAGACAACTTTTCCTTCAACTCCAGAAACATGTGTTAAATGCCTCTTATATGCAAGACATAGCCTTGTCCTGAACGGTATCTTTCTCTCCTTACCCTATACTCTTTGAATCCGTGGCCCATACCATGAGGAGAAAAGGGCCCTTTTGGGGCTTGCCTCCATCTTTGGAGTTCTCCCACTCTTGTCCTAGGTGAGCACCTCAGCACAGTCCAGAGGCCCCGTTTTTGCCATCCTCGCTCCAGGTCCCCACCCGCCCTCAATCACTGTGGAATTTGCAGTTTCAGCCTTGGTTAGGATAGGGGCTGGTTTCCTGGACTTGCTTTGTTTTTTCTCCCTGCCCTAGACTGTTTTGGGGCCAGACTTTGAATTGCAGCCATTTTTGACCAGTTTCCTTGAAATTTATATCCTGGGGCAGACGGATTGCAGCCACTCTAGTTAAAAGTGAGGCAAACTGAGTCCTGTGGGATGCATCGTTTGGCCTGTTATTTCTGTAGCGCAGTGGACAAGTATTTCCCACCTTTTTCCCCAGAGCAGTAGTTTTTGCACAGAGGACAATACTCTGCCCACTTCACACCTCATTATTTCTAGTGACAAATTTAAATCTATTTCTGCTTTGAGTTCCAGACTCTGTTTCCTGAGACATGACCCACAGGGAGAGAGGGTGGTCAAAGCTCCCTGGAGGAGGAGTTCTAGGCCAGACAACAGGTTCTATGTGCATCTGAGCTGTTCATCTCTCCCAAAATAGCCCATTTGAAATGCAGCTTTCCTGGTTCATCATTTTCTCTTCCTCCCCATCCCCCCATCCGATCTGGCCTTTTCTCCTTTGGCTTCTCACAATAATTCTTGTATTTCAGCATGAAATCCCACAAAACAGGCTTTTCTTTTAGTAAACATCATCTTTGCTCACACTGAATATGTCCCATTGCTTCTCTCTACCAGCTGCACAGTAGTCTTATAAAGGGACCAGTGTCACGTTGAAGTTAACATTCTAAGCACTGTTCCTATTGTTCATGAAGTAGCTTAACTTCCTTGTAGCCACCTGACCTCTGACCTCCTAGTTTGTATCCAGGAGGTCCATCTGCATCTCCACCTCTCTCCAGCTCCTTTCTTCATTCCCAGTTTCTCTTCCCTCTCCTTCCTTTCCTTTTCTCCAATTCTCTCCTATTTTCTCCATCCCTTTTTATTCTCTGTAGCTTGAGCTACAGTAATACAGCGACACAGACAGGCATTTCTTTGACCGATTAGAGCTAAGAAGGTTTTAGAACCTGGGGATTATAGTGAAGGGAGGTGTTGTGGTCTAATGAGAAGTAGAGTAAGCTTGGAATCAGGAAACCTGAGTCCTCATAGTATGGTAACTAATAAATGTTTGTGTTGAATGAGGAAGTTGTGTCACTCAGAGCTGAAGTTTTCTGTAAATGAAATAGGTTGGATCAAGTCATCCAAGATCCTGAGAATTACTGAATGGTAGAATTGGGAGGAGCCACAGGGATCAGCTGGTTCCACCTTCACATCTCACTGATAAGAAACTTGAGGTCCTCCTGACTCCAGGGCCGGTGCTCTATTCACTGCACCACCTAGCCACCCCTATAAGAAACTTGAGGGTCAGTCAAGGAAGGTCAAAGGGCTGGGAAGTGGCAGGGTTGGGACATGTCCAATGCTCTCTGAAGTCTTTCTACTATACCACATTCTTTAGTGAATCTCTGTTGAATGAATGGAGAACAAAGATGGTGGACAAAGATGGCATGCTAACTGAGCCTGGTCTAATGAAAAGAACACTAGACTTGGAGTTCAAAGTCCTGGGACTTCTAGACTTGGGTTTGCCATTTGCTCTAGGACTGTGGTTCTCAACCTTCCTAGTGCGATTACCCTTTAATACTGGTATGTGGGTGGGCCTGCCTGGAGACAGATAGAAGAGCGGTGTCTTGGTTCCTAAGACCATTGGAAATATGTGTTTTCCAATGGTCCTAGGCAACCCCTGTAAAGGGTCATTTGACTCCCAAAGGGGTCGCGACTCACAGGTTGAGAACCACTGCTCTAGGACTTTTGTGAAACCATTTTAGCTTCTAATAAACCTTGGGTGTCTCATCAGCATAGTGGGATTAATAATACATGCACTACATTGTCTGTGTCTCACAAGGTTGTTATGAGGATAAATTAGATCATACATACATACATGTATACATATATGCCTGTATGTCATGCTTTGCAACTATAAAACTATTAGCTTTAAATTCTTGGTAGATTTCTAGAATATGCTATCAAAGGGATGATTAATGGACATTTAGAAAAGGAAGTAGTAATTGTAAGAGGGGCAGCTAGGTAGTCCAGTGGATAGCGGGCTGGGCTGGGAATCAGGAAGACTCATATTCCTGAGTTCAAATCGGACCTCAAACACTTCCTAGCTGTGTGTGATCCTGGGCACATCGCTTAACCCTGTTTGCCTCAGTTTCCTCATCTGTAAAATGAGCTAGAGAGGAAAATGGCAAACCATTCCAGTATCTTTGCCAAGAAAACCCCAAATGGGGTCATAAAAGGTTGGATGTGACTGAAATGATTGAACAACAATCATAAAAGAGCCAGCATAAAGAATTAGTCATACAGTACTAGCCTCATCTCCTTTTCTTTTTGATGGGTAAGCCTAGGGAATTCAGTAGAATTTACGTAGATTTTAGCAAAGCACTTGACAAGTCTTTCTGTTTTTGGAAAAGATATTGAGATAGAGGCTAGATCAGATCCTGAAGAGCCTGTCTTTTTAAAAAATATTTTGATAACTATGTTGCAATATGACTAGTTTCCTTTGTATTTTATCTTACACATTTAAAAACATGTGTCTGAGGTCCACAGAGTCCCTAGATTTCTTCAGACTGCCAGGAGGGTCCATGACACCCAAAAGAGGCTAAAAACTCAGTTTGGTGGAACTGAGTGGATAGCCAGACCCAATGTAGTCATTAATTTAGACATTAATTTAGAACTAAGTTGCTAAATGCCCCAGGAACATGTGCTTGATCCTGTAATATTTAAAATTTGTATCATCGAACTGGTTAAAGGCAGTGCATACTTATAAACTTGCAGATGAACATAAAAGTAGGAGGTATAACCATGTGTTGGGCGACACAGTCATGAATCCCAAAAGATCTCAACAAGCTAGAATGTTGGGTTACATATGAGACTATGAAACTGAATAAGGACAAAGATAAGGTGCTGCATGCAGAGTAGGGAAAGCATGGTGAGAGAGGAGTTATTCTGAAGAGGATCCGAGGGGTTTAGTGGACCACAAGTTGTAGATGTTCGAAGTGTGATGTGGTAGCTAAAAATCTAATGAAAGTGGGTTCCATTGAGGGAGGTGTAGTGTCCAGAACTAGGGAGGTGACAGACTTGCTGTTTTCTGTACTTGTCTTTATCAGACCACATCTGATGTATCGTTTCTAGTTTGGGGTTCATATTTTAAGAAAGACATTCAGAAATGGGAAACTTTCTAGAGATGGACAACCAGGATTGTAAACGGTCTTGAGAACACAGCCATGGAAGCGGATATGTTGAAGAAATTGGGTATATTTAACCTGGAGAACAGAATGCTAGAGGGAAGATGATACTTCTTTTTGACTGTTTTAAGGGCTATACTATGGAAGTCATACCTGGCTTCAGAAAGCAGAACTATAGGAGAAATAGAGGCAGTTTTTGGCTCCATATAAGGAAAAAAACCCTTTGGGACTCTCTAAAGTGAACAGGCTGCCATAGGAGACAGGTGAGTCCTCTCTCACTGGAGGTCTTAATGTAAAAGCTATGAGTAGGAAGAGAAGATATGGGTAGATAAGATTCTTAATTATATATGGGTTGTACTAGTTGGATGGTTTCTGACTCTTGGGGTTAGTTAATATTAATAATAATGATGATAATAACTAGTGTTTACATAGCACTTTACATATAACTCATTTGATTCTAGAATAACCCTGTAAGATAGGTGCTATTATTATACCTGTTTTACAGATTAGGAAACTGAGGTACAGAGAGATCAAGTGACTTTCCAGGGTCACGTTACCATTTTAAGTAGTGGAGACTTCAGACTCAGGTCTGGGGCTGAACTAGTGTGGTTGTGCGAGTAGAGGAGAGGAGGACTGTGAACCTGTTTAGGAGGTAGAATTGACAGCATCTGGCAAAACTAACTGGAAAATGGTGGGTGTGAGTAAATCTGAAAAACCAGGGTGATTCTACTCTGTAACTTGTGTGGTTGAATGAATGATAGTGAACCTTCACAGAAACAAGGAGTTTTGAAAGAGAGAATGGGTCTGAGGGGAAAGATAATGAATTTGGTTTCGAACATATTGAGATGCTAATGAAACATCTAGCTCAATTGGAGAGGGAGAATTGGATAGAGGTCAGGAGAGAGAGCAGGGTTGAATATGTAAATTTGGGAGTCAGTTGACAAGCATTTTTTGGGGCCCTTACTATATGCTAGGCACTGGGGACACAAAAACAAAAAGGAAATAATTCCTGTCCTCAAGGAGCTTATGATTTAGTGGGGGAGAAAATCGATCATTGAATCCACGGGAGTTTTGGATTTCACAGAGAGAATGTAGAGTGCCTAGGACACAGTCCTATAGTATATACATGTAGCAGTTGAGAAATGAAGGATGATCCTTTAAAAGAAATTGAGAATTTGTCAGATAGTTGACTGAGATGTAGGGTGTTAGAGCAGTGTTGGGAAATGTCAGGGAGGAGAGAATATCCAGAATAGTGGTAACAGGCAATGGGCCCTACAGAGAGGTCAAGGATGAGGAATGAGAAAAAACACTGGATTTAGCAGCAAAATCATTGGTGGCCTTGGAAAAGGCAAGTTTAGTTAAGTGGAGTGGACAGAAGCCCAAATGGAAGGGGGGAAGAGAAGTGAGTGGGAGGTGGTAAAGTGAAGTCAAGGAGGAGAGCCAGATTTTTTATTTTTATTTTTTGCAGAATTTGGCTGTGAAGGGAAGGAGAGATATAGGACAAGAGCCAGAGGAGATATTAGGGTCAAGAGAAAGGTTTTTCTTTTCTTTTTTTTTTAAAGATTGGGGAGATCCAGACATGTTTAGGAATCAGGAAAGAATTTAGTGGATAAAATGAGATTGGAAATTAGGTCTCAACAAAGAGAGGGGACCTGAGGTTGAGTGTAAGTTGAAATTGAATTGTGAGGAGTCAAAATTCCTTTAGCTGTCTACAACACTTAGTACATAGGTCACCCTCAATTTCCCTGATGGGTCTCTGTGACACACAGAGCAATCTGAATGGATCATTGCCCTCACTAGGACAAGCTGGTATTTTAAAAAGAAATCAAACAAATGGAAGCCTTGAAACAATGTGAAATTTCCCAGAAGGAATGAAAACTTCAGGTGATTGCTTGGAACTTTTAGGCCCAGGAAGTCTTAACTTTTTTTTTTTTTTGGTCCAATACTCTGGTTGGCAGGTTGGAGAAGCCTATTGACTCCTCAGAATGATGTTTTTAAATGCATAAAATAAAACACATAGGATTACAAAGGGAAAACATCCTTGAGGACAAGCTATCTAGACCCATCAGAATAAAGTTTGTCATTTTTTAAATAACTTAATAATATTCTGTTTCATTCATGTACCACCGTTTGTTTATCCATACCCTATTACTTTAATTCTTATTCTGCCACAAAATGTTAAAACTAATTTGGTTCCCTTGGAGACCTTCCTTTTATCTTTGACCTTGAGGAGGTTCTGACTATCTTTGGGGAGGGAAAAGAATGCAAATTTATATAGTATATTATGCTAACCATTTTTACAAATATTATCTCATTTGATCCTCGTGACAACCCTTTGAGGGAGGTACTGTTATTATCACTCCCATTTTACAGCTGAGGTAAACTGAGGCAAACAAAGGTTGATTGACTTTCCAGGGTCACCCAGGTAGTGTTTGAGGTCAGGTTCAAAGTCAGTTCTTCTTCACTCCAGGCCCAACACTTTATTCATTGGGACAGGAATGCCTCTTCTTTCAGTCTCTAAAAGTTGCTGTTGAAATGCAATATATACTAGGTAGAGGGATATTGTGAAGAGATGGCGAATTAAAGGAATAAGGAATGAACGTGGCATAGTGGAAATCACTGAAACACTTGGGTGTTAGTGCTGGTGTTGGAACTACCCTGCACTGTAACCAACCAATCAATCAATAAACATATTTAGTAAGTGTCTACTGTGTATCAGACACTGTGCTAAACTGTGGAGGTACATACAAAAAGAGGCAAAATAGTCTCTGCTTTCATGGAGTTTACAATCTGATAAATGAGAAAGCCATATTATTCTGGGGCCTCCCTCTCTTCTTCATCTGTAAAATGAAGGGGTTGGATTAGATTATTACAAAAGTTCCTATTGATTCAAACATCCTATTATGAACTAGATCCTACTAATCCAAGCCAACTAGTCTAGGTCAGGGGAAAATAGTGGAGTGGTCCAAAGACCCTGAAATAGGAAGAAGGAGTTAGGTTTGAAAAGAAGAGGTAGAGGAACAGAACTGGAAGAGTGATATGGTAGATCCAAGATGGTAGCTCAAAAGTGCACAGGCTAGAATCACCCAAGGATCAAAGTCTATGGAAGAGTCAAGATTTCATAGGGTTGGTGCCAGGGACACTTGGGTGGGTTGGTAAGGGAACAGGCTATGATGTCAAAGTGGTTTGGATCAGAAACTAAAAGAGTAGATTTGGGACCAAAACAGAAAAGAACCTTGAGGACTCACTGAGAGTGATGAGAGGCAGCATCTGGTTATTTGGTACTTTTAAACCTGAGCTATCCATCATCTGTAGTAGGAATGGAGTGACTGAGAGCTTTGAACCCCAAGTAAGAATTCTGCATCTATTTTTCAACTTCCTGTTGCTAGTAATCCAGATTCCTTCAAAAGCTGCCCAGTCGGGTTGTAATGGAAAACAATACAAAAAGAAGTCAGCAGGCGTGGGAAAAGGCTGACAACAGATTTTTAAAAATTTTCCCTAAAAAAGGGTACAAGGGGGGCAGATAGGTGGCAAAGTGGATGAGCTTGAGGTCAGGATCATCTCCTTGAGTTCAAATACAGCCTCAGACACTTACTAGCTGGGTGACCCTGAGCTAGTCACTTAACTCCATTTGCCTCAGTTTCCTCATCTGTAAAATGAGTTGGAGAAGGAAATGGCAAACCACTCCAGTATCTTTGCCAAGAAAACTCCATCTAGACAGCTGGACAGAAGTAAAAAAAAAAAAAATGACTGAACTACAATGAAAAGATTGAGGACTTAGAAAAACCCTTGGGCTATGCAATTAAGAGATAATTGACAATTTAGGGAGAGCAGTTTCATGCTAATGAGGTAAAAGTCCACTTTGCAAAGGTGCTGAAGTGAGTGAAAGGAGAGGATGGGGAAACTAGTATTGTAGATAGATTTTTTTTTCAAGAGGTCTGACTGTAAAAGGGGGGGACTAGGTCGGGATAAGCATACGGTCTGGTGAGTGTTTTTTAATGATGCTGGAGACCGAGGCAAGTTTGTAGGAAGCAGAGGAATAAATAGAAATGAAAGACTACAAAGGGAGGGGATGATTTAGGGGTTGAAATGCCTAAAGGAATAGGAGAGAATGGTATCAGGGGAAAGTAATAGGTATATAATTACAGAGAAACATCAAGGACCAATATGTTTCCCTTCCTAACTTTCTGCTCCTCTAGTTCTTTATTTCATTCTGTAATACTTGCAAAGACTTGATATTTCATCAACGTGAGGACTTCTCTGCACTATAGTAGACTATCTTCATGGATTGCCTTGGCCAAAAATCTTTATTTGAACTTTGACCTTTTTGAGGATGTATTCTTAATCTCAAGGACGCCTTCCTTGCCTTGGAGTAAAAGTGCAACTTGTGTGTGTGTGTGTGTGTGTGTGTGTGTGTGTGTGTGTGTGTGTGTGTTTTATTTCTTCCAGAAGCACACATTCATTTCCTGATTACCACACCACTGATTGCTTTTCCTTTATGTGCAGAATGCTTTGGGTCTCAGGCTTAATGTAAGTCAATTTAGAATTCAAACAAAAATATTGCACATAAAACTCCAGGGGTAGGAGACTTGTCTGTGGGATTGACATTGATGAATTTATGTAGTTGACTGATAATTTATAATGAAAAGAGAAGAATCCTCAGTGCTTTCCTCCAAATGAAAGCTAGCAATTAGTCAATTCAAAAGACTTAGACAATGTGGGCGGCTTAGCTTATTATGTTGGATCATTTGAGTTCTCCCTAGCAGTGGGGAGTTTAAAAATCAGTCACCACAAACATATGTTTATGTGGTACATGATGAGAGTTTTCCCCATCCAGAATATTACTCGTTTCAGTTGCTGCTTAATGTTTTGCCATAGAACAAATGGTTAGATGCTTTCTATTAATAATAATGATGATATTAGTCTTTTGTCTAGATTCAGAGTTATGCTCTTCATCATTTAATGTTTCATCATCTCCTTGTTCTGTAGGTACTTACTGGGATACCTTGAGGGATTCATGATGTTGTTGTTTCAGATACTTCTTTATGGTTTAGGTTGCAACCCATCCATACCTGATGCCAATCTACGCATATCCTTCTTTCAGTCTCCTAGGAAGGGTCCACCCAATAGTCCTTTCTGTTCCTCCAACTAGATCTTTTTGTCTCCCAGCTCCAGGCATTTTCACTGATTGTCTCTAAGTTTGGAATGCTCTTCTTCCTCATCTCTGCCTCTGGACTTCCCTCAAGCCTCCCCTAAAATCTCACCTGCTATAGGAAGTCCTTTCCAGCCACCCTTAGTACTGTCTCTTTCCTTCTGAAATTGCTTTCCATCTACCTTGTATACATCTTGTATATACATAGTTGCTTGCATGTTGTCTCCCTCCTTCTTGGAGCTCCTTGAAGGCAGGCACTGTTTTTATCATTCTTTTCATCTCCAGCACTTAGCAAAGCAACTGGAAAGTAGTAGGTGCCTAATAAATACTTTTCAACCAACCGACTGAAACTAGAGTCCTTCCTCTGTGTGGCTACCAGTGTGACCCTTGGCTTGTCCACCCATTGTCACTTAACTTTTGCTATCTAACTAGCACATTTCCTTTTCAAATCATACAAGATCTCAGATGACTTTTATACCATCTCTCACCTTCACGTCATTTAGGGGCACTTAGAGACCTAATGTGGTTTTGGATCATTCAGAAGATACAGTTCTTGCCCTCCACTTGGATGTTCCATTAATAATTACATGATTTGATATTGACTCAGGTCTAATTAAAATAGCAGAGGAAAAATGGGGCTTCCCCTTTCTGGGGATATCTCTCTCTATACCCACAAAGTACTTCTTTTTGGCCACCCCTCTCCTGTGTATGTGTTTTTGTGTATTAGAATGTAATCTCCTTGAGAACAGGAACTTTTTGTCCTCCTTCAGCCGAAAGCACAGTGTTTGGCATAAAGTAAACTCTTAATAAATGCCTTTTCATTCATTTATTCATGAAGGATTTCTTCTACCTCTCTGCACCCCCTTTTGAAAAGAATTTTAGTTTTCTGCTATCTTCATGGATGGAGAAGACAGACTTTGTTTCTCTACTAAAACATCTACTTCAGTTCCTAAAGTTTACAATTGGTTGGAGTACTTGTTAGATCTGGTTATTATTATTGCGGTATAAAACTGGGTTTCTTAACATTTTCTCTAACACAGACTACCTCCCTCTCTGCCTGCCCTGGCAGTCAGTGGAAACTAAGGTACCCTTCCTCAAAGCGATGGTTTTAAATGCACAAAATAATAAAACACATTATAGGGAAAAGGAATTATATTGAAACGGAATTATCAAATAATTTTTTTAAGTTCACCAATTCATGATTAAGAACCTCTGATCTAAACTAATAATGATGATATCTGCTTTTGCATTTCATGCTTTGCAAAATACTTTCCCACACAACAAGTCTCTGGGATAGGTGAGAAAATAAACTGCAGCTCAGGAAAAGTAGGTGACTTAATGATGTACACACTCACTGCTAGTAGATGTTAGAGCCAGAATAGGAAGCCTGGTCTTTTTGACTCCAGACATCCAAGCACTTCTTTTTCTACCATATCATAAATTGATAGTAGTTGTGATGAAAGATTAATTTTTCTGTACAAAAGGGAAGGGAGGCATCATTAGCATTTTTTTTTTAGGGCAGAACAAATAGAAATATATCTGTTATGTTGCTTCCCTGTAAAAGGCATTGGTAACCTAGGCAAAAAGTTTTAAGGCAGGGTAAGAGACAGCGTGGCCTGCCAAAGAGACTTTCTTAAGGCATGTGTCTGATTATGCAGTACTCCAGCTCAATAAACCCATGGCTCCCTGTTACTTGAGTCAGAAACAAACCCTTTTTTTTTTTTAAACCTTAAACAACCTGATTCCAACCTGCATTTTTAGCCTGCTTCCCCTTCTTGATCTCAATGGTCCAGTCATGTTGGCCTTTTTGTTTATCACCCACACAGAGCAGGCGGTCTCTGGCCCTGTCCCTTGCTTTCTCCAAGTTGTCTCCCATCCTGGCATGTACTCACTCCTTTTAGAATCTCTAGTTTTCTTCAAAGCACAGCTTAAGAGTTACCTTTTATACGAGGCAGGGTTATAGTTCTGTCAGGAATAGTGATCCTTGTGGAGATGCTCAGTAGGTGCCTGGAATTACAAAATTGTAAATTTTGGGGCAAGGGCTCAGGACTGGAGATAAGGACCCAAGAATCAATTGTATAGAGGTGATCCTTGAAGCCCTCTCTATTCACCACCCTGAAGAACCCTAGCATCGGCTCAGACATACCACAATTCTCTTGACACAGTTTCCAAAGGAAAAACAACCAACAGACCGCCCAAACCCACACGAGACATGCATCCAGGGTGCCTCACTACAGTGAGAGTACTGCCCTGACATGCCTCCAAGCCACATGTGACTGCTGCTTTGTTCACTCCACCCGGGTCTCTCTGTAGACCCCAGACTTGGAGTGGCCACCTTTGTCCAAAGATGCTGCAATAGCAGCCGTTCTGTCTGCTTCCCTTAAAAACCTTAGCTCCTGGAACCATGGGCAGAGAAACCAGTGTGAGCCGAGCTGTCTCACCTCAGCTGCTCTCTGTCTCCAGGACATGGTGGTGGAAAGCTTGCCAGGGCAGTTTCCAATGCCTGGTTCCCTTTCTTCTTTCCTACCTCCAAGCCTTGTTCTACTCCCTTCCCCCACGCCCCCCCACTGTCCAGACATTAGATGAGGAAACTGAAGTCTGGAGACATTAATTGACTTGTCTTCCTCTTCAGCTTTAGGAAGTTTATTTTAGACAAAACGTTACGAGTTCAGTCACAATCAGTCTGAGCCCCCAGTTAGGAAAATTCCTGGCATGTAGGCAGAAGTTGGGCTTTCTGCCTAACTTTAACATTTATATCTATCTCTTGTTCATCACTAGTCTCTTTGTGGTTGAGGGAAAATTCAGTTTACTGGAAACATTTGAGTAATGAAACAGCTGATTATATTGTAGTGTCTGTAGATAGACAGACACGAGGAAGGGAAGATGAGGAAAGAGGAGACATTTTCTTGGACCTTAGCCTGGGTCTTCTTATAGGAGATTCTGGTAGAGCCCGTGATCTTCTTTGCTATCTCCATTCTCTGGCACATCGTTGTCTTACTTTTGCTTTTCAAAGGTGTGCTGGAAAGTCACATGCTCTAATTTGTGGCATTCCTCCTCCTTCTAGCTAACTGCATAGAGTTAGGACTCATGCAGGACTCTGAAGAAACACCCAAATCCTCCAGCTTGTTGGAATTTAGACTTCATTTCTGACCTCATCTCTCTTCATCCAATGGCTTTTAAAGACTTTTTCACATTTAATTTAAGGCCACTTGATTGATTGATATGTATTTTTTTTAAGGAATTATTTTCTTTGGTAAGCTTTTGGACTTTCTTTTCTATTTGGCCAATTTGCTTTTTAAGAGATTCTTCTCAGCTTTTTGGGCCTCTTTTGCCATTTGGGTTAGTCTGTTTTTAAAGATGTTATTTTCTTCAGTATTTTTTTGGGTCTCCTTTAGCAGGCTATTGACTCGTTTTTTCATGATTTTCTTGCATCACTCTTATTTCTCTTCCCAATTTTTCCTCTACTTCTCTTACTTGATTTTCAAAATCTTTTTGAGCTCTTACATGGTCTTCAACCAATTCATATTTTTATTGGAGGCTTTTGGTGTAGGAGCTTTGACTTTGTTGTCTTCTGCTTGTATGTTTTGGTCTTCTTTGTCACCAAAGTAAGATTCTATAGTTTGACTTTTTTTACACTGTTTGCTCATCTTCCCAGCCAAATACTTGACTTTCTAACTTTGTCAAAGTAGGACTCTGCTTCCAGTAGGGTTGGGGGTGGGGATGGGTGTGCTGTCACAGACTTCAGAGGTTTTGTATCAGCTGCTTGATCCCCCACCATCTGTGGTTCCAGAGCACTGAAAGCAGCTGCTGCCACTGCCACCTCTGCCACCCCTTTTAATATGTATTCTTACCTTATAGTTAAGTTATCTGAGCTAAAATGGGGGGTTGCTTTCAATCCCACCCTTAAACACATGAGCATTATAACTGGAGTAGTTATCAAACAGTGAACAAAACCGTTTCTCTAAAAATAACCTTTTCCCTTCATTCCAAATAATTTCAAAGTAAGTCAAACTTCTTTGGTTTAGTATTTTGCTATTAATTTTGTTTGACCCTGAAACATCAGTAAATGTTCTTTTTTCAGTTCCTTGATGTTGTGTTTTATCATCTACTTGATAACATCTCTGCCAATGTTTATCAACTATCATATTCAGCAGTTTCTTTTTAAATCTATAGTTGGGCATTTGAAAGTTTTATCATTTAGACTGTCTGTTCTATTCCACTATTGTTCCTTTTTGTAATAATTTAATATTATCATGTCCAATACTGAATTATGCACAGAAGTGTGCTGATCCAGTTTGAATGGGTTCTCCAGAACTGATTGTTAAATTTTCGCTGTGAGCATTTATGCCTCAGAAATCATCAAATGCTATAAATCAAGCCTTGATTTATTGGTTTTGTTTTTTTTTTTTTGATTGTCTAAACTTAAGAAACTGATGGAGAAAATACTAAAAACAAAAATGCAGATTAAACTTACAAGTGTGTCTTGGTATGTTCCCTTCCACCCTCCAAAGCCTGGTTGTTTAACATTTAACAGCATATAGATACCTCATTTCTTATGAGGAGATGGAGTGAAGGATAAACACCGGAGTAGAATCTTAGGATGTTAGACTTGTCTTTTTCCTTAGAGATCATCTAGTCCCAACTTTGTAGTTTACAGATGGAGAAAATGAGAACCATATTTTGACTTAGGCTAGTTCACTAACTTTCTTAGAGAGTTAGGGGCAGAGCTTGGCTAAGACTGGAGAGATGTACTGCCTCTTCAGTTAGGGCTACATTTCCCAGTTGGAGTTAATTAAATTGATTTGGGCTACAGCAGCTAGATGGTACAGTGCTGGCCCAGGAGTCAAGAGGGCCTGAGTTTAAATCCAGCCTCAGACACTTAATAGCTGTGTGGCCCTGGGCAAGTCACTTAACCTGTTTGCTTCAGTTTTCTCATCTGTAAAATGAGCAGAAGGAAATGGCAAACCACTCCAGTATCTTTGCCAAGAAAACCCCAAATGGGGTCACAAAAAGTTGGATATCACTAAACAAGAACAGTCATTAGATTTGGAGTAGTGAGGAGTTGAAGAATCACTTCAATTTGAAACTAAGCTCTTATACATACCACGGAGACATGTTCCAGGCCTCTTTTCTTATTCATAAGTTTGTACTAGAATCATTAGATCAGCAGTTCTCAACCTGTGGGTTGCAACCCTTTCACAGGGGTTGCCTAAGACCATCGGAAAACACAGATTTCCGATGGTTTTAGGAACTGAGACACCTCTCCTCTATCTGCCTGCAGGCGGATCCACCGACATGCAGGTAACACCCATATATGAGTATTAAAGGGTTGTGGCATTAGGAAGGTTGAGAACCACTGCACAATGATCTCTATGTCCCTTCCAATTCTATGCATTCTGCAGAAAGGATCCTTTAACCCCCTTTTTTTTGCCACTATGTTGGATTCTAACGTAGCACTTTAACAAGTGTTAATGTGAAAACAAACAAACAAAACCAATATGAAGTGTTTGAACTCATTCCTCCCGCAGGAGGGCCTGGATGATGGAAGGATGTGGTTGTTGGAGATGTAGTGATCACAACATTCCCCAAATCCTATGCCTTTTCTAGCAGTCGTTGGCCTTAATGGAGTTAAACCTTCCTCCTTTTCCTCAAGGAAGCAGGGCCTAAGAAAGCATCTCAGGTACTTGCTTACAAATTTCTCTGGGTTAGTCTTTTCCAAAGCTTGTTGACAGAAGGAATATTTCCATTCCATTTATTTATATTGCCCTCTGACAGGAGAACCTAAGTAGCTGGAAATACCTGGAAAAACAGAGAGAGAGGAAATCGAGTCAGTCACAAGGAACAAATGTGGTGGAACTGCTGGTTTCCTGGGGCTTGTTCATCTTCCTCTTTCTGCTTCATCTGGGTATGAGTTGTGAGCAGCAGGGGACCAGAAATCAGGAAACTTGCAGGACCTTGGCTAAATCTCCCACTGTTCTGGGTCTCTTTTCCCATCTTTAAAATGGCAGTCATAACATTCACTGTCTATATTTTTAGTGGTCTTTTAAGTATAAAGTCCCTTAATATGAAAAAGAACTTTGAAAGGCTAAAAAGTGTCGCTTCAATTTCAAATACTATTAATTGAATTTTATTGTAAATCTTGCCTTGCATGCTTTTTTTTTCTGTGTGGGGGGGGAGATGTACTTTTTAAAAAGTGACTTTAAAAGTAAAACAAAAAAAAAAATCAAACCACCTAACCCTCCACCCTCTCCCTTCCCCACGAGGCATAGCTGTGAAAGAGAGATCTGTTTTATTCATAGTCAGGCAAGAGGTATCTTGCCAATGAGAAGGCAAACTAAAAAGAGATAACCCTTGGATTCCTGAGACGTGCCAGAGAGAGTTCTTCTCCCAAAGCAGGAAGATGGATACTGTGGACCCTGGCAGCAAAGCTTGGGACAATGACTCTTTGAGGAAACAATTCCCTACAAAGGTTGCTCTGTTGCTAGAAGAAACTGCTGATGTGCAGCTGGGATGACTCAGCAGCACTCCCAGATGTCCAGAGGTTTTGTAGGTATCCCAGCATCTCTCTTAATGGCTGCTCACAGCACAGCAATAAGGAGCAGTGACAGGTGGGTGCTAGTAGGAGAATATCCTTTCCCCCTTCCCCTCAGTAAAAGTAATTATTGAAATTGAGAGTCTCTCTGGGAGGGAGAGAGGTGTCTGTCTATATTAAGATGGAAATGTGCTTTTTCAGATTTTAATTTAATTTTCCCCCCTGATTTTTGTTTATATGGAGTTTTCTTGGCAAAGATACTGGAGTTGTTTACAATTTCCTTCTCTGGATAATTTTACAGATGAGAAAACTGAGGCAAACAGGGTTAAGTGATTTGTCCAGGGTCACACAGCAAGTGTCTGAGGCTGGATTTGAACTCAGGAAGATGAGTCTTTCTGACTCCAGGCCTGGTGCTCAATTTACTGTGCTACCAAGCTACCCCAAATTTACTTATTTTCTATAAAGCATACATCATCTCCATGGAACCATATCAGAAGCATCACAAACTTTTACCAGCCTTCTTATTTCTAGCTCATTTTCTTCCCCTGTTTGGTGGTTAAAGGTAGTAGATGAGGTGGGGGCTACAAAAGGTATTTTGTTTTGCCCAAGTGAGTCTACAAAAGTGTGAAAGTTACAGGATAAGCACTAAGGAGGTAGTAGTAGAAGATGGTCATAATTGTAGGTCATAGTTGCTTGTGGGAACCCCAGGCATCACATTCTTGTGGAGAAATGATAGAGAAGACAGAAGCCAAGAATAGCAGTTAACTTTAATAGAATCGGTTACCATATCAGAGCAGGATTCATTCCTCGAGAGCTGCTAGAAAAGAACCTATTTCTGTTGAGAAGAATGTTTGGGGTATTGTACTTAGAAGTACAAAAGATTTTTTTCTTCTTTGGGAATTTCAGAGACCTCAGCTGGTATTTTTGGCTGCTCATATGTAACCCTTGTCTTCAGGCAGCCAAAGCACAGAATTGTTATATGTCTCTTTCCATTTCTGTTTCCAGGGCAGGAAGATCCCAACAGCTTGCGCCATAAATACAATTTTATTGCAGATGTCGTGGAGAAGATTGCTCCAGCCGTGGTTCACATCGAATTGTTTCGCAAGTATAGCAAGCATTGCATTTTTATATTTCCACAGGGGCTTACACTTGATACACACACTTCAATTGAGTGAATGTTGTAGTTGAGTTACTTCTGAGATTTAGCAAAATATTTAAACTCTCATTAAATATACATTATATGTATATGTGTGTATATATACACACATATATATATTATATGTATATGTACATACTCATATATACACAAATATCCTTAAAGGAAGACATGTAAGGGTTTTTCAATTAGGAAGCTTCCCTGTGTGATGTATCTAAAAAACCCCACTGTCCTAGATGTTTTTCCCTGATAAATTTCTAGTAGTTCTTGCCCTGGAAAGTCCCCTAAGCTTTTATTGCATGGGATTTTGTTTTAATCCATTAAAACATTGGTATAAAATTAGGTTGCTATATTTCCAAATATTTAAAGTCACAGTTATAGGAAATGAGAGCCAAGAAGTTCATGGTTGGGTGGTCTGCTTTGAGGTTCTGTGGGTATAGCTATTGACTCTGTGTTGCAGGCTACCTTTTTCCAAGAGGGAAATTCCAGTGGCCAGTGGGTCTGGATTCATTGTGTCTGAAGATGGCCTGATTGTTACCAATGCCCATGTAGTGACCAATAAGCATCGGGTTAAAGTAGAGTTGAAGAATGGGGCTACATATGAAGCCAAAATCAAGGATGTGGATGAAAAGACAGACATTGCGTTAATTAAAATTGACTATCAGGTGAGTCTCCTAAGCTTTAATCATTCCATATCTGGTACATAATACCTTTCCTTTGAGATTTAAGGGGTGAATAGGTTTGTGGAAGGGAATTTCTGCTGTCTCACTGGTCACATCATCCATAGTATCTGTTTTCAGAATTTCATATAAATTGTTTAATGAGCCACCACGTTCAAGAAATTCATTAGTTGCTGGCCAGTTTACTTTGGTGGGTTGGTTGTTGGTTAGCAGGCCCAGTCTACTTCTCAAACCATTCCTGAAGTTTTTCCAGCTTGGTAAACCTTTGGTAGCTTATACTTTACTAACATCATTCTTTTGAATTCGGAGTTGTTTCCATATCACATATGAATTATGGGTACAGTACCCTATAGTACAGTGGTTCTCAACCTTCCTAATGCCGTGACCCTTTAACACAATTCCTCATGTTGTGGTGACCCCCAACCGTATTTTTGTTGCTACTTCGTAACTGTAATTTTGCTACTGTTATGAATCTATCTGATACGCAGGATGTATTTTCATTGTTACAAATTGAACGTAACCCACAGGTTGAGAACCGCTGCTATAGTAGAACTGGAGTTTCTAATAGTTTCTATACATTGACAGATGAGGTAGCCACCTTTGCAATTGTGCTGCATGAATGCCAGATATCACCATCTTGATTTTCGTTGTAGTATAAATCCCCATGTAATCTTATGTAACTGTTGATTTGCTTTTTTTTTTCATGGTGAAAGGCAGCAGAAGATATTAGTCAGCACTTGCCTTCAAAGGCCACAAATTCTGAGTTGGGGGAATCCATCTTACACAGACACAGAAAGATGTGAGAATCAGGAGACCTAGATCCTAGCTCAGTGGTTCTCAACCTTCCTAATGCTGCGACCCTTTAATACTCTTATGTGGCCGTATCTGCATGTGGGCGGACTCGCCTGGAGAAGGATAGAGGAGCGGTCTCTCGGTTCCTAAGACCATTGGAAATATGTGTTTTCCAGTGGTCTTAGGTGACCCTTTGAAGGGGTCGTTCGACCCACAAAGGGGTTGTGACCCACAGGTTGAACTGCTGTCCTAGCTCAAGCTCTTCCACTACCTCTGAGTGAACTTAGTGTCTCTAAGATTTGATTTCCTCATCTGCAGAGTGAGGAGTTTGGACTGGCTCCACTTACAGCTCTATCAGGCTGTGATTCTGTGGCTTAATGTGTTTGGGGCATGCTTGTATCTCCAGAGGGAGTCATGCTGTAACACTCTTTGAGCAATCCCAGTGCATGGTGGTCTGGGTTCTGTATCAAATGAGAAATTAGGTACTTGATAATAATAGCTAGCTTTTATATAGTGTCTACTATCCTGTGCTAAATACTTGGCAAATATTATCCCATTTGATCATCATAACAACTCTGAAAGGTAGGTGCTATTAATTGCCCTATTTTACAGTTGAGGAAACAAATGTTAAATGACTTGTCCAAGGTCACACAGCTAGTAGTTGTCTGAGGTGGCATTTGGATGTAAGTCTTCCTGACTAAAGGCCCAGCATTCTTTCCGCCATACCACCTAACTCAGGGTGGGGAGGCTGTGGCCTCGAGGTCACATGTGACCCTCTCGGTCCTCAAAGTGCTGTCCTTAGACTCCAGACTTCACAGAACAAATCTGACCTAATTGTTCATATTAAGCCCGATTGAAACTAAGGGAAGATGGAGATCACTACTAATAGAAATCATAGTCCTAGGTTGGGAAAGGACACTAAAAGCCCCTCGTACTTGCGTTCAGACTTATCCTGGATATATATGCAGTAGAGTCTAAAACATTCAGGAATGTGTAGGCTTTTCTAGTCCCTACCATTAAAAAAAAGAAAAAGATGACATTGGAAGCATTTCCCTCTAGAAATGATATCATGGGCTGTGTTTGTTTGAAATGTAAAATCCCACTTGAATTGTGCATCTTTTAAAAAATTGTTTTTTACCAGTTGCATATAAGAAACAATTTTTAAACATTTGAGTTCTAAATTCTCTTCCTCCCTCCCTTCTTTCTTCGCTTCCTCTTCCCCTCCTTCTGGAGACAGCAAACAAGTTGATATAGGTTACATGTGTGCAATCATGCAAAACATATTTCCACATTAGTCATGTTGTGAAAGAAAACACAGGCCAAAAAAAAAGCCCATGAAAAAAATAAAGTGAAAATAGTGTGCTTTGATCTGTATTCAGACTGCATCAGTTGTTTCTCTGGAGTTGAATAACATTTTTCATCAAGAATCCTTTGGAATTGTCTTGGATCATTGTATTACTATAGCTAAACAATAATTGTGTATCTTGAGTTTTTGTGTTGTATTTACCTTAAAGGGCCGTATAGATGTGAGCTTCTGTTGTTTGTAAATGTGGCTATTTTGGCAGATTGGCAAGAGATGCGCACTTTATGCCCAGTTTTAAAAAAGAAACAAAAACCTGTGCAAAGCAGGCTCACTCTTTCTGCCACTTTCTTACCACTAGAGTGGGATAGTGATCTGGCATAGATGCCATAGATGCCTCTCAACAAAATCAAACTGTCTGTGAAGTTGCTGGTAATTAGTGAGGTGCTTATGGATGCATATTATCTATATTTTGTACATGTAGTTAACTCCCTGGCTGGAATATCAGATCCTTGAAAACAGGGATGCTTTAAATTTTGTCCTTCTGCCTGGCACATAGTAGGAATTTATAAGTATCTGTTGACTGAGCTGGTGGCAATAATTTGTAGTAACAGCAATATCTATTATTGCAAAGTACTTTTCATATGTTATCTCATTCATTTCTCACAACAACCATGGGAGGCAGGTCATATGATTATCCTCATTTTAAAGATGAGGAAGCTGGGACTGAGGGAGGTCAAGTGACTCATTTTAGACAGTTGAGTGGTGCAGTGGATAGGGAGCCTGGCCTGAAATCAGGAAGACTCATCTTCCTGAGTTCACATCTGGCATTAGCCACTTACTAGCTGTGTCGCCCTGGGCAAGTCATTTAACCCTCTTTGCCTCATCTGGGAAATGAACTGGAGAAGAAAATGGCACACCACTCCAGTATCTTTGCAAAGAAAATCCCAAATGGCCTCATGCAGAGTTGGAATGGACTGCCGATATCTGAACAAAAAGTATCGGAGGCTGGATTTGAACTCAAGCTTTCCTGCCTAAGGCTGATACTTTATCCACCAAGTTGCCACCGATTAGTTTTTATTAGCACCATGTCTTCTACTTCTCCCGATCATAGAGAAATAAAATCCTGACCTTTGCCTATTTGGTTTTGGGTAATTGAAGATAGTTTATTTAGCAATTTACTTCATGCACTGCGGTGTCGTATCTCTATCATGTTAAACTGTTAGGAATCTTATTGATTCCTTTCCACCTAATCAGAATTAGATTGAGAATCACTTTTTTTGGGAGTAGAGGTCCCGACCTGTGCTTTCATTGGTGGTGGCAAATTCCTGTGAAGACCTCCACTACTACAACTGTTTTTTCAACCAATAGGCTTAAAGAATTGTCAGAGGCAATACAGCCAGTACGTGTCAAAGGTGAGACTTGATTCCAGTCTTTCTAACTCCAAGGTGGAATGCTCTATGCAAGGCACCATGATGCCTCTCAAGAATCACTCAGTCCTTTGAAAATATGGATGTTTTCTAGGTGGAGCTAATACTCCTAGATTAGCGTGCAGACTACCATAAGTATTCAAAAAAAATCAACAGATGCCAAGATGTCTTCAGGGCCCCTTTGAAAGATTAGTTAACAGTTTAATTAAATTTGTGTTATGATCACTCTAATAGACTCTGAGGAAGGAAGGTGGTAGTTTCAGTCAGGCAATCAATAAGCATTTGTTAAGCCCTAACTGTCTCAGGCACCATGCTCCATTCTGAGAAGAAGAGACCGAATAATCCATCATCTTCCTATTAGTTTTCCCGTTTCTTTTTTTTAAAGTGTTTACATTGGAAGTATTTACACATTGCTCCTACTTCCTGAGGGATTTCTTGTAGCAAAGTAAAATAATTAAGTAAAATTAATAATACATGATATAATAATAATAATAATAATGAACTTGTCTGAAAGAGCATACAACATCTCACATCCCACTTCTCTATTAAAAAAATGAACAGAAATCTATTTTCTCTCCCTCTCATTCACTGGGGGAGGAGACACAAATGCATAGCCTAATAAAACAAATTCCTTCAGTGGCTTTATTCAAATAATATATGTATATGTAGATAGATAGATAGATATGTATGTGTATCTATCTATCTATCTATATCTATCTATTTATCTATATGAAATTTTGTACCCTAAAGCTATCACTTCTCTGTAATGGATAGGATGTTTTGTTATCTTCTCAATGGCGTCATTTATCCTTTGTTTTTACCTCAATCATCTTCACTGCTGGTCCATCAATATTGTACAATATGAAAAAATATTTTTTGTGCAGTATAAAAAAATGAGTTGAGAAAAATCTACCTCTTTTTTGTTGTAACCTCTTCATCCGCCTTAGGTCTTCATTAATGAGAATTTTTAAAAGCACCTACTGTGTGCCAAGTACTGTCTTGGATGCTGGAGACACAAAGAGAAATGGAGAAAGTCTTTACCCTTTAGGAGCTATCACTATCAGGGGGAAGAAAATTTACCCACAGAGATAAATACAGACACACACACACACACACACACACACACACACACACACATACACATACACATACACACATACACACACACACTAAATCAAAGGTAGAATGTGGTATGAGCAGGGGCAGAGCTCTGGAGGGATTTCATGCAGGAGATGGAACTTTAGCTAAATTTTGCAGAAAGCAAGGCATTCTAAGAGGTAGAGGTGAGGAGGGAGTGCATTCTATGGAGGTAGGAGGGGGAATGTCATGTCCAAGGAACTCTTAAGTTGGATAGTTGGGCTGGAATGTAGGAATAACTAAAAGGGAGTGATGTCTAATGAACCTTAAAGGTAGGTTGGAGCCAGACAGTGAGGGGCTTTAGATGCCAAACATTCTTCCATAGTTGGACCAAACTTGGATCAAGTGTCTTTTCAGAGCTCACCTCAAATGGATTCTGACCCCAGGAGAATATTAGTGTGAGGTTTGCCCGGTAGGTCAAGTCATTGTGTTGTGTAGTGGCTGGGTGATAGTAAAGACCCCTGGGATATGTTTCAGTGACAGATAGATGGGAGAGCTGCCTGCAGTGATGAATTAATCCCAAGGCAATATGAAAAATTTAGGAGAATCTTCTGACTCTGTCACTTGATAATGTACTTTGGAAGCTGGCCTTTTGTATGGTATTTGTGATGAAGTAAAGATGAGAGTTTGAGTGTATTTAAGTTGGAAAGGTTAGTGTTTGGTTTGAGTGGTTGTATAAGCAGAAAGATGGATTCGTTAGTGAGGAAACTCTAGAGGTGGTGAGTTAATGGTGGGGTTGAATTTGTGGGTGTTGGAGAAGGATTAAATATCTATGTTTTTGGGTGAGGATCCCTGTGTAATTTGGGGGTGCGTTTTATGTCTGTGCACCCCTGGATTGTGTGTTCAGAATGTGTTAGTAGTGAGCCTTGAGCTGTGGATATATGGAAGGAGTAGTTTCAAGGGGCAGGAATATTATGCCTTCTGCTTATATATTAGGTCAGAGAGGCTATTTGGCCCTATTGTCCCAATTGTGCCAGTTCTGGAACATCTAGGTGGCACAGTGCATAGAGCACTGGGCTTGGAATCAGAAAGATTTGTCTTCCTGAGTTCAAATCTGGTCTCAGACACATATTAGCTATGGGACCCATGGCAAGTCACTTAACCCTATTGGCCTCAGTTTCCTCATCCGTAAAATGTGCTGGAGAAGGAAGTGTGGCACACCATTTTAGTATCTCTGCCGAGAACCTCCCCCCCCAAAAAAAGAGATCATGAAAAATTGGACATGACTAAAACAACTAAATAACGAGAACAAAATTGATCCCAATACAATATCTTTATTTATGAAGCGATGATCACAAAATACCGGCAGATAGTATGTATCTGATTGGCATAGTTCTGAGCCCCTAGTAGTCTCTGTAATGGGAAAAGAGTGCTTGGTGGGGAAAGGATGTGTGGATTCTGGGACTGAGCACAAGTGAGAGTCCGGAGGTAGCTGTGAATGCCTCTTTTAGTTACAGCACACAAAGCAAACATGAGCAAATGCCGTGGTCTGAAGGGCCGGGAATCCCTTGTTTTATAATCTCAAACTGTCATGTTGTCATATAAACTACTCTTCTGGGCAAGAGTAACTGAATTCAGTTCAGTAAATTTTTATGTCCCTACTATGGGTAAGACTCAGCATTGGGGACTGGGATAGTACAGAAAGAAATGGGAGTTGTTCTCAAGAAACTTATCTCTTGGGAAGAATAAAATATGAGCACAGATAAGCAAATACAGTCATTTCAGAGGGATTCACCTGGGGGAAAATCCAGAGGTACTTAAATGGGACCTTTGTAGGGACTAGGGATTCTAAGAGGAGATGATGAGGGAATGTATTCCAGAGGCCTGCAGATAAGAGTCAGCAGATTGAGTTCAGGTAAACAGGGGGCAAATAGGCCAGTTTGGCTGATGCCTAAGAGTGTGAAGAGGAATAATTCCTATTATTCCTATTCCTATAACTCTGAAATGATAGGTTAGGGCTGGATTTTGGAGGGCCTTAAATGCCAGGCTGAGGAGTTTGCATTTTAGCCCAGAGGAAGTAGAAAATCAATGATGATTTCTGAGTAACTGAGTTGACATGTCATCTGGAAACTCTCTATAAAGGGTAGGTCAGAGAGGAGAGTGAGCCCAAGTCTGTAGACCAGTTAGGGACTTTTTCAGTAGTACTAGATGATTAGGGTCTGAACCTGGGTGATAATTGTATAAGAGGAAGTAATTTATCATAGCTACTAGAAAAACACACCCAATGCATATCCTTATTGATACCTGTTTTAAAATCTCATTTCTAGAGAAACCCTGTTTAGGAAGAAACTGTTTATTCTAAAGGACCAGAAAAAAATGATGCTGTAAATATGGTTTGCCTCACTTATCTAAGCTAACCACATCCTGTCAATGGGACCTGTGTGGTCGGTTGCATATCAGGTTGTTTTTTTTTTCAATCTCCTTTGCCAGATGCATAAAGTGAGCAGTGTTTTTTTTGGTCACCAGTATATTTATGGAAGTATATGCAGTATACTTAGTATATAGCTCCTGTCCATTAAGAAATGTCTTTTCTGTTTCTCTAGTGAGTTTCCTCCCACTATTACCATTGTAAGTAGAATCCTGACAGTCGCTTGCTGGGGATATTTATAGAGGAAATTTCCAAATGGTAAGGAGTTAAGACTAGAATCAGTCCAAGAAATATGTACTAAGCCTATATTAAGCTCCAGGCACTGTGCTAGGCACTAGTAATTCAAAGACCGAAAAAAGGTGAAATGATCTCTGCCTTCAGGGATTTTATAGTCTAGTCAGGGAGACAACATGTACATCCATGGAGGTACGTGGGGTTTTTTTTTGGTTTTAGTTTTAGTTTTTATTTTGCTGCCACTCACTATAGTTGGAGGGGAAGTAGGTTTTTGTTTTGTTTTGTTTTTCCCAGTTTGAAGCCCAAGTGAAAACTTGATCCTGGTGCCTGCCCTGGCATGTTCAGTCAGGGCCTGGAAGAGCTTAGCAGATGAGGCTTCATGTCATATTTCTGACCTGTCTCTTGCTACCCATAAAAGTTTAGTCATTCCAGCATCATGCACGCTAATGACATGTGCTTTGGGCCAAAAAAAAAAAAGGGTACCTAAAATAATGTGGCTTTTCAAAATGGAATAGGAAATGAAAGAGGACATTGAAGTGTAGGCACTTACACAAAGGACCGATTTCCACTGACTAAACTGCTTTTTTGCTGATAGTGCTTGGAAGTAGGAGGGCAAAAAGACCTCATCCAGATTTTTCCTTTTGTTCTCTTGCTTCAGTAATGGAATTTTCTTGATGGGCTTGAAATTATTTCCCATTCTTTGTGGGAAGGGAGATCCCACCTTGATCCATAGGGATTGACCCTGGATCTGTGACTTCACTGGCAGAGAGAGCTTCTAGGGGAGGAAACTGAGGCAGACAGGGCTAGGTGCCTTGGCCAGGGTCACATAGCTAGTAAGTGTCTGAGATTAGATTTGAACTCATGAAGAAGAACCTTGTTGAGACCAGGCCTGATACTCTGTCCACTGTGTCACCCTACTGCCCAATAATAGGTGGTTATTCTTAACAAAGAAGTAAATAGGGTAAATAATGAGATTCATTTCTAAATCATGCCCTGTGATGAGAGAAGCAGAGTCAAGGGACACTGTTAATATCAGTCAGTCAATTAGTCAATGATCAATTAACAAGCATTTAGTGAGCACTGTGCTAAATTCTGGGAATACATAGAAAGGCCAAAAACAGCCACTGATCTCAAGAAGCTCTAATGAGGAAGAATTAAGCGTCATGTGAGCATTAATGAGGCCAAAGTGGAAACTACAACATAGAGAAAAATCTTTCACTGCCGGATAGGGGCTGGATGAGTAATGCACTGCTCCCAGATCTTCTCTCTTCCATTTCCCTTATGGACACGACTGTTCCAAACACCTCCTCTTTGCATTAGAGATGATTTGTGTTTATCACTCTGTGTGTGTGTTTTTCCATCTTGTCCTGCAATAATTTTTCCATGCTCAAGTATATTAGAAGAAGCTTATCTTTTAAAGCTGTTTACACTTGAGGCTAATGTTCTGCTGCTGTCTATCTGGACTTGTGGAAGGAAACAGGATGTGTTAAGGCTCCTTCTCCTCGCCTTTAGTCACAGAATAGTCACCTTCCTCCCTTGGGCTAGGAAGCCTCATCCACTGTGAGCAGCCAAGTCCTGCCCCAGGATACAAAACACATGTCCCTCTCATGCCTCAGCGGACATGGACCTTAGGGCAAGATTTTGCATAACTTTGAGAACTTGAGCTGCAGGAAGCAAAGACAGCATTTCTGGTGTGCATGTCAACATTTTAATGGGCAGCAGCTTTGAGAGCAAACAAGTTCATCTTCAAGTATGTCCTGCTTCCAAATGTGCCTAACAGGAACCACTTGTGGAATTGGCAATTTATTAGCATTCATTCAAAGCCTTCCAGTGGAGAGCGGTCCTTTTTTTTTTTGTTGTTTGGGTGGTAAGTCATCAGGAGAGATTAAAAAAGGTAGAAAATGTGTTCCAAATGAATGGAGAGGTATTGTTCCCCCAGGAATGCAGTTCTGAAGTGCTAGGGAGGTTCTGAAGGAGATAGGAGGGAAAATTTAACACAGGGATTCCCAACCTTTTTTCATTTTTGTTTCTCTGGGCTTTAAGTAAGCCTTCCTGTATCCCCTGTTCAGTACTAAAAAAATGAATTCTAGATTTTGTTAAGTATATGAACACAAGATAAACTTTCCTGTATCCCTCTTCAATATGAAAGGAAATAAATTCTAGAGTTACCATACCATATGAACACAAGATAAACCTTGTACCCCATTCAGTATTAAAGGAAATAAAAAACAAATCTTGTACCCCCATTAAATGTGAAAGAAAATAAGAGACAAACCTTCTCATGCCTTCATTCAGTATGAAAGGAAATAAAAGACAAACCTTCTCATACCCCCATTCAATATAAAAGAAAATCAATTCTAGAGCTTACCAGGCATACGCATGTAAAAAATACAATAGAGATGAATTTCAATGGGATATTGTAGTTATTTACCAACTATACCCCATACCTCCTTAACAAGCTTTGTATACCATTAGGAGGGAGGAGAGAGGATAATGTGTACCTTCAGGATGGGAACTCCGGAATTAGAGTAATTAGAATGGACTGTCTTATGCTAACTAACTGTTGGCTCCACTCAATTTTATTTGGTAATGTTGCTTCTAGGTAGGGAGCAAGTGCGCCATAAACATTCTTCCCCTTTGCCCTCAGAATACATACGTCTTCAAGGATTCCACTGGATTTTCTAAACTCATCCCTTTTAGAAGAGTAGAATTCTTCAAACCTTAGAGCCAGTCTGCTTTAAACTTGTCAGTATCTTATCCAACCTCTTTGATTTTCAGAAGGGGAAACTGAGGTTCAGAGATGTGAAGACCCCCTCAAGGTCACACATTAAGAGTGGGGTATATACTGGATTAGAACCAGGGATGTCTGACTCTCATCCCGGTGTTCTTTCCATTACATGGCGGTCATGGGGATTGATCATGGATGTGGCTTTGCCCAGAAGTGCAACAAGATTCCTGGTGTTTGGTGGCTCTATTGGTCCCACGTGGTGGTGTGGTTTCCTGTGGGTATTTTGTCCAGGTGCCATCTTTGATGAGATTAGCATTTGGCAAATAGCTGGATTGAGGCTTGTGTATTTTTCCCTTGGTGCACGTAAACAATGTCCCCTCCAGCCTCATTGCCACCCATGATCCTGTTTGAAGTGGCTGCTAAGAGGTAACCTCGAAGGTGGAGTGTGGTATTTTTTCAGAAGGCTGTTTCTCTGCTGAGTCTTCTGGCAGTAACAAGGTGGATTGCCTCAAGCAGGCACTGAAAGTTGTGGGAGGAAAAGGGAAGTGAGTAAGGAAGGAGGAAGGAGAACAGAAAATCGAGGTAGAAGAGGGCCAAAGGAAGAACTCTGCTATTTGACTTTATTGAGACAAATTATGTTTGTAAGATAGACTAGAGATGGCTTATGACTAGTGCTCACCAATGGGAGTGGCTGTGGCCCCTTAGGACTGATCCTTTAGAGAGATCAGTAACGATGTATATTGGCATGGGGGAAGGGAGATTGTGTTTAAAAGCCAGGGTTTTCAGGGTTCTGCTTATCATTATAACAACAACCTTAGTCTTTCTCTGTCAAGATGATTGAGGCATGTGAGGAATAATGGGAACACCATTGTGACTGGCCCCTCATATTGAAAAGTCCAGAGAGTGGAAGAGAAGGCACCAGTTAAGTTCAGTTCCCCTCCTCTCACGTTGAAATTTCAGATAGCATTCCTTTAACCTTTGTAATCACAAGGAAAACATCTCTAGCCCCTCTGCTGAGTTTAACTGAAGTGAGAATCCTAAGGAAATTTGGCTTTTTATAGTGCCTTTGAGGTTTCTAATAACTTCCCATAAAGGAAATGTTTGTTTCAGTTATGCTCATGGACCTTAAATCATCTTCAATAGTTCCCTTCAGCAAGACACCAAATCTCCTGGTGCATTCATTGGTTGGGAAACACTTTGGCTTTAGACTGCTCCATGATTTCACTGGTGTGGACACCCCCCTTCCATAATGCAGTTTACAACCTCTCTATGCTGCTCATCTTGCGTGATTCTAGTCTGTCTTTCTGTAAATCCTCTCAAGGATCTGCCCAGTGGACTGCTACTTTGGGGGCACCACAGCTCCCTCCCCATCAATCATCGCTCACTGGTGACACATGACTGCCTCATCTTTTCTTTTAAATTAATTTTTGTGGACATCTCTTGTTTTTATATCACTGACATTTCCCAAAGCTCCTCTTCATCCCCCTTTTAGAGAGTTATCCTTTATATCAAAGAAAACAATGAGAAGATAAAAATTCAGCAAAACTAACCAAAATATAAAACAAGTCTGATGGTAGGGATTCTTGCATGCTCATAGTCCCCCACTTCTTCAAAGAAAGGGGAAAATACATCTTCATATTTCTTCTTTGGGGCCAGGCTAGGTCATTTGTTCCACCTTTTCTGGTCAAATTCTTTCTTGGTGATTTCTGCCTCTCATACCACTTCTTGAGGGAAAGTTATCATTGGAATTATATGCCAGGGTCCTTCCATTGCTCTTTGGGTCACTTATGGGCAGTAGCTAGAGTGCTAGGCTTGGAGTTAGGAAGACCTGAGTTCAAATCCAGCCTCAGATACTAGCTGTGTGACCCTTGGTAAGTCACAGACAACCTTTTTTAGCTTAAGTTTCCTCATCTGTAAAATGGGAATAATGATGATGCTGATGAGAATGATACCTAAGACACAGGGTTATTGTGAGGATAAAATGAGACATTATTTGTTAAGCACCTTGAAGACTTTAAAGCACTATATACATCATAAACATTATTGTCATTGTTGTGGTTGTGATTGTCGGTGTAGTGTTGAAATGGTCTGGTTGAATCATTCTCTTGATAACCCAGGAGATTTTTTGGATCTTTTTTGAGATAAAAATCCATTCATTTACTCAGTATTTGTTGTACACGTTTGCTAAACATTGAGAGGGGTAATGAGGCTGAATAAGACCAAATTCCTGTTACTGTGAATATATGGAATGACACCTGGAGTGGGACGGTGTAGAGGAGACATTATTAGAAAGTTGTACTCTGGAAAAAAAGATTTGTTCTTCTTGGCCACAGAGGGCAACAGGTAGGTAAACATTGGCTCACTACAAAGATAAACTTCCTATCAATTAAGAGCTGTCCATAAATGGAAAGTGCTGCCTCTGGGACAAGTGAATATTCAAGTCCTGGAAGGTTTCAAGTGGGGGCTGAATGACTTTGTCTGGGGTTCAGAAATTAGCTGAACCGATATCCTTTCTAACTATACAAATGGGTGATGAATTTCCCATGAAGAGAAAGGGGCCATTTGCTCATAAACCAGGCTTTCTACTCTTGTGTGGGCTTGCTCCTGCTAGACCTGGGAGGTATGTGGTGGTGATAGGGATGGATGCTTACTCCCAAGAAGCCCAGAACTGTTTGTAGATATGGAAGGCTGGCTGGAAGAAAAGGAACAGTTAAGACAGACTGGAACGAAACCTGGGTGATGGCTCTTGCTTAAGTGTGATTCATCTAACAGCAATAGCACAGTCAGAGAGTTCTCCTTTGTGAATTTTATTTTCAAAGGGAGCTTATTAAAGTGCTTATTAAAGCTTATTAAAAGCTGATTAAAGAAAGGGGGTACTATTGGGAAATCGTTTCCAAACAGATTTCTAAAATCAATTGACATGAAATGTAAACATTTATATTCAGATCTGTTTCCCAGCCTCTCCAGAGTTGGTCAGGCATTCTTGTGGAAAACAAGATGATTTTCAGTGAGCTGCTTATTGCTGTTCTTGTTTTTGATCTGGATTTCTTGCCTTTTGGCAATTCTTTCTCATTCCCTTCTTTCATTTCATTTTCATTTTAAATCTCCCATGTGTTTTGCATGCCGTCTCTGCTTTTCTTTGGAAATCATTCCTAGTCAGTGACATTGTTGGTTGTTCAACTTCTCCAAAGCCTGGATCTCTTGCAGTTATGGGCTTCAGAAGACTGAGTGAATGGAGTTATATGTATATTTCAGTATGGTTTTCTTAGCGTTTTCAGGGGGGAAAATCAATATTTCACCACATAATGTAAATCCAGACATTCAGCAGAGGTGAAAACAACTTTCATTGCTCTGAATAAGCCATTTGTCCAGAAGGTGTAGTTAATGAGGACTTCTTGGGGAGGGTTCTGAATGCATTTTCTTTTGGAATGTGAAAATATCACAGTTGTCTTCAACTATCAAGACTGGAAACCCTTTTGTGTTCTCTGGCACCATTTTAATAACTTTGTTGATTGTTAAAGGACATTCTTTGGCCATATTTTTTCTTAATATGGTAATGCCTATTTTTTTTTTCTCTTCTCAGGCATTCTCCACTATGCAGTAAGATAAAATAAGGCCATTATTTATGGTTATGGCAGAGCTGTTCTAAGGGACTAGTAGGATCGCTGTGCTGTAATAAAATCTTAATTTGTGTGTTCCGGCCCTCTGACCCTGGCTTCCAGAAAGCCTTCTATCGCTTTTCCTCTTCCATGAAGGATTATCACTTTAGGTTGCTTTTCGTAATAAACTGAAACCAGAACAATTTCTCTTTGTTCTTTTTTGGGTGATAAATTTATGCCATATTCTTTATGAGATTGAGAAAAGATTCAGCCCTTCCTCCCATCTCTCCCTAATAGACATTAAAGTGCTCTTCACAAATCTCTTGACTGTTTGAAAGTGATTATTCATAATGTGTTGAAATTGATGGGCAATTCACATAATGTAGGGTACTGGTGTGTATTTGATGGAATTAGGTTTTTCTTTCTCTCCCTCCCCTTTGTCAAACCTTTTGCGTTGGACCAATTCCAGTCAAATTCCCAACATTTTGAGACCAGGTTGTCATGGACCTCCAGGATAATAATAGTGTTTATGTTTAGGCAGTGCTTTCAGGTTTACATTGAGTTTTTCTCACAATAATCCTCAGAAACAGGTCATACAAATATTATTCCCATTTTACAGAGAAGGCAACAGAGGCTTAGATAGTTTAACTAATTTTTATCTGTGTTCAGGAAGCCATTGTGTCAGCCAGGATTTGAATTCAAGTCTTCTGACTCCAAAATGTAGGGACCTTTTGTTCAATTTTACATGATAATGCATGCAGAGGAATACATGTGTTTATGTTCACATGTACATTAGCACATGCATATCCTTGGCTTTGAAAAATAATGGTTCATATGTAAGGCTAGTTTCTCTTGTGTATAGATACCTAGCTTGTGCTTGATTTGTCTTAACATCTTCGATTACTAGTGCTGAAATAGAAGCTTAAAGATTATTAGATGTGGAATGACTTACCCAAAGTTCACAAAGCTAGCACTCTTTCCACTATTCTGTGCTGAATATGTGTTTATTTATTTTTTGCTTTTAATTTTGTTTATGGAGGGAAGGGAACAGAATGGAACACTCATTTAAGCACCTACTGTGTGCCAGGCACTGGGCTAAGTACTTTACAAATATTATCTTATTTGATCTTCACGACTACCCTGTGAAGTACTTTTATCATCCCTATTTTAGAGTTGACAAAAACTAAGGCAGCCAGAGCTTAAGTGACTTGCCTAGGGTCGCATAGATGTCTGAAACCAGATTTGAATTCAGGTCTTCTTGACTCTATGGCCTGCAATCTATCCACCATGCCACACTGTCTGCACAGAGAACCTTTCTGATCTACTTCTACTACAGTGAACTAAGGTCCTTTCTCCTCTTCCCCCTTCCTCCTGCATCTTTTTATGCAATGGGTCTTAAACTGGAGTTCACAGACACCGAAGGGGTCTTTGAATTTGGAAATTATTTTCACAGACCTCTAATTGAAATTTAGTGTTTTTTAAAAATGAATGTAGGTAACATACATTATTCTGATGAGGGGGGTCCATAGACTTTACTAGACTCCTAAAGCAGGTCTGTGATAAAAAAAATATTAAGAGCCTTCGATTTATAGGATATTCGAACTGGGATGGTCAATTTTTATAAAGGTGCTGTGAATAGCTGAGAAACATGGATATTCTTTTTTTGTTTCCATTCACTTATTGTCAGAGATCGATTATACTTAACTTTTCTATTCAGGTCCTTTACTTTTTATTTGTCTAGGAATGAAAGAGATACAATAAGATTTCTAATTATAAAAGTTTTTCTTTCTTTTTTTCCCCTGTGATTCAATCAGTCTTTCCTCCTTTCCTTTAAATACTCTAATGTCATTCCCTTTGGTGCATAGGTTTATGGATGAATTCATCCCATTCATGCTTGCTGTTATGATTGTTAATTTTATATTTCCCTTCATCACATCTTTTTATACTTTTCTCCTCCCAGTCCCCTCTTTTTTATTTTTTATTATTCTGAACTTGATAAACACTAAGAAAAGGGAACATTTTCCAAAATAGAGATTAGAAAAGGAAGATTGTATATCAAAATGCAAATCTCCCAAGTCCAGCTTGTTTCTTATTTTAATGTATATAACCCCACACATTAGTTTCAAAGTCTGTCTCCCTGTGCATTATTTTAAATGTTTCATTGATACTTGCCTCCTCTTCCCCCCCCTTTTTTTTTAGCATCACTATTACTAGTTTTCTCTCCCCACCCCAAAATGCCTTCCCCTCATGTAAAGGGGAGGAAAGGAGTAAGCAAAACAAGCTCATACATTGGCCATGTCCAAATGTATGTCTCATGATGGATCTCTGATTCATCACCTTTGTCAGGAAGTGGGAAGCTTACTGCATCATCAGCCCTCTTGCACTGTGGTGTCTCACTTCATTTGTCAGAGTATTTAAGTCCATTAAAATTATTTTTATTTATAATTTTGCAGTCATTGTATAATTTTTTTCTCCTGGTTATGCACTATTTACTCAGCATCAGTTCATAGAAGTTTTCCCAGATTTCTCTGCTTCCATTTCCTTTACAGTACAGTAATATTGCATTCTATTCATATACCATAATTTTTTAGCCATTTTACATTGCTGGTACTCCCTTTGTTTCCAGTTCTCTTATGTTTGCACTTCAATATTTCTCCTCAGTTGTGATCTTTTCATCAGTAAGTTCTCTATTTTACCAAGGTCTACTTTTCTCCCTGCATCATTAAACTGCCATTTTCAAAGTAAATTATATTTTTCTCAGTAATTTGCTGCCAAGTCTTTTGTGAACCTAACTGATTTCCTTGGTAATTGAACTCTTTCTTTCTAACTACTTAGTAGTATTTTTTTTCTTTGACTTATAAGTACTGGATTTTGTTGATGGCATTTCTAGATGATTTTAGTTTGGGTTTTTTTCAGGAGATTATTATTTTTTGTCTTTAGGTTCCAGTAGATCTGAGGAGTTTTATGATTTCTTGAAATATAGTATTCTTTTTCTGGTTTGATCATGATTTTCAAAAAGTCTAATCATTCTTAAATTATTTTTCCATTTTCAGAAACTACTCTGTTAGTTTTTTGACAGTATTTACATCTTTTAAGTTTACCCTCAATCTTTTTACTTCGTTCTAATATTTCTTACTTTTTTATAAAATCATTGATTTCCACTTGCATCATTCTATTTTTCGGGAAGGTCACTATTTGGGTAAGGTTTTCTATGTTCTGTCTAGAGCTATTTATTCTTCTTTCAGTTTTCTTTTCCTCAATTCTCATTTCACTGCTCATTCATTTTTTATTTCTTCATTTTTTCATCCTTGTAGTTCTTATGTGCTATTTTGGTGTTTTCTTCTGATTACTCATTTTTAGCTTTAATTCTTGGTTTGGGATTTTGTGTTCAAGCAGTACCCTCTGGTACTCTTGGGTGGGTTAAGTAAGATGTGTGTGGTCCCCTCTGTAGTCTGAACATTACTTCTGCTGTGGATCGGATGGTTGTTATTAGGCCCTCTTTCTGCATCCGTCCCTGGCTTCTGTTTCAGTCTCCTGGTAGTCCACTGTGGGTTCAGATCTGAGCTACTGTTTGTCATTCTTTGCATATAATTCTTTTTTGGGAGTAGAGCAGGGAGAGTGGGGCTCCCTGTGTCATCCAGGCTGAATAGCAGTGGCCAGCGCATGGCCTGACCCCACTGCTGATTGGCACATAAGATTTGGCCTGCTCTGTTTCCAATCTAGGTTGTTCCCCAGCCTTAGGTAGCCTGGCTCCCCCTCCCTCCCCGCCCCTGCAGGGGTGGAACTCACTATATTGATGTTGGAACTTACTTCAGACACTCAATTGACTTTAGCCCTCTCTCTCCCTCACATTCTCCTTCTCTCTCTCTCTCTCTCTCTCTTCTCCCCCTTTCTTCCTCTCTCTCCCCCTCCTCTTCTTTTTTCCTTTCCCTATACCTTTCCCTTCTGTCTCCCTCTCTTTTTTCCTTGGTCTAAAGAGAGGCCTTCTCTGACAAGACAGCCTCAGTGCAGATGTTTAATCTGAAGAAGAAAAGATTTAGAAAGGGGACATATCTGTCTTCAAGCATCTGAAGGGCTGTCCTGTAGAAAGAGTAATCACACTTACTTTGTTTTGTCTCAGAGAGCAGAAGTAGAAGCAGCGTTACAGATGGACAGATTTCAGTTGACTATAAGTAAAAACTTCCTGACAATTGGAACCGTCCAAAAGGTGGAAGATGGGCTTCCTTAGAAGACAATGGGTCCAGGTGATTGTGTGCTGGATGCTTTGTCAATGGTATTCTTGCTCAGCCTGTTCTGGATGGCCTCAAAAGTCCCTTCCAGCCCTGAGGCTTTGTGACTATACCATCACATCAGTGAAAGGAAAGGAGCTGAAGGGCTGATGTGTGATGACAGACAAATGGTTTGGCTTTCATTAAGTGTACATTTTTTCTTGTCTGGATGCCATGAAATATATACAGTCACTAGCCACTAATATTTTGTTTAGGAATATTTAGATTTGTAATCAAAACATTAACAGTAAGGAACAATTTCAAATGCTAAGCTTTTTTCTCTGTTCCTCCACACCTACACTACCACCATATTCTGGCATTTTAAACAGGCCTGTAAGCATTTCTTCTGGGAGTTTAAAGAGGAGGCAAGTCTTGCTAGAGCTTGTATTTTGTAAATTGAGGGTCAGTTTCAGTCAGGCAGAATTTTTTCCTGCCGCACTCATTAAAACAAAACAAAATAAAACTTTTTTCTAAGGCATGTGTGCACAACATGGCTATATTATTTTGTCCGTGTATAGGCAATTTTCTTTGTTTAATTTTTTTTAATTTAAAGAAAATGAAAGGCTAGCATAACTATTTCCAGAAGACATATTGAGTCACACAGATAAACTGCAGCCAACTTGTGTAACTTTAGCCTTTGAAGCAAACGTTAACCAGCACAGGACCCAGCTGGAAAACTCGGCACAGTGAAAATGCAGGGTGCTGGCCAACAGCTGGACTGGGTGCCTCCTCCTCCAGCAGCCAAATGCAGATTCAGCAACAACAAGGTTTTTTGTGACATAGGAGCACTCCTAAGTTTTCACTGGACAGAAAAAAAGTGACTTCAGTTAGCAAAGGAAGACGTTGACACTTTACCCCTTTGGCTATAGACTTGCCCATTTTCCCATTTACTTTTCTTTCTCCAGAATCTGGGCAGTGGAAATTACTAGGGAAAGATGCCGTGAAAGATCATAGTGACGACACATAGGAGTCTGAGTAAATTGAATTCTCTAAAATTTATCTACCTTGGTAGGAGTTGACTGGTCTGTTGTATTATGTGGTCACCTCGGTTGATTTATTGGTTTAGTCAGTGGCTGCTGGATTTTGGGCAAATCTCCTCCTATCTCTTGAGGCTCCAGAAGTTGCTAGGGATCTTACTGTGTTTGGGGAGTTGTACAAAAACAATGTGTTACTTTGAGAAGACCTTTGATCCTACTTGAAATGCATTTAGATAAGGTCCCAGACACATCATTTGTTAGATTGTGCTAACATATCTGGCTAAAATATCCTCTGAAAGGTTTGCTTGGGGACGGGAGAGGAAGGAGTCCTTTGGGCGAGGATCATGAACCTCATAGACCCATAGAGTTGGAAGAAAGCTTACAGATTATCTGGATTAGTTCAACATCCTTGTTGACCCAGTTTGAAAGACTTATTCAAGGATGTACAGCTAGTAACTGCTAGAACCAGTCTACACATTCAGTGTTCCTGATTCTCAGTTGAAAGCTTTTTTCACTGTCATGTTCCTCCTCTTTCCCACCCCCTTGCTATGGCCTTATGAGATTCCTGAGTATCTTAGAGTAAGGAATAGGAGGCATTGGATTTCTGATTTTATTGACTTAAGAATTCTCTGGGTGAGGAAATTAATTCCCCTCTACTAATGCAGATTGGCACTTTCACTGCAATTGTCTTAGGGAGGAGCCTAGAAGACTGGGCAGTTAAGTGACTTGCCCAGGACCACATAGCTTATATATATCAGAATATAACCAGGTCTTCCTGGCGAACCACTTCTCTCTTTGGAGCCATGTTGTTCCTCTCCTACTCTCCTAGTATAATTATAAATTTCATTATTTTGTTGGGCCTGTCTAATTTCAGCTAAAAGCTATGGCCAACAGATTTTTGGTGTGTGCATAGTACAAATTCCCCATAGTATCTGAACACAGATGTCACATTTTATTCTCTTCCCATCCACATCAAATCTGCCAGGTGCCCATGCTACCCAAACATCATTCAATTCCTCTCAAATGTCACATGTTAATTGTTGTTTACTGTCATATACAGTCATTAAGAAATATGTTGTTGGGGCGGCTTGGTGGCACAGTGAATAGACCATCGGGCCCTGGAGTCAGGAGGACCTGAGTTCAAATGTGACCTCAGACACTTAACACTTACTAACTGTGTGACTTTGGGCAAATCACTGAACCCCAATTGTCCTGCCTTCCCCCCTCCAAAAAAAAAAGAAAGAAATATGTTGTCTGTGAGCAGAAGTTAGCATCCATGTTGGTGTTTCTTACTTCTGAATTCACATGTAAGTTTTCCTGTGCTTTATCTATAACCATGATCTTTCTTTATAATCTCATTTCCCTACTCTCTTTTCTAGGCTAACCCAGATAACCAGTCCCAGAGTACAGGAGTTCCTAATGTAGGATGTGTGAACTTAAAAGATAAAATGAAAACTGTGTTTTAATATTATTAATTTCCTTTGTAATCTTATTTTATTTTATGCATTTACAAGCATTATTCTCAGAAGGGGTCCATAGACTGCCAAAGTCATTCAGTCTCTGTTTTAGAACATAGTTACATCTCTGACCAACCAAAGATTAGGAAGAGAAGCCTTCACAGCTTCCTCTAAGACACCAGACACATTTTTAGACTTTGTGGTTTTTTTTTTTTTCTGAATCACAATTAATTGGTTTTTACTCAGGGCTGGAGGACTCTAGCCCTCAGTCAGTCTAAACCCTTGGCCACCATAACATTCACAGGATTAGAGAATGTTAGATTTAGGAGGGATTTCAGAGACCACCTTGTCTTACCTGTTTCCGACCAAGAATCCCCTCTTTAAGGCCCCACGTCAACCAGTCAATGGTCTAAGAGCCCTAGCCTTTAAGAAAAGTCCGTGGGAAGATATATAGGCAATGGAGTCTAGAAATCTATCTTGCCCTACAAGAAAATGAGGGGGAAGGGAATAAGAGGTGGGGTGTGATAAAAGGGAGGGCAGACTGGGAGAAGGGGTAATTAGAATCTTGGGGTGGAGGGAGGGGAAAGAAGGGAAGAAAGTGTGAAACTCAAAACGTTGTGGAAATGAATGTTGAAAATTAAAAATAAATTAATTAGGAAGAAAAAAAGAAAAGCCCGTGGGGTCCATTTACATGGTACCTCTGCCAGTTCTTCCCTGCTGACTTCTTGGAAGCTACCAGGGAGCATTATGAAGGTTAGTCACTCAACCACTTTCTGGCACAGTGTCAAGGGTCCAGAAAAAAAAAAAGAGAAAAACCCTGACTTTCAAGGCCCTTAGGATCCATATGGGGAGATGAGGCCAAAATTCAGCCATAGGATTTTTTAGTTTCAGAGGGCTTCTGAAACATTGCTCTGTTTGGTGGAATCATCCTTACGGGAAATCTGTCGGCCCAGAGAAAGAGCAGTATTTTTTCTTAGGCTCCCAGTCTATGTTTGCATACCCAGGTCTCTGCAGGGCCTTTGATCCAAGCCTCAACCTGCCAATTCTCACCTTCTCCCAGTTAGCTCTGAGTTATCACTCTTTTGCATCAGCAAAACATGGTTCCAACTTGGCTGCATAATATTTTCAAGTACTTCTTTCTGGTATGGCCAGCATCCATACTTGGTTCCAAAGGAGCCTAGCTATTGCGAATTTTAATTTTAAAATAACACTTGGTGTCTCATTCTGCAGACTCTTTCAAAACAACTTCATGCTAGTTCATCTCATTCTCACAGCTATCTGATGTAGAAAGAATAACATTCATTATGTTCATTGGTAAAGATAATGGGAATATTGTCAGGATTCCTCGACAGTGACATAGGTAAGCCTCAGAAAACGACAAAAGAAGCTCAGAAGGAGCTGTCAAGGAGGCAGTAGAGGGTCATCATTGCATAGCCTTTGATATCTTCTGTCTCTAAGATCCTAAGTAGCCTGTTGTTCAGTCATTCAGTTGTGTCTGAGGATTCATGACTCCATGGACCATACTGCCCATGGGGTTTTCTTGGAAAAGATACTGGAATGATTTGTCATTTCCTTTTCCAGTGTATTAAGGCAGAGGTCAAAGTCACTTATAGAAAAGCTCATTTTATTTTTCTAGGAGCACAGAAAACAAGGAATATAAGGGGAAAGGCTTTTAGGTATCTAGGCTATTCTGATATGCCCTAATTCTTGCTCTCCCTGTTTCCAAAATATGGGCCTCAACCATGGTTTAAATGAGCCAGTTTAAATGACAGCCTGGAAGTTTAGACTCTCCCTGCTTCTGTCTGTTGGAAAAGAGACCTGAAGACTAAGACAGAGAGTGGCATCTTTCTTTTCTACAGCCGTGGGAAGCAGCTGTTGCTTTACTACACCAATCTGCTCCTCTGACTTCCTGATCATGGTGATAGACTTAGATAAGGCAAGTAAACAGTCCAACATTATTTCATTTGGTCAGTCAGATTTCTAACTGCGGATCTCCCCAGTGGCCTTTCATAACTAGAATCGCAGGTCGATTTTCCTTCATTGATTGAATAACTATTTCCTGGTTTGATTAGGCAGAGAAAGAAAAGTAAGAGAGAACATACTGGGCAGAAGGCCTGATGATTCTTTAAGGATGTTGGACAACACTAGGCAGATAGTAACTTAGTCAGTCAGACACCTGTGGGCTAAGGCTCTTATTCCTGAGCATTGTTATACCAATGATACTGTAAATTCTCTGTGTATCTTCCCTTGCTCAGACAAACTCGCTATCCACTTCAAGGCAATGATGCCGGTGATAGTTGTTAATGGTTCTGGTCATGTGTGTAAGAAAGGGGAAAAGGGGGAGAGAGAGGCAGAGAGAGAGATAATACAGATTTTGGAGGATTGTTCTTAATGTATGCAATGAGAAAGCTGCAGTTTGATTACTTCCAATTTTTAAAATAAAAAAAGACGATAGAGTCTACTGAAACATTATCTCTGTTACTAATGTCTTGGCTTAAGATTGATCTCTTAGCTGTAATTAGCATCTACTTATTTACACTACAACTCACCAGAAAGACAATGTCTTTGGTGATATCTGTATTCTGATTTCTTCATCCCCTTGTCAGAATGGTATTTTCTTTAGTTTTAAGTCTCATGGGTTACTTTCCATGCATGGCCCCTCTTTGGGATACTCTCTTGTATTGAAACCATTAAGAAAACCTGAATCAATGATCTGTGAGATACTTTACTTGCTTTATTTAGATATGTGTGGAATTTTTTCCCCACTGTCCTTTTAGACCCTTTTCTTTTGCCACTGTTAACTTGCAAAAGAATATGATTTGTGAAAAATGGATGGAAAATTAAATTGCATAAAACTTCCTGTGTTAAAGAATTTCTCAGACCAAATACAAGCCAAGTATTGGTGAGACTGTCTGAGTAAATGTATATCCTTGTGGGGCCCCTTCCTAATTATTTCATTATGTGAGATGTAGCCTTCATAGTTGGCCTTTTCCCCTTTTATGATGAGAACCACTTCATATTAACTCTGCTGACTTGACTTCCTTTGCTTCTAAAACCTGACTTATGTTTTCTGTTCCATTCAATGTTTGCAGTGACAGGCAGTGAATCTTACAGAGGGTAACAAATATGGCTGTTTAAGCAATTCTGGTATTTATTTATTCTTATTCTCAGAACTTTAAAAACAATGATCCACAATATTAGGCTATCACTGTGATTTTCAAAACAGCATGTACAATATTTCATTTGATCCTTTCAACAATAATATGGATGAGAGAAGACATATGTCATTATATTCATTTTTACAGATGAGGAAACTGAGGCTCAGTGAGGTTATGACTTCATTCTAGATCTTCTAAGTCCAATGCTCTCTTTCCACTGTATACTCACTGCATCATGGATATCTCCCTCCTGCTTTGGTAGTCTGGTGAAGCCCATGCACCCTTTATTTATTTATTTATTTTTGCTTTTTGGAGGGGGATGGCAGGGCAACTGGGGTTAAGTGACTTGCCCAAAGTCACACAGCTAGTAAGTGTGTCAAGTGTCTAAGGCCAGATTTGAACTCAGGTCCTCCTGACTCCAGGGTCAGTGCTCTATTCACTGCACCACCTAGCCACTCCCACCATGGACACTTTCTAAGAATAATGCTTTTACATGCATAAAATAAAATACGTCAGATTACAAAGGAAACTATGTTTGTTTGCATGGTTTTACTGGTTACAGTGAAATAAATACAATAAAATCAATTAAAATGAAATGAATGTGTAATTTTTTTCCCCCATCTAAGTTCATGAGCCTTTTAAAATCTTCATCTGTGGATTCTAGGTTAAGAACTCTTGAACAAGATGGCCTCTGAGGTCTCTAATTGTCCTAGACTTGCTATCTTAAGATCCTATGAGCTACCTGAGATTGTTTATTTATGTAGATGACATTAAGTGCAAAGAGGAATCCACAGATACATTGTCGATATCTTTCAGGAGTTTACAGGCTGAGAGATGGCTCTGCCGAATGCTCTGGAGAGAACATACAGACATTGGAACCAAACCAAATCACAGTACAGGAATAGAATCTAAGGGATTTTATGCTTTCAGGGCAGGAGCCAAAACTTTGCATGTAATTGCACTCACTGCCCATATCGACATTTCATACTTTTTTTAAAATTTTTTTTCCCCACTGAGTAAAATGTGTGTCTAGACATTTGCTGGAAAAAAATGCTAATTTCCCAAATAGCAGTTTTGCTAGTTTATATATTATTTCCTTAAGCAGACAGGACTGAGGTAAGGATTAAGACTGGAAAAGATCCTGGCTTTCGTCCAATGGAGATGGATTCCAGTCCAGGACATGCTACTTAACTAGGGCCAACTTGGCCCCATGCTGGGAGATTACCTGGTGTAGTGGCCAACCAGACTTGCCCATGTCATCCTCTTTCTCTCATTCTACAATGTCTTCATGCCTGTAATGGGTATTAAGGAAGGGAGGAGGAGGATAATTCTCACACTTCCCTCACCTAATTCTTGTACTTTTATGGAAACACACTAAATAGTTTTCATGCTAAAGGAATTGTCCTAGAGCCCTGTCGCTATCTTAACATATATATGCTTAGGTTTGGGTCAATAGTTGTTCTCAACTTTTATATGTAAGGATATTAGTTTTTAGCTTTTTGTTCAGTTTGACAGTATTAACTTAACACATTCTATATGCCTTTCACTGTGTAAGTTTTATGCTACATGAAAGCCAACTGTTAAATTTTCGTTGTGAACATTACACTTCAGAAATCAGAAAATACTAAAAATTAGAGTTTGATTCATTGTTTTGTTGATTGTCTACTCTAGACTTAAGAAATTGATGAAGAAATTCAGATTGAACTGAAAAGTGTGTCAAGTATACTTTTAAAGAGCTGGTTGTTAAACATTTACTAGTGCACACCTGGTTTTAATACTCTAATGGATTTGTCAAATCATGAATGTAGGGATTCTCTTTAATCATGCAGGAAAAAACTCGTCCACACCTGGCCATTTTGTATAACCCTTGGTTATGTCTTTCCATGAATCTGCCACAGGGAGTCTGCCCAGTGGTGGATTTCCTTATATTCTCTTGATGTTATGTGGATACCAATGGAGCATGTAGAGTAGTGTTCTTTGGTTATCTCAGTGGTTCTCAACCTTCCTAATGCCGCGACCCTTTAATATTCATATATGGGCGTATCTGCATGTGGACAGACCTGCCTGGAGACAGATAGAGGAGTGGTGTCTTGGTTCCTAAGACCATTGGAAATATGTGTTTTCCAATGGTCTTAGGTGACCCCTGTGAAAGGGTCATTTGACCCCCAAAGGGTTCGTGACCCACAGGTTGAGAACCGCTGGATTATCTCTTGCCTTTGGGAAACATTGTAAAAGATACACTCAAGGACATATATGAGCAAAAGAGTGAGGTGGTATGGTGGAGAGTGAGAGATGAGATGTATAGCCTAAATACTGCCCTACTATCTTTTAATTGAATTTAGATATTGGGTAGTTAGCTATTTGATACTTGTTTAGGTGATCCTTTTTTATTGGTGTGAGTGCTCCCTTCACTGGTTCAGACTGCCCTCCATCCATGTCTTTACCCTGTGCAGATCTTCTTCTTGCTGTAAATGCTCCACAGAAGGAGTATAGCCCCAAAACACTTTTACACATATGCCTTCACTGGAAAGAGAGTGCAGAGTGGAAGAAAGAGTATCATACTTGGCAGTAAGGAAAGACCTGAAATCAAATTTCATCTTTGACCCTACCTGTGTCACATGGGCAAGTCACTCTCCTAACTTGGAACCTCAATTTTCTCATCTGTAAAATGGGGATAATTTTGCCTGTAGTATCCATCATCATTGATAGATTCCCAGCCATCAGCAATGAACCACTTCTTTCAGAGCAAAGACTTGAGGAGAAGTGACAGTAGACATAACAAGCCTGAGCTCCAGCTATAAATCAGGGATGGGGACACAGACAGTTAGGTGGCAAATGATATAAAATGCATGTAGCAGCTCACACACCTTAAAATACTAGCTGCATGCCAACTTTTCTTCTTATATTGTTATATCTAAAGAGGGAAGAGACTAATTGTTACTTATTCCTAGAGAACTGAACCAGGAGAAATGGGTAAAAGTTGCAAAGGAGTCAGTTTCCATAAGGAAAAAAATCATCAAATCAAAGCTGCTGCAGAGTGGAATGAGCTGCCCTAGTGAATAATTTCCCCATCATTTGAAGCCTTCAAGAAGAGACTTGTTTGGGATGGTTTAAAGGGGGTTTCTGCTCAAGTTTGGGGTAGACTAGCTGATCCGCAGAGGTCCCTTCCAGCTCAGAAACCGTGTTACTGTTGTTATTAGGAATAGGGACTGGATTTGTGCTTTCAGTGCATTTCCTGGGTGAGTAAACTCCCTCTACTGATGTATGTTGGCACCTTCTCTGCAAATTATAGTTTATTCTTGAAGAGTTGGTGGGGTATTGAGAGGTTAAATGATTTGCCTGAGGTCAAAGGAGTCAGTGTCAAAGGTGAGACTTAAATCCAGTTCTTCCGGGCTTTGAGGTCAGTTCCCTAAATGACCAGTTGCCCCCTCGATAATGATCTCAATGAATGATGGCCAATATTTGCAGTGTTTTGCACCCACCATCTCATTTGATTCTCCTAACAACTTGATGCGGTAGGTGCTATTATTTTCATCTCTGTTATAAGCTGAGATATTAAATGATATGCCCAGGGCAGGCCATGAGGCAGGATTCCAGCTCCAATAGCTCTTCCTACCTTACCACTTAACTGTCTGTGTCCCCATCCCTGATTTATATCTGGAGCTTGGGGCTTGCTGTTTTGTCTGCTGTCATTTCTCTTCGAGCCTTTGCTCTGAAAAAAGTGGTTCATTGCTGATGGCTTCCCTTCATCCCATAATTCCTGAGAGTCTCAGGCCACCTCCACTCTGCAGCCAGTTTCAGGCCCTCAGAACCTGGTGGTTTCCCCGAGGAGGGCTCATTCCAAGAAGCAGGCGGCCGAGCACACATTTACAAGGCCTCTATCTAACAAAGTGCTGTGCTGACTTCTAACCTGCTGTGATTACTGGAGAAAGTCATTCCTTGGCAGGGGTCACTGGCCCCCGTCCATTGTAAATATTCAGTTTTGAGAAATCTCTGGAGTGCTGTTGGACTCAAATGATCTCCAAGAGCACATCAGACTATGTAGGGAATGTTGTGTGTGCTCTCACTTCTGGGAGGCGGGAAGTACCCAGACAGCAACTTTCCTCTGTTGGGAAGGGACATACTGTAGTGTAAACCTGGGATTTTCAGCGATGAGCCCCAGGCTGACGCAGGGCTTCTTGGCAGCCATTCCATGGGTAACGGTTCTCATCCATTTTTCTCTCCCGCATGTAGAAGAGATAACACAGTGTGTTGAGCTCCTTCCCTCCCTCCCCCTGCCCCAAAGAATGCTGGGTCTGTAGTCAAGAGGCCTCCTCCTCACTGCCTATTTGCCTTTTGGCAAATGCATTTAACCTGCTTCACTTTCCTCACCCAAAGAATGATATGTGTTTGTTTGGGGGGGTTTTAGTCCAAAGTCCTTCCAGCTCTAACTCCTATGATCCCCTGAGGAAGTTAATACTCCTACCCCTCTGGTCTCAAAGGCAATTTCTTTTCTTGAAATTATTTTTTTTCTCCATATCTTTACCTTCTCTGTTATGTTCTTAGTCACATCCTTGCATTGATTAACTGTATCCCCTGTGCTTAGCCCAGTGCCTGGCAGGTTATAGGAGCTTACTGGATTATCCCTTTCCACCAGCTACCTCTGTGGCACCTGGCTTTCTTACCCAGCTTTTGCACCTTTGTGGGGATGAAGACACCAGTCCTTTTCTGAGGTTGATGAGCACAGAACAGACATTTGCCGAGTGCCAGTTGGCCTAAGGGTCTGAGACAAACCTCCCCCTTTTGGAAAATATCTATGTCCAGACAGCTGCTTGCTTTAATTAACTGAGTAGAGTGAAATCACTCAGGAGACTTGTTTGGCTCCGGACTGGCAGGAAGGATGAAGTTGTCCTCAGGTGTTCTTGTACTCTCCTCTTAAAGCTGCAGGATCTTCTCTTCTATGAGGGAGAATTGATATTCACTGTCCCTGTAAGATAGGCGGTAAGCCCAGATTATGGGGGAATGGTTTTATTTTGTCATGTTTCACACCTAAAACTAGTCATTTGTAGGGCATGAATATGTCTTGACTTTATGGAGTCATTTAGCAGAGTCCCAGGTCTCTTGGTGGGTCAGTCATCCTGGACTGGGGAATAGCAAAATCATACATTACTTGGCTGCTTCACATATAGCTCTCTCTACCATGGTTTGTCTAGATGTTATCAGTAAAGGGACAGGTCTAGAGAATGCGACCACTTTTTTCTTTTTCTTTTTTTAGGTCTCTTCTTTAAGTTGTGATCTGAACTGGGGTAGGGTAGCTGGTGTTTTGGCCTGCTTTCCCTCTCAGTTAAGAGGAGAAAAAGTAGACCAGTTTAACATTGACCATGAGCTTAATCATCTCAAGCACAGCTGAATTCACCCAAGAGTATAGGGTCATATTATTAATAAGGGTATGTTTTCTACCACTTGGCACCTTTGCCAGACAGACACCTGGGACAGTGAGACTTTTTTCATGTTCTCATCACCTGCCTTGATCCCTCTTGGATGATGGATAAATGGTTTGGGGTGGAGGGATGGTTGGGGAAACCCTAACAAGCCCCAAATCTGCCTTTCCCCCTCAGGGTTTGAGTCTGATGATTCTGTGATGCTTAATCACGGCTTACTTTTCCTTGACAAAGATGTGAAATCCATTGTCTTTTTTGCCTTGACTTCTAATGTCTCCCTTGGCCCTGAAACACCCATAGCAAGTGTGTATTAATCATTTCAAGATGCTATCAGAAACAGAAATGCACTATAGCCCTAAGACATTTTCCTTGGCAAGCAGAACACAAATATTCATGTGTTTTATAATAGCTTATGATTTATTGGGTACAGTTTGTGGAAAAGGAAGCTTTATTCCCATAGGGTTGTGTACCTCTCCTGGAAAACACAGGGAATATGGTTATCATCCACAACTACTAGAAATGCCTAGTCTGGACCCGGTGGTCTGCCATCTTCCTTATGCAGTGTGATATCTGGGAGTGTGGTCCTTGGATAGTCCCATGTTGTTTTTAAAGGAAAGGCATATGCTGTTTTTTAAAAAGAAAAATTATTGTTTACAGGGAAAACTGCCAGTCCTCCTCCTTGGTCGATCCTCCGAACTGAGGCCTGGAGAGTTTGTGGTTGCGATTGGAAGTCCGTTTTCACTTCAAAATACAGTAACTACTGGGATTGTTAGTACCACCCAAAGAGGAGGAAAAGAACTAGGGCTGCGGAATTCAGACATGGACTACATTCAGACAGACGCCATCATCAATGTAAGTCTTGGCTCTTGTTTTCATTCTGGGGCCTGAGTTGGTTATGATGATATTACTTTTTTTTTTTTTTTTGCTTTTTTGGAGGGTAGTTGGGGTTAAGTGACTTGCCCAAGGTCACACAGCTAGTTTTTGTGTTAAGTGTCTGAGGCTGGATTTGAACTCGGGTCCTCCTGACTCCAAGGCTGGTGCTTTATTTGCTATCCCACCTAGCTGCCCCAATATTACTTTTTTCAAAAAAAAAAGGGTAAGGATTAGGAGTTCAGAGTGCCTCTCTTGAATCTGAGGTTGTGGGTCCAAATCCCAACTCTTCTACTTATTTACTTGTGTTACATTGGGCAAATCACTTTAGTTCAGGGTATGTGTTTTGTTTTTTGTCTCATGAATCCCTTTGACAGTTTGGTGAAGCCTGTGGATCCCTTCTCAGAATAATGTTTTTAATGCGTAAAATAAAATAGGATTATAAAGATGATTATATTGAAATATAGTTATCAAAATATTTTAAAAAATCACAAAGACCTTGAGTTAAGAATTCCTGTTCAGGTTCCTCATCTGCACAATTGAGGAATTAATCTAATTTTCTTATAAGATTCCTCCCAATTCAGAATTTATCAGGTGGAAGCAACAATTTTAGAAAATGGCTAAATTTATCAGCCCTTTTTTAAATGCAGTCACCCCAGATAGTCACCTTAGCCCCTCAGTTGAGCTGCAAAATAGTTCATTTAAAAGTGACCATGCTATGCCCCAGCAGTGACCAGATTTTTTTTCATGGAATCTTACTGGTCTTTGACAGCAAGGATTTGAGTTTTTATAATACCTTATATTGTCAAAAGCACTTTTCTCGTGATCAGCCTTCTGAGGTAGATATTACAAGTATTACAGATAAGGAAACTGAGTCTTAGAGAAGTTAAGTGACTTGTCCAGGGTCATACTTCTGATTAGCGTTGGAACAGATCCGACAACAATAATGTCCAACAGAGGATTTTCTGTATATTATCCTATTTGGTTCTCACAGTGTCCTTATGAGACGCAGCTAGAGGTAGTATGGTGGAGTGGTAGAGAGAGAGTTAACCTTGGAGTTAGTAAGTTGATAAGGGATCAAGTCCCAACACTGATAATTACTGGCTTTGTGTCCTGGGGTAAGTCATGTAACATCTCAATGACTCCAAGGAACTTTCCGAAACTCTAGATTGCTGGAGAATTGCTGACTTTACATTGATAATTCTTCTCTAAGAGCTCCCTATACCAATGAAATCATAGGTCTAGTCCTACCCACTCTCAACAAACAGAAACAACAAATGCTTTAGTATAACTCTTGGAAGAAGGTACTACAAATAGTATTTTCTGCATTTTACAGATGGGGAAACTGACCTAAGAGAGTTTAAGAAATTTTCTTATGGTTTGAACTCAAGTCCACTTGCTCCAAGACCCAATGCTCTTTCCATTAATATCATGCTAATTTACAAACCCAGGTGTCCCCTCACTCCAAGTCTGTTGTATTTTCTAGGAAGACTTTAACCCTTCAGTATTTCTTGGCATGCCTTCCAAACAGTTGGTGATGTTATTTTTGTAGCAATCTGTAGAGGAGCCCCCAAATTTTTCCAATAACTTGCAAATTTGGAACCCTCAGGGTGGGTCTTAATCTTGGCAGTTTTCTCTATTTTTTCTCCAAAATGTGATCACTCCTTTCATAATAGACACAGCATGAAGTTTTGACCCAACCTATTAGATTTGTCTTGCTAGAATGAGGCCAGGGATTTTCCAGTACTTTTTTTTTCCCTAAGCAATCTTTAAGAAATCATATTTTCCCCCTTCAAATGTCTCCTCGTAGGATTGGTTTTCTGAAAGTCATTTTTCACATTGGACCAATTTCTAAGAAACGCGATGCGCTCTCAGACACTCTTTGCTTCTAACCAGCAGGCTCTATTCCCAAGCTTTCCTGACATCAGGGTTGTTGAGACATGAAGTAATGGAAATAAAATGGAACCAGGTTAACTCTATGCTCCCACAGTAGGGCAGAGTTAAACTAAATGAGAGTTCTTTGGATTTTAAATAAAGTAACATCTTATTTCCTTCTAGAAAGTGGGAAAAAATGTGTTCATTACTTTCATAGGGTAGACTCTTGAAATTTGTTAGTTTTCAAAAGTGCCCTGAACCTTTCCATTTACTTTCAGTGAGAAGTTAGATAATTGACAAGGTATAAGTCTTAGCGAAGAACCATAGCTCAGACTGAAGCCAAGTCAGTGATGAATCTGGTTTTTGTACACTGAAAATTGCCAGGCTTTACTGCAGGAGGTAGACTGTGAGTGCATTGACAGAAGTAATCCTAATCCTTTAATTTTTGTTTATTTCAGTATGGAAACTCAGGAGGCCCCTTAGTAAATCTGGTAAGTCCTTTTAAAATATTAATTTTATAATATTTGTTTAGTACTTGATAAACTTTTTTTTTCCCAAAGAAATGAGATTTGCCAAAGAAATTTGTGCAATCCCAGTTAGCGGTTGCTCTGTGAACATCCTAGGTCCTGGCTTCTTGTCGTTATGAATTTACTTAGCCAGCTAAGTGGTACAGTTGGGAAAACCTGAGTTAAATCCAGCCTCAGATGTTTATTAACCCTGTGACTCTGGGCAAGCACTTAATCTCTGTTTTCCTCCATTTTCCCTATTTATGAATGGGGATGACAACAGCACTTACTCTGAGACGCAGGTTGTGAGGACAAGATGGGACAATGTTTATAAAGTGCTTTGCAAAATTTAAAGTGCTATATAAATGCAAACGATTATTATTATTATTATTATTATTAATAATAACTTTTTTGGACAAATCATTCCTACTTTATTCGTTCAGTAATCGTTGGTTAAGCACGTATGGTGTGCAGAACATTGTGATAGGCAGTAGGCAGATACAGAATTTAGATAATATATGGTCCCGCTTCTCCTGGAACTTATAATCTTGGAGGGGCATATAAAATGGCAATAAATATATTATACGTGACATAGATCATATTTTACATGACATCACATAAGAGGCAGCATGGTATAGTGGATAGAGAGCCTACCTAAAAGCCCAGAAGAGTTGGGTTTCAGTCTAACTTCTGACATTGGCCAAGTCATTTAACCTTGTCAGCCTCAATTTCCTCATCTGTGAAATGAGGATAATAATTGTCCTAACCTCTCAGGATCAAATGAGATGCCATTTATAGAGCACTTAGCACATTTCCTGGAACATAGTGGGTACTTAATAAATATTAAATTAAAATACAAAAATTTGTTAAATAAATATTGGTTCCCTTCCTTTGAGTTATTCCTCTAATAGTAGGGATAGATATTTGCACTTGTGCTCGGTGACCCTCAAGACCAGGAGCTGAGGTTAGAACTGAAGTCCATGGAATAGAATCACAGAATTTCAGAATTGGAAGGGACCTCCCTAACAAGTTCGGACAGAGGTGACTGCAGACCACATTCCTGCCCTCATCTCTCCTGACTGTGGCCAAACTGGATGAAAATATCATTGGGAAATACTTAACAAAATGACTCAAAATAGAGTAGAATTCAGATAATGTGAATATGTGGTTTTCTAAGTCAAATCGTGGCCCATACAGTTTAGTGGCCCCATTTCTATTTTAAGCTTAATACCTCTGGTCTCTGCCTGACAAAGAATTCTCTCCACTATGTACCTGACAAGGAGGCCTGGAGTCTTTGTTGTGAGACGTCCAGGTATAAGGAAACCAGTTTGTCTCAAAGAGTTTATTCCTTTTTTGGAAAACTCTTAAGTCAAGAAAACAAGCACTTATTAAATACCTTCTCTGAATCCTGCACAAGGGCAGCTAGGTGGCACAGTGGATAGAGCACCAGACCTGGAATCAAGAAAACTCATTTTCTGAAGTTCAAATCTGAACTCAGACACCTACTAGCTGTGTGACCCTGGGCAAGTCATTTAACCCAGTTTGCCTCAGTTTCTTCAAAATGAGCTGCAGAAGGAAATGGCAAACCACTGTCTTTGCCAAGAAAGTGGGTTCACAAACATAATTGAGAAACAAACCACTCACTTTAAGTGCTGGGGATAAAACGAAAGGCAAAAACCCCAGACCTTGTTCTCAAGGAACTCAGAATCTCACATTAGGAAGTTTTCGCTTAATAGAGATCCAACCAATCTGTCTCTTTGCAGCCTCTCCCCATTGCTGTTGCAGCTCACTGCCTTTTATCCCAATAGAATAAAACTGTTCCCTTATCCATGTGACTGACGAAAAGACGTGTCTTTTCTTCTTCATCATTGATTCTCTCAATTGATCCTCATAGGATGATATTGAGGCCCTTCACCAATCCTGGTTGCCCTTTTCTGGACATTCTTTAGTTTAGGATTACTTTTCCTAAAATGTGCAAAGCTCATGACTCCATGTGGATTAAAGCTACAGCCCTGGTCTCACCCATAAGTTAACTGGCTTTAGATAAGGAATTAATTGCCTGAGGACTCAGAGAAATTTCAAATGTCCATAGGTCTTCCTGACCAACGGTCATAGGATTATAGAATGTTAAATCTAGAATGAATTTTAGACATCATACAGTTCATTGGCCCCTTTTTACTTATAAGGGAACTGAGGTCCAAAAAGGTTTGTCTCTAATCTGAAGTCACAGCACATGGGAATAATGGAACCAGGACCAGATAGAACCCAGTTTTCTCACCCCTATTTCAGTGTTTTTCCCACTACTTTAAAGACCTGAATGTCCTTTACGGAATTTCCATTTTAAAAAGAATAGTGTTTGCTAATCGTGGTTTCCAAAGTTGACAGTTTGCCTTTCTAATCTCGTGTTTGACAAACGTTAATCAGAGGTATTAAGACTAATGTTTTAATGGCATATCTCCTGCCCCTTCATTGGGGAAATAAAGAAGAAAACCAGTGTAAAAAATGTACATAGTTGAGCAAAATAAATTTCCCCCGCTGTCAGGAGGTAGATAGTAGGCTTCATCATCATCCTCTGGAATCATCATTGGCCAACATTGGTCATCATCATGATTGACCAGATTTCTGAAGTCTTTTAAAGTTTTGTCTTTATAATGTTATCACATCAGTTGTACTCCTGGTTTCTTCAAAGACAAAACTGATAGTCCCTGACTTGAAGGAACTTACATTTCATCAGAGAGATAACATGTACACATTTAAGCACATAAAAACATATGAAACTTAAATACATGATCATTTTATGGGGGAGGAGACTACCATTTTTTGAGGGGAGTAGATCAGTAAACATGCAATATGGGAGGTTCCCCTTGTACTGAAGTTTGTAGGAAACTAGAAGCAGAGGTGAGATGGGAGTATATTCCAGGCATTGAGGACCCTGATCAAAGGCCAAGGAGATGGATGTCAGAATGTGTACGAAGAACAGCAAGGAGACCAGTTTGACTGAATTGTTGAATGCATGAAAGGGAGTGATGTATAATAAGCCTGGAAAGGTAGTTGGAGGCAGGTTGTGAAAAGATTTTAAGTGCTTAAAGAGCATGTGTATTTGAGCCTAGGAGTAAGAGGGAACCATTGGTGCTTATTGAAACCATGGAGTGGCAAATCAGATCTGTGCTTTAGGAATGTCAGTTTTTCAGTCATGTGGAGGATGGATTGATGTATGGAAAGACTGGAGGTAGGGACACCAATTAGGAGGCTATTATAATCAAGTAAAGAAGTGATAAGAGCCGGAACAAAATGGTGGCTATCTAGGGATGCAATGTAGGGGATGGATACAAGAGATGTTGTAGAAGTTGAAACATATTTGGTAACTGGTTATGTGGGAAAAGGGGGGGTAAAAACTAAAGGTTGTGAGACTGGATGAAAAGTATGTTGGTGATACCTTCCCCCGAAACACCTACTTTCTTTCCAGTCTTCTTACACTTTAATCCTCAACACATACTCTTTGATCCACTGACACTGCGCTGTTCCACCAACAAGATATTCCATCTCTTGGCTCTGGGCATTTTCCCTGACTCTCCCCCATGCCAAGAACACTTTTCCTCCTCTGTTTCACCTACTGACCTCCCTTCCTTTAAGCTCCAATTGAAATCCAGTTTTCTATAGGAAGGTTTCCCTAATCCCTCTTAATTCCAATGCCTTCCCTCTTTTAATTATTTTCTATTTATCTTGTATATAGCTTGCTTTGTATATGTTTATATATATAATATATAATATATAATACATATGTTATATGTGTAAAGTATACATATATTTTATATATATATACATATATACATATGTAATTATACATGATATAATAATATATAATATATAGATAGTAAGATATAATATGTATTAATAACTATATAATTATATATTAATATATATTTGTATATATTTGTTTGTGTATTATCTCCTCCATTAGAATGTAAGCTCCTTGAGGGTAAGGGCTATCTTTTGTCTCTTTTTGTATCCCTGGTGCTTACCACGGTGCCTGGCACATAGTAAGTACTCACTAAATGTTTGTTGAATGAATGAATGAACAAATAGTGAGTTTTGGGGAAAAGATAATGAGTTAATGTTTGGAGATACTGAGTTTGAGATGCCTGTAGTTTATCCAGTTTGAAATGTCCAAAAGGTAATTGGTTATGTGGGACTAGACTTCAGAAAAGAAAGAAAGGAATCAGTTGGTGTGTTGGAGTTACTATTCTATAGTTGAATTACGTCCTTCCTTCTACTGAACTTCTGCCAGCAGGAACTGACCTAATACGTTCTTTGAGGTTACTAGCAAAAATTTTCCATTTTCTATTTTTAAAAAAATACATTTAGTAAACTACTTATCTTTCTTATTTCAGGATGGTGAAGTGATTGGAATTAATACTTTGAAAGTGACTGCTGGGATCTCTTTTGCAATCCCATCTGATAAAATTAAGAAGTTTTTAACTGAGTCCCATGACAGACAGGCTAAAGGTATGATATCACCCAGACACTCATGAAGAGCCAGTGTAGAGCCTGAGGTCAGAACCCCAGCCTCCCTTGCATGAATCACAGTTGTTGTCAACATCATGGTACCTTTCACATACACTATTGCCCAACCTCTTAGTAAGCCCCATAGAACCCTCTGAACCTAACTTCAAAACAGAGAATAATGGTGCCAGGGCACTTACTTGTTCTCCATGAACAACTAACAAGGATTGTTTTATATTTTACCTTTTACTTTCATAGGAAAAGCTGTCACCAAGAAGAAATACATTGGAATTCGAATGATGTCACTTACCTCTAGGTGAATAAACAGGCTTTTATTTTATTTTATTTTTTTAAATGACACTGAAAGTTAACTTCAAAGTTCACAGTGGTGTCCCTGAATGCCAGTGAAACTTTGTCTGAATTTCTCTGTGTAAGACTAACGATGATATATCATATAATAGTAATTCACATCTATGTAGCACTTTGAGCTTTTTCTGGCAACTCCCTTCACAATAAGCCTGTATGGTAGGTAGTACAAGTAGTATTAACCTCATTTTACAAATGGGGAAACTAAGGCACCAGAAGGTTAAATGACATGACTACAGTCTCATAACCAGAAGTATTAGCACCACTCCTCAAATAAGGTTCTGATTCCAAGACCCACTGCTCTGTCCATGACCTCATTAGGCAGCAGCCTAATATTCTAAAGGCATCTCTTTAAAATGAGATCTTTTCCCATCATGATGGCATATGTTTTTTTCAATGGGAATTTTCACAAAGCTCCTCTTAAAAATCTCAAGACTTTAGTCTCAGGTTAAAATGAGGAAGTCTTAGCAGTGAGGTGAGGTACCAGAAATGCTGTCCAGGAGTTTAAACTGGCTCTCATATTTTGTAATTTATTCTTTCAACCAAAAGAATTTTGTCCCATTCCTTGAAAACCAGACCTAGAGAGCAATTTGGTTTTCTTTGATTCTTGTTCGTTTCTTGTTAATTTCATTGAAATATACATCCCCAGAAAACTCTGAACTCTTTCTTTCTCTCCCCAAGCAGAACACTTTGCCTTTTAGATATTAAATTTTGCAGAGTAAAGTATGTGGGAGATCGCTTGTAGGAATGCTAGGTCAAGCACATTATTATGTGATAAAAATGACTAGTGATTCTTCCTTCCCTCTTTTCCCCCCCTGTCTTGAGAAACTTCATTTTAATTTTTACATATCATGACAGGTTCATAAAAAAGTTTGTGGAGAAACCTGGTGTACTACCATGAGGAATGGGTTCTACCTCTTATATTGCTTGACATTAAGAGCATTGGCTTATGGTATGATAGTTTTTTTAATGGGCTTAGATATAAATGGCAGCATATTTCATGCCATTTCCTAGGGATTTAATGATTTTGCAAGGACTAAATATGGTGAGTATTTTTTGTTGTTGTTGTTGTTTTTAGAAGGAAGATGACACACTGGTGGTAGGAGGGGTTGCATTTGGGAATATTACCAGTAAAACAGTTTGCACATCAGATCAAAACTAGTGGTTGTAGAATCTGTAATTTGTAATTTATCAAAACCTTTTTTTTTTTAAATATAAAGGTTAAATAGTCCTGTTTACGGACTATTTAGGGACCAGCTAGAAAGCTGAGTAGGTACATCCTATTCTGACAATAATGTAAGGAATAGTAATAAGAAGAACCCATAGTCATAATGTGCCTTAAGATTTATAAAGTGGGCTGAATTGACATCTACACAGCTGGATTGAAGCAAATGATGTGTTTTCTTCCTCCACAGTAAAGCTAAAGAGCTGAAGGATCGTCATCAAGACTTCCCCGATGTTCTTTCTGGAGCTTATATTATAGAAGTAATTCCAGACACTCCAGCTGAAGCGTAAGTTAGAATTTTCCCCCTCGACATCCTGCCTCTCCCCATGACTGACCCATCAACATAGTTCCTTACAGATAGATGGTTAGCTGTGTGACGAAAGTGTGAGATCTCTGGTGTGTTCCTGTTGTGGGATCCAACTTAGGAAGAGGCTCAATTTGAGCTGCCTTAGACACAGAAGAGGAAGGAGGCCTCCTGTTCTCTAAAGGGGTGACTTAACTTTTCTAACAGATGTGTAGGAATCCATTACGAGTATGTGATGGAACTATGATTTTGTCAGCATGGGGAGTCCCCCATGTAGGAATTCCTCCCACCAAAGCAGCTTGAAATTCCATCTATTACTTTTTAAGATTAAATCCTGGGGAATTGCCTCAAAAACAGATTGGTTATGTGAGTTGTCTACGATTATATGGTTAGTAAATTTCAGAGATGTAATTTGAACTCAGATCTTTCTGACTCCAGACCACCCTTTATCCTCCATAACATGCCTTCTCTCTAATATGGATATACAAAATTAAATCCTTGGAGAGTCTCTGGGATGAGGTTGGAGAGGGAAAAGAAGTTCATTTTTAAGCTTCACATGAAAAGTAGTGGCTCATCTGACAATCGATATATATTGTATCTCTAAGAAAAGCGCTGATGGTGACAGGAATGGAGAGCTACCATCTTATGTTAAAGTTAGAGGACTAGCAAGCTGAAGGAGTACTGTGAGGGCAAAAATTCTTTAGGATAGTGGAAAGAATACTAGTTTTGGAGTCAGAAAACCTGGGTTAAAACCCTAGCTTCCTTATTTAATATTGTGACATTGGGCAAGTTGAGACATCAATTTCTACATTTCTAAAAACAAGGGGCTTAAATAAGATAATTCTCACATCTAACTCTGAAGCCTAAGATCTCAACACTGAGCAGATTTCTTAACCCCGCTTAGTTTCCTCATCTATAAAATGAGCACAGTAATTGTACCACTAATCCCACAGGGTTTTTGTGAGTAAATGGATGTGTAAAGTTCTATATGCACACATGCTACTGTTTTTTTTTTCTTTTTCGAGATACAGTTTTCCTAGCATGGTTGGAAATGGGCCTACAGTTACTTCATCCTGTTAGAAATTACTTGGCTGGAATAAATTTGTTATGCTTGTATCGACTTTGTAAATTATTAACACTTTCATATAAAATCAACTATTTAGCATTAGCCAGAAGAATTCCAGGAGGCATTTCAACAACGGCTGTGATAGAGGGCTTTATATTTATTTGCTTTTGGAAATTTTTAGGGTACTTACTACTATGAAGTATTGGGGATAAATCCTTACAAAACCTCCAAAAAAAACCCACCCCAATCCTCTATGTTAGCCTTGTGGGTTATGGTCTGTGCATTTCTTAAGAAGAAGAGGACAAAGAGACCTAGAGGGAACCTGCATTTCTACCTGGCAGGTTCCCCGAATTTATCCCTCCCAGTACATGAGGATGGAAAGAATGAGTTGGGACCTTGGAGTCGAGAAAACTGAGTTGGAGGTCCAGCTTTAGTATTTACTAGATACTTGACATTGAGTAAACGTCTTTGAGTGTCAACTTCTTAATGGGGTGGTGTTGGATTAGCTCATCTCCATGATCCCTCCCTTCCTGCTCTAAATCTTACGATTTGTCCATCCCCTTCAGTAGCAACCCAAGTGGTCAACGTAGAGGGGTCAAAATGAAGCAATGTAATGAATGATGTGCTCATGTTTCTTCTTTTTATGTTGCAGTGGGGGCCTCAAAGAAAATGATGTGATAATTAGCATAAATGGAAAATCTGTGGTCTCTGCCAATGATGTCAGTGATGTCATTAAAAAAGAAAGTACCTTGAACATGGTTGTCCGCAGAGGCAATGAAGATATTATGATCACAGTGATTCCTGAAGAAATCGATCCTTAGGTAGAAACACGAGCTGGATTCCGTGTTTTCTCCGAAGCCATTCCCAATCGACTGCTTATAATGACTCTGTGCTGGTACAGGAAACATTATTAGACTTTTGACCAACATTTTGCTTGTTCAGCAGAACAGCACTGGCCAACAAAATAACTTTTAATAGGTTTAAGGCAAAACAAATGTAATGTTACAGATACTCAGACAATAATTATTTCCTTCTGTATCTTATGTACACAGCATTTTCTCTTCTGCCAACTTCGTCTGTTCCTGCTTAGAGGGTCAGCATTTGTTTCTTTCTTTCTGCTGAGTCTTCATCTTAGCCTGACTAATGAAATTGCTCAAATAACCAGTAAGAAGGGTGCCAAGTGGATTTCATAATGGCACTCGGAAAGTTGGTTGGAAGCACCACTACAGTGAGAACGACTATTGGAAATCGGGAGTGGGTGAATGCTGGCTTACGAACAGAATTTAGGCAGCTTCCTTTCAGAAGCCATGACCTATTGGGAGTACTATGGCCTTGGAGTTAGAGCTATTAAAATACTTGTACATATTTTCTTCCCTGTGTCATTTATTTATCAACAGATGGATGCATTCTTTCTGAAATGGTTGTTGTTGATGGTCATCTCATCAAACTAAATCTGTACATATAGAGCTGAACACTTACAGTTACATATCAGTTATTTTTAAGCCATTCTGTGTCAGAGAAGGATCATATCAGTTATTTTTAAGCCATTCTGTGTCAGAGAAGGATTGTACTAGATGGCCTCTGAGGTATTTCCCAATTCTTATCAATCAATCAATCAGTGAACATTTTAGTGCCTTAACCAGGCACTGTGCTAAGCACTGGGGATACAGAAAGAGACAGACAGTCCCTGCCCTCAAGGAACTTGCAATCTAATGAAGACAACATGCAAATGTATGCAAAGCAAGCTATATCCAGGATAAATAGAAAATAACTAGCAAAGGGAAGGCACTAGAATTAAGAGGTTTTAAGATTCTACAAGTGCAATAGTCACTATCCAAAAGTCATGTGACCAGAGCTCATCACATAAAAAACATCCTACCCTACCTCAAAGGGTCAAGAAGTTTTTGGGAAACAGAGCAGATCCAGAATGCGAGTAAGGAGTCCTTTGTGTTCTTTCGATGTAAGGTGTCCAAAAGTGTTGTGGTCCAAAAGGGTTCAATTAAGTGAGGATCTTGAGGTAATTCAGAGAAAATAAAAAGTCTAGAGAAGCCTTAGATCAGCAGTTCTCAACTTGTGGGTTATGTTCAATTTAAATACATCCTGCATATCAGATATTTGCATTACAATTCGTAATAGTAGCAAAATTATAGTTATGAATTTCGTAGCAATGAAAATAATTTTATGGTTGGGGGTCACCACAACATGAGGAACTGTATTAAAGGGTCACAGCATTAGGAAGGTTGAGAACCACTGCCTTAGACTCTCCAGGGTGTTCAAGTAGCTGATAGCAACTCTCTGACTCAGTGAAAACTTCTAAAGGGTCTGGGAAATCAACTTTTGAAAAATGACTGTTGCAAAACTCTAGCTGACCTTTGAGGTTCCGGCTCTAATATTCTGTGTGACCTCATGAAAGTTATTTAGCTTTTCCAGCATTGCAAAATCCTAGGCTGCAAATTATCCAGGCCTAGCCTAAGTCTTTGTGGTGTGGCCCCAAAAGAGAAAAATGATTACTTGTGCCAAGAAAAGAGACTTCAAGTTTGCTTTATTTTGTGCAGTCAAAACTCCGAGAGGCGCAGGACATCCTCAAAAATGCTTGCTATGATCCTTTGCTGTTTAGACCTGTCCAGGTTAATGTTTATCTGCTAAAACAGCTTCTGAAAGATTTCCTGTTTATGAACACCAAAGTGATACAGTTAAACTAGAGAGACGTTAGTCATTGGTTTCACTAACCATACTCATTCTCCATGAATGTTAAATTTGGTGAAATGCAAAAAATGATCAACAGACATTTATGAATCTGCTGTGCAGGCCAGGTAGCTTATCTATTAAAAGATGGACGTTATATCTAGCAAAGCAGTTTTGGAAAGTCCAGGATAGTCACAATAGGGCTTCAGAAATACAGAAACACATGCCCTATTCATGAGAATAGATAGTAGTGGTAGTGCCTGATTTTTTTTTCATTTGCCCTCTGCACATTTCTTTTTTAATTCAGTTAATTGATTGGCAACAACAGCAGGGCTCCAAGCCATAACGATGTCCTCAGGGCTCCAGTGTCAAAGGAATGGGCATCTGCCCCTTGTTTCTCAGATGGTCTCATCCTAGAGCATGGCCACAGGTTCAGTCAGGGAGCCTGGCATCTGTTTGTGTCAAGGCTGTATTTCTAAATATGTTTTGGCGTCCAGGTGTGCCTGTGTTCAGGTTATTGCTCTCTGAGCAGAAGGTCAACCATGGAGGAAACTACCTTGCTAGATGGTGAAGCTGAGTGCATCAACACTCAGCATCTCTGGGCAAAGATTGTGGTGGAGGCAGGGCTAGGACACTCTGAATTAAAATGCCATCTGGCAAAAGCTGAGAGGTATTCAAGTTTTAAAAATTTTTCCTCCCAGTCCTACACCTAACTCATCTTTTACCAGCTTTCTTCTTTTACTAAATATTCATGTTTGTCCCTTAGTCTCTCTTCCCTACCCCACCCTGTCTTTGACTTGGTGCAATATTTCCCTATAGACTGAAGTTGCTAAGGGAATACACTTCCCAGGATTATTGTCTTTGTCCCGTGAATTCTAGCACATTGGAGATTCTCCCACTACACTGGATAAATTGGCTTTTAGGACAGCTTCCATGCCAGGATTTCTCTGTCTACGTGCTGTGTGCCACGATGGAAATGTTTGCAAGTTGTTTCGATTAGAAAACTTTCTGTTCCTACCACATAGCTACAATATTACGGGCCTTGATTTATTTATTTATTTTAACTTCTGAGTTGGGGGGCAGGGCTTTACAATCCGCAGGGTGTCAGCCTGATGCCTTCTACCCCCCACCTCTCCCTCCATTAAAAAAAAAATAATTTGCCCCTGTCATGTTTTCATTTAGCTACTTGACAGAGTAAGACCTTGGCAATTTCAGTTTCTCCAGACTGTTTCCCAACTGTGCCCTGTGCTCTCAGACAATTCTCCTTTCTCTTTCTAAGCCTAGTTGGCTGAGGAATGACTTTTATTCTACTCCCTTCCCTGGCTTGCCTTATGTGTATCCACTTCCCTTGAACTATGCAGCACCAAGTTTTTCTAGATGCTTCTTCCAACTTCAGTTATAATTCTTTTTTCAAGTGTTTGCAACATAATGAGCCGTGCCAGTTACCAGAGCACTGACCCTGGGTACTGATTGGTCCCTGCCAATAAATTTGTAATGATTGTTTTATGTCAAATCTTGCAAAATATACCTTTTAGATTCCCGATGATCCAGTTAAAACCACAGTTGAAATGCACTCTACATGTTTTAGAGACAAAAACATCACTTACATACCCTCCAGATCTGTATTGGAGCATAGTATAATGTCTAGCACAGTGGTTCTCAACCTTCCTAATGCCACGACCCTTTAATACTCGTATGTGGGCGTATCTGCATGTGGGTGGACCTGCCTGGAGACGGATAGAGGAGCAGTCTCTCGGTTCCTAAGGCCATCGGAAATATGTGTTTTTCTGATGGTCTTAGGCGACCCCTATGACCCCTGTGAAAGAGTCATTCGACCCCCAAAGGGGTCGGGACCCACAGGTTGAGAACCGCTGGTCTAGGGCTTGTGAAACTTTGGACTTGTTTGGGCTATTTCTTCATCTTCAAAACATAGGTATTGAACAAATGGTTTCAGGGACATAGATGGCACAGTGGATCATCACATAGACCCGAGTTCAAATCCTGCCTCAGAAAGTGTGGGACTAGGCAAGTTACTTGCTTCAGCCTCAGTGTTCTAATCTGTAAAAGGAGGGGAGGGGTCACAAAACTCCCCTTCTACACCCTTCCCGCAGATTTGTTGACTTGATGCCATGTCCAAAGTTTATGTTTTGATATTAGTTCTGGGCTCAGGGAGTTTCTGATCAAATCACCTTCATGGCGCATTATCTTTAGTCATAGCCACAGCCACACTTTAGTGATGCTTCTCTCATATTTCTCTGGATTGTTTGTGAGCGTTTGTACAAGCAAAGAAACTGACACCGAGTCCCTTTCCCTTTGTTACTTCTCTGAGAAGAAAACTGTTTTCTCTGGGCTGTGATATTTCTTATCATTCTACTTGACTATGGAGGTGAATAAATCCTTTATAAACTGTAAAGGATACATATGATTATACATACATATGATCTTTTGCCCCTAGTGAATTTGCTGGATATACAGAGAATAAAATATTCTGCTTTCTCGCATTACATTGTCTCTTTGGGTAATTTTCAAGTTGGGAGGGTTAAGGGAAGGAGGCGTAGCTGAGGTGGGGGAAAGGTTAGTCCTACGCTATCATGGGCCTTCCACTCTGATTTCCTATTTGCTGTTACTTGAATAAAAATAAATTCCTTTTGTTTCTTCTGCAAAATAAAGAAAAGGAAGGATTTAACCAGTTCCTTCTGAAGTCTCTTAAGAGTGTTCAGGGCACATTAACAACGAACAAAATGCCTTTGTCACAACCCCACAGAGCACAGACTCATGGAATCTCATGGACATTCATGAATGAGTATGATCTTATGCCAAAGAATAGATTCCTTCTTGCCAGCAATCTACTATGTCAAGATAGGAGTTCATTAGAACAATTTATTAGAGTCACCATTCATGTCATTTTGAAACCATGTCTTATTATTACATAAAACTTCATAATGTACTTTTTCATAAGAGTGTATGACAAAAAGTTACAGAGTTCCAATGTATTGGATTTGGAGAATTTTGTAACACTGCATGATCCTCCCCTTCTAACCTGCCAGATAATTGGAAATACTGCAGTGGTGTTGAAATAGTAGAACTGGAAATCATTATACCAGAAACTGGAGAAGTGTTTGTGTTCACTCATGCAATGGAAGGAGAACAAGCTGATGATGCAGGAACTTTGGAAGGTTATGAGACTAAGCTCTTTGAGGGCAGGGATGATGTCTTGTTGGCTTTATATTGCCTCTAGAACTTAGCATAGTGCAGGCCACAGAGAACATGCTTAATAATAGTGTATTAAATTGAATTATTTCTGTATTTTCCCCAGAACCCAGCATAGTGCTCGGTATGTAATTTGTTGTGTTACTGGTGGCTCATTGGTTTCTACACTGATGTAACCATTTTAATTTAATTCAGGAATGTGAGAAACAAATATGAAAGAAATATGGGAGGTATAAATAGGTATCATCATGAAGACTGGAAGTAATTGGAAATAAAGGTAAAACAATTAAGGCTGGTTGGTTTTGTTGAATCTAGACAAAAGGTTGCAGGTATTGGAGCAGGTATTTTAGGCCAAGGGTGAGAAGAAGAGTATTTGAGGCCAAAGATCAGAGCTAGGAGGATCTAAGTTTTTTTTTTTTTGATCAATTTATTTATTTTTAGTTTTTAACATTCACTTTTATAAGATTTTGAGTTCTGAATTATCCCCCTCTTCCTCTACTCCCTCCTTCCTAAGACAGCATGCAATCTGATATAGGCTATACATGTATGATCATATTAAACATATTTCCACATTAGTTATGTTGTGAAAGATGAATCAGAACAAAAGAGAGAAAACACAAGAAAGAAAAAGTAGAAACAACAACAACAAAGAGAAAATAGTGTGCTTCGATCTGCACTCAGAATCCGTAGTTCTTTTTTGGGCTATGGATAGTAGCATTTTCCATCATGAGTCTTTTGGGGTTGTCTTAGATCATTGCATTACTCAGAAGGGCTAAGTCTAACAAAGTTGGTTGTTGTAAAATGTTATTGGGATCTAAGTATTAATAAGCGCTGTAGTCTCAGATTCTGTAACCCTGGAATATTGGAAAATGTATTGTGTTAAATAATAAAGTGGGAAATTTCATGTTTTAGTTCTACATGGGAGAGTAGAAAAGTGATAAAGCTTGAGTCAAGTCCTGGGTTCAAGTCCAGATCTGCTATTTACTGGCTATGTGACTTTAGGCAAGGCGCTTCACCTCTCTGGGACTTGGTTTCTCATCTGTGAAAATAAGGTTGGATTTAGATGGCCTCTAAGGTCCCCTCCAGCTCTAATCCTATGATCTCATGTCATTCATTATGATCATTTTGTATTTGTAACAGAAAATATGTCTATCATAAGTATGGGTACTTAGTAGACCATATGTGGAAAGAGATCTGTAATGGCCCCCAATGGTATAGCACAGTACCCAAGCCCCTAGAACTCTCAGAAGAGAGCTGACAGTGACTGGTGTAGAGCAGCAAGAAGCCCAAGATGGTAACCACGTATGAAGAGGAGGATGGGGAAGAGAATGCCGGGAAAAGTCAAATTTGAGGCCAGGTTTGGTATGTATGGACTAACGGTCCAGCCTCTGAAACAGGCATGGGCTATAATGTTCATATATTCTATAATATGATTTCTGTAAATTATTGTAACATAGGATCCTGGAGTAGGAAGGAACCAGAAAAGCCACTGGTTCATTCTCTTTCCATGCATGTATATGCATTTTTTTTTCCTACTGAGTCCCTAAGAAGCAGTCACCTCCAATGACAGAGAACTCACTATTTCATTTAATTGTTGGACAACTTGAATTCATTCCTCCTTATACTGGAAGAATAAAGGAAATCTGCCTTTCTAAAATCCCCTCCTCCCAACATTTTCCCTATCTCTGCCATTTTTAGCTCCATAGGCTGCTTCTAATGCCTCTTCAATATGCTATTCTTTCCAATAACTGAAAGTCCTCATACTTTTTTCTCTTGGTTAAACATCCCCATTAAAAACAACAGTAACATCAACTGATCCTCATGTGTCATGATTTCAAATCTCACCATTCTTGTTGCTGTCTTCTGGATGGATGCCATCTTGTCATTGTTTCTTAAAATAATGGTGCCCAGATTGAAGGATAGCACTTCATATGCGGTCAGACCAGCATGGAGCAGCAGAAGACTAGCTCTTTCCTCAAACAGGCCACCCTTTTGCTACCACAGTAACCTAAGGCATTGCTTATTTTTAATCCTATAAAATCACTGATACACATGAAGATGGGCACATGATGATGTAGAAATTAGATGTTTAAAATACCATTATTACCCATTCACTAGTTTATTGGACGTTTACCCAGCATCAAGTATTTTACGTAGTAGGCTGATGGGGGAGGGGAGAGTGCCAGACCAAGGGGAGAATTCAGTAGGTGAACAAGCATTTTTTCTTTTTAAATTAAGCACTTAACTGTGTGTCAGATACTGTGCTAGATGCTGGGGATGCAAGGAAAGGCAAAAAAAGTATTCCCTTCCTTTCAAGAGTTCACAGTCCTGACTTTGCATGCTATGGTTTAGGTGGAGCAGAGTCATTCTGGAGAGTTCATCAACTTAATATTCCAAAGTGACTTTTCTTCCTTTAATCAATAAGGCATTTATTAAGCCCTTACTACCAGGTACTGTGTCCCTTTTGAAGGAACTAGGCAATGTAAAATAATATTACCTCAAATACTCATTAGAGTTTCTCAAGCATCCTATGAAATACTATAGGTTTTATCCCCATTTTATAGATAAGGAGACAGGCTTTTAAAAGTTGTGATTTGCTCGTGGTCACACAGTGACCATCAAAGACAGGATTGGAACCCAGGTTGTCCTGATTCCAAGTCTGATGTGCTATCTTAGAATGCCATGCTGCTGTTCGTAAACTAAGGGCATCCCTTGTTTGAGGAGAATTTACTCACTTCAAATTAACCTTGAAGCATGCTTCCATCAAACTACTAGTAATACCTTAATTTGTATAGTTCTTTCTCTGAGAACATTTTGAGATACAGACTCTCATTTGATTCTCACAACAGCCCTGGGAAGAATTTGCCAGGAATCAGCCAGTTAGCTCTTTGTTTTCATTTTAAATTTATTTTAGACTTAAATACAAAAACTCAAATACACCGCCCCAAAAAGAAAAAAGAAACACAAACTTGAATATCAAACGAGTACAAAAAAAACTAAAAAAAGTATTGTCATGTGCACAGCAGAACACAAGAAAGGATTCTAAATACATAGCAATATATTTTTGTTTCAAGAAAACCTATTTAATAAATACTACACATTGTGTTCAGAGCTGTCCATCTCTGCTTGTAAGTTTTGTTTTGTTCTCTGCTGTACACTTTTTACTCCTTCCCCCTTCTTCCCTCCCCTCACCCTAGGCTACAATTTTATATACGTGCACACACATACTTAATATATCTGTATATATACACACGCATATACATATGCATAGACACTCAAAGATTATACACACATACACTTACATACACATATACTTAGATATCTATAATCATATTCCTGTATAGATATATACATTCATATGCATCTGTAGTAAGACCATGCTATACTTATCTGTCCTCTGTTTCTCTGAGGGTGGATAAACTCTTCCTTGTCTTTCCATATTTTTCCAAGTCCACCAACTCATCATTTCTCACACCACAGCAATATTCCAACCTTATACTGTCTAGTTATTTCAAATAGTCCGAAACAATGTTGATGAATATAGCCGACACATAGTGTAATTTCCCTGTTTTTCTCTTTTGATTAAATCTATGCTAGCCTTAATTTTGTCCGAGATCATGATTGCCACCCCTGCTCCCTTTTCCCTAACAAATTCTACTCCTGATCTTTATTTATGTTTGTGCATATCTCTTATTTCCTATCCCTCCTGACTTCTCTACTTTACCTCTACCTGCTACCTTGCCCTCCTATTGCTGAACCTATCCCCCCCAAAACTCTTATCCTTCCGCTCCCATTAATCTCAGCCCTTTTCTATGCCCCCCTTTTACGTATTTTCTCACCTTCCCCTCTAAAGTTTTCTCCTTATTCTCACCCCTTCCTATCCCATTAGCATTTTATTTCTTTCTGAATTTAGAAGACTTTTATATTCATCTCTTTATATATATATATATGGTTCCCTCTTGAACCCATTACTGATGAAAGTAGGTTTCCAGAACTCCCAGCCCTCCTCTTCCATCTAATTCCCTGTGTCGGTTCTTCTGCTTATACCTCATTTGTATAAGATAATTACTTTTTTTTTAGCTGTTCCTAAACGGTTTTATGTTTTAAAATCATATCATTCTTAGGTCTCCCTCAATCTTTCTTATGAACTACCCAATTACAATAACAATCTTAGACATGTGTTTTACATTTCTTCATATAGAGGGTAAACAGTCTTCTGAGTCTCTTGTAATTAAGCCAGTTAGTTATTTTAATGGATGCTGAGCATGCTCCTGACCCGAGCATGGCTGTATCTGGAGCAATTCAAACAAATGGTCACAGGTATACAAGGCAATTTCACCCCCACTTCAGGAACTTGGGGAAATGCTTTTCTGATAACATCACTTGATCATAGCTTACATAAACGTTGTTGGGTGCCAAGAAATTGTACCAATTTTTGGAATCAAATAATGCCCTCATGCTGGAAAAACGTCATCAGATGAATGAATGCTGCATGGCACAAAGTGTTTGAGCAGACACCAGACTTCCCCAGGCATCTGCCATGCCTCTGCAGCATTTATGGGACTTGGAAAGAACTGCCAAGGCACTTATCTGTTTATTAACGGAAATGTTGATTCACCAGAAGTACTGGGCTAAGAAGGAGAACTGGGTTTGTGCTTGAGCCTAAGCAAGTCCCACTTATTCCCTGGTTTGTGGATCAAAATGAGGGTGGAGCAGGCAAGAAGGAAAATCCATTTGTGCTACTAAGTAATTGCTTTATTTAGGTCATTTTAAAGAAGTTTACTAAATATATCCCTATTGGGAAGCAAGAGCAAATAAAACAATGAGTTTTAAGTCTTTTTTTTAAAAAGATAATCAAGACAAAACAATATTCTAATTGAATCTTCTTTATCTTAAAGACTCTGACTTACAGAATATTAGAACTGGAAGAGACCTTAGATATTGTTTTTCTTTTTTCTTTTCTTTTGCTTTTTTGGAGGGGGGAAGGCAAGGCAATTGGGGTTAAGTGACTTGCCCAAGGTCACATGGCTAGTAAGTAGTAAGTGTCTGAGGCTGGATTTGAACTCAGGTCCTCCTGACTCCAGGGCTGGTCTTCTATTCACTGCGCCATCTAGCCACCCAAGACCTTAGATACTGTGCAGTTCAACCTCCTGGTTTGGCAGAAGAAGACATTGCTTCTCAGAGAGGAGAAGTTACTTGTGCAAAGTCACACTGTCACTGACAGTCAGACCTTGAGCCCAGATGTCATGCCTTCAAAGCGTTCCTTCCATTATATCACGATTATTTTAATTTGTTTTGCAGTTGACTTTTGTTTTCATACTGTAGTCATTTCCCTTTAAGTCCCATCCAATATGGAACCCTTCCTCATCATAAAAACATTTCTTCTAAGCAAACTGACCAGATGGACTTTCTTTGACAGTGTTTATTACACTCCGTATCCATATCCCCTTACCTTTTCACTGGGCAGTCCTCAGCTGAGGACTGAGCTGGCTCAGTAGCAGTCATCAGAATCCAATTGTTTTTGGTTTGTTTGTTTTTAGCAATACCATCTTTATGCTGTAGTCATGTATCATTTTGTTCTCCTGGTTCTACTCTTATCTAACTTCATACGAGTCTTCTATACAAATCATGAAATTCCTCTTGATGTCTCACCTTGGTGCATCTAGATTATTCTTGGTGTGGCTCTTGACCTGAGTTCAAATCCTGACCCAGTTTCCTCACCTATAAAATAGAGCAAAAATAGCACCTACCTCAGAGAGCTATTTTGAGTATCAAATGAAAATATGTATAATCACACACATATGTATGTATACGTATATATATATGTGTGTGTGGTGTATATATGTATGTATATAGGTGTGCATATGTATTTATAGATAGATATAGTATGTTATATAAGTCTATAAATATATACATATATGTACACATATGTACACATATACATACATGCATACATATGTGTATTATATACATTATATAAATATGTTTACAAATATACATCACTTTAAAATCTTAAAGGACTATATAAATATTAGTTATTATCATAGGATCATAAATTTAGATATGAAATAGACCTCAGAGGTAATCTTGTCCAACTCTTTCATTTTATGGATAAGAATACTGAGGCTCAAAAAGGTTGAATGCCCTGCCAAAATTCAGAATCATTGAGTAAATCACTTCTCCTCTGTCATTCTCAGGTTTTCCAAATATAAAATGATGGGTTTGGATCAGATCTTCAAAAAAACTCCTCCAGTGGTGACATAAGGCATTTGAGAACTGCTTTCAGATCTTAGGTTGTGTGATTTTTCTATGCATCTGTCTAGGGATGTGCTGGTAACTGTTTCACAGCTGGCTTTTCAGGGAAAAAATATATGTGTGTTACATACTTTAAAGTTTAATCTGCATTATTAGCATTTTTTCCATCACTTTCTAATACCTGGACAATTAACAAAACAACAATTCAACAAATTAACAAACCTAGACAATTAACAAAAAATAATGATTTGTAGCAGTTGCTGATTTCTGATGCATAAATACTCACAATGAAAATTTAACAACCGGTTTTTGTGTGTTGGAATAAGCTGCCTCTAGTACAGCCCTAAATAGATACCCTGATTCATTTATCTTCATTCTGATTACACATCCAAGAGGAACATTCTAATGGCCATAGAAAGGGGAAAGAAAAGGGGAGTTCTCTAGGGAAGTGCAGAAAATCACAGAATAACAGAATTGGAATTGGAAGGGACCTCAGTGGCCATCTTGTTTAACCCATGCCCAAGAAGTAATCCCTAACATAAGGTACCTAAGAGGCGGTCATTCAACCTTTCTTTGAAAACCATCAGTGAAGAAATGCCTACTGCTTTCTTTGGTCATCTCTATTTGTTATTTTTTCCTGACATCAAACCTAAATTCACCCCTTTGCCACTTCCACTGACTGCTCTTTGTTCCCCCTCCAAGAGCCAAAGATAACATGTCTTATCCTCATTTCACATAACTGCCCTTTAGATACTTGTATAAGGGTGTAGCAGCTAACCTTTCCTTTTCAAGATGTTTACTAATCATCTCTTTAATTACTAGTTCTACAGTTTCTCAAGGAATCAAAGTAAAAATCACTAGCCTATAATTTTCAGGTTCTATTTCCTTTCCTTTTTTTTTTCAAACCAGCACGACATATGCGCTTTTCCAATTTTACACTATCTACTCAGTTCTCCGTATTTAAAATGTTGTCAGCAATATATAGCAGGTCTCCAGCACAAAGTTTGCATGGGTTTGGGATGTGAACGCATATGATGAGACCAGGGGCTTTCTTACTATCTTGATACTTAACTTTGGAGTCAGGGGACCTAGGTTTAAATACTGGCTCTGCCGGACCTCTGTGACCTTTGCCAAGTCATTGACCTCTCTAGTACTCAATGTGCTCATCTGTAAAATGGAGGAATTGGACCAACTATTTCTATCCCTTCTAGCTCTAAATAGATGATCCTATGAATCCTGTATTAGTAATTTTTTTCTGTCATTTCCAGGAAGAGGTATTTTTTTCGTGGTGGAGAAAACAAGCAAAATAACAATTCAGGAGCTTTGTATGTTGTCATTTTTCATCCTCTCCTTCATCCCAAGTAGTGATTCCTATTACTTCTTAAACTTCTTGCCTTTCCCAATAAAGCTTTCAAAACTGCTTTGTTCTCCTTAGCGTTCTTTGCCAGTCTTGGCTCATTCTAAGCTTTAGTATTTTTTCCCCAGTTAAAAAAGTTATTATTTATTTTGTAACATTTTTTCTTTTTAAATTCTGAGTCCCAGATTCTCTCCTTCCCTCCCATTCCTCCTCCACCCACTGAGAAAGCAAACAAGATGATTAAGCTTGAGTATTTTTGACATTTTTTATAGTGATGTGCCACATTCTTACAATTATTCTCATTTATCTGCCCTGGCTTCCATTTTCTACATATGTATTATTAAACATTTTAAGCTGGAGGATGAATTCCCTGATAACTCACAACAGTCTTGTCAGACAACTTCCCCTTTTCCTACTCAACAGAATTGGTGATATATATGCATATATACATATTTATATGTATATATCTCCACACACATACATATGTAATTCTATACACAAATATTCTATGTTTATATGGGCAATTTTCTTCCTCCCCAGTCCTTTCAAAGCCAATTTGATTAGATTTGCAAGACAACAGGTAAATACATTCTCATCAGTCATTGTTAAAGTGCACTCAACCCTTGGCCAGGAGCCTGTCTGCTCAAACTGTGTTTCAGAAATCCAAATCCCATTCTCAGATGCCATCTTCTTAGTCAGATGTTAACTTCCGAAATCAATTTTCCATTTCTGTGTCTTGCTTTCAATGATTGCCAATGAGGAAAACAAGACCTGTACTCCTGTGGTCTTCAGTTTCTTGCCCAAGACTTTGTAATCTTTGGCAAAACTTGGTAGTTTTCTTCTGGCAGTATCCTTTGTGCCTGTGTGAATCACTAGAATTGGGCCATAGGCATCCATTTTGACAAATCTTGGAAGGTTTTCTATTGTATCTTAGATAAGGACCCGTGGTGGATTACAGACCTTTCTATTCTTGTTATCAGGGTGAGAAATAGTTCCTTTAATACCCATCAACTGTACTCTTTCCTGGATCTCCTCAGATCTGTCTGACCACTTTTTCTCAGACTCCTTTGCTGTATTTTTATCCAAGTCATGCCCACTAACTTGGGTGTCCTCCAAGACTCATTCCTGGGCACTTTTTTGCTTCTGTAATTTTTTTCTTGGTGACCTCATCAGCTCCCATTCAATCATCATTTCTATGCAGATAATTCTTTGTTCTATTTATCTGGCCTTAATCTTTCTCCTGACCTCCAGTTTTGCATCTCCAATTCCCTGTTGGACATCTTGAGCTGGATATCCTGTAGCCATCTCGAACTCAACATGTCCCAAACTGGATTAACTAGTTTTCTCCTCAAACCCTTTCAACTACCTAACTTTACTGTTACTATCAAGGGCAATGCCCTCCTCCCACTCACCTGGGCTTGCTTTCTTGATTTCCTTGATTTCTCACTCTCTCCTTTGCTGTATTTTTATCCAAGTCATGCCCACTAACTTGGGTGTCCTCCAAGACTCATTCCTGGACACTTTTTTGCTTCTGTAATTTTTTTCTTGGTGACCTCATCACCTCACATCATTTGACTTCCAGAATATTGTATTCCAAGCTCTCCACTCCTTCTTGGTTGTGGCTACTAAATCATGTGTGATCCTGACTGGTGACTTCTTGGTACTTGAATTCTTTCTTTCTGACTATTTGGAACATTTTTTTCTTTGCCCCAGAAGCTCCAGCATTTGACTGCAGATGATAATGTTCCTGGGGATTTTCATTTTGAGCTTTTTTTTTTTAATCTTTTAGGAGACAATCAGTAGAAATTTTCTAATTTGCCCTTCCTTTCTGTCTTTACCCTCTCAATTCAAAGCAATGTGGGCAGTTTTCTTTGAAGAGTTCTTGAAAAATCATGTCAATGCTTTTCAAAAAATTTTGGTTATGGCATACAGATAGTCTAATGCTCTTTAAATGTTTTCTCCTTGATCTGTTTTCCATTTCAGTTGTCTCTGCTATGAGACACCTTACATTTTTTCAGCCTTTTGAATTTGTTTTAATATTTCTTCTTGTCTTGTGGAGTTACAGGCCTTTATTTTAGCCATTCTATTTTTCAGGGAGATTGTTGTTTAGGCAAAGTTTTTTTTGTCTTGTGCCATGCTGTTAATTCCCTCTCCAAATCTTTCTTCCACAGCTCTAATTTGTTTTCCATTTTCCCCTTAAGCATTCATTTCATTTATAAAATCATTTTAAACTCTTTTTAAAACTCTTGCTTTATTTCTACCAGGAATTCTAGTTACACATTTGCCCAGGATATATTTATCCCTGTGACATTGTTTATAGATGGGTTGGAATCATTCTTTTCTTTTGGATTGGGGTCATGAACTTCTCTGCCATTATAATAGCTCATTATGGCAGGGTTCTTTTTTCCTCATTCTTTCAGCCTACTACATGACTTTGAACTTCATGTTAGGGCTGGTTTCTGTGATACTTCTGTAGGGAAGATCTGGGCTGGTCCTGTTGCTGCTTTCTTAGGGGTATTGAGTGTGGTGTTATTCTAGGATCTTAGGGACCATCTGAGGACCTGCATGCTATCAGTGCCCTCAGAGTGGTCTGATTCAGGACAAAGTCTGATTTCTGTGTCTCTGACTTACCTTATCTGTTTCAACTCTACAAATTCTTGATCTGGGTTTTGAACTTAACAAGAGTAGACTGTTGCTGGATTAGACTCTTATCAGCTAGCTGGAAAGCTCTGTTTGTTGAGAAGGGCAGAATTATAGCTTCCCATTTGGTCTGAGATTTCTACGTTGGTTATTCATCTGTAAACTGAGCTATATGTTGGAAATGAGGACTTGATCCATGCATGAGGTCTGAGCCACACTGTTGTTGCTGCTGTTGGCTTTTGAACTTCCTCCTTTATTGATACACTGTCCAAGGTCTTCCTATCTGAGAATGTCACCAGTCTGCCTGGAGAGTGGGTGACAAAGTTCCTAGTTCACACCTATTCCTGTTGCAGTCCGCCAGTATGGGAGGGGCAAAGTCCTGGTTTGGGTCTGGGATCTCTTCTTGTCCAAGAGTACAGCCTCTCCTTGGGTACTGAACTTCCTGCTCAGTTCCAGTTCCCAGTGTTCATAGACCTTTTTCTCTGTCTCCCTGTGCTGACATGGTCTGGATAAATTACTCACTGTGACTTTTTCTGTATTTCTGCATCAAGATTTGTTTTGATACATTTTCTAGATATGTTTAGAGAAGTTTTGTGGAGGGGAGTTCCACTATACTAGTTCTTACTATGCTTCCATCTTGGCTCTTCCTCCAACAATATAGATTTTTGTCAGCAACTTTTTAAGAAAAGGAAAATGAAGCCTTGAAAGAGAAAAATGACATAATTGAGAGCAGGGACTATTTTCCATTTTGTCTTTGTATCTGCAGTGCCCAATCTGATGTAGGAAGTCATTCACTGAATTCCTTTGCATTCTTATCTAGGAGAGAGGTTGCCCAACTTTTTTCCTTCGAAAACTTTTTTCTTTTGTTCGGATCTGGGATTTCATTGGTTAGGGGAACTTCTAGAATGGAAAGCACCTCCACAGATGCAGATGAAGATGTATAGTCTTAGAAAGTTTCCCAGGCTGGGGCACTAAAGGGTAGGAGGCCTGCTTATAACATCATCATCATCATCCTCACCCTCACCACAATTATCATCACCACCATTATCAGCAGCAGCAGCAGCATTTATACAGTCCTTTAATGTTTCAAAACTTTTTCTTATGTGTACAAGAGGTAGGACTTGAACTCAGATATTCCTGACTTCAAGGTCTGCCTACTATTCACTATGCCTTGCACATGTAGTAGGTGATTAATAAATGCTTCTTTGATTGGATGAATAGTGGATTATTTGTGAGGCTCAATGAAAAGAATGAATACATCCTAAGTGGATGGGGAAGATATTGGGTCTAGAAAAGTAGGATTCAGCATCTGTTAAAATTGAACCAGGAAGAATCTCAGACTTGTATAGAACCCAGGGCATACTTTGTGGTTTTGCTTTCCCTTCTTTACCTGGGTGCTAATGATACTGTTGGTTCATCTTAAAAAAATAATAACAGCTCTTGTTTAAACTTTAAGGATTCTAAAATATTTTCTCTATAACAACCCAATAAAGAGTGAACTTCAAGTTTCTCTCTAGTTTCTGAGCATGGTGATCCAGACTTGGGAAATCCCAGACCCAGGAACAGGATAATTCCCTGGGAGGTCCTTGGAGTCAGAAGGTTATCGTGGCAAGACCCATAGACTATGTTAACTAAATTAGCTAACTTAACTAAGTTAACATAGTTAAAGAGGTAACCTGGACTTGAGAGGCAGCATGGTACTAGGGAAAGAATACAGGTTTGGGAATCAGAACATCTCAATTCAAATCCTGGCCAATGGTCACATAGATAGTGTCAAAGGTGGGATTTGAACCTAGGTATCTTCTGTCTCCAAGTCTACCACTTTCTAACTTGTCATTCTACCCTAAATAGATATACAGTTTTGTTCATGTTAGTTACATTTTATTTCTATATTTTTTCACATTTTAACATAAGTTAGTGTCAAATTTTGTCAAAGACCTTTTGTAGATTTATTAATGTGATATAAAAAAAGATTTATATGCTAGTAGTTTCCCTAAGTTTGAATAATACATATATTCCTGGCATAAATGCAACTTGGTCATAATGAATAATTTTTTAATATGTTACTATAGCCTTCTTGCTAACATTAGTATTTTTGTAGTAACGTTAATTAGTGATATTATTGTATATTTTCTTTCTCTGCTTTATTTTCCCCTGGTTTGAATATTAGGACTATATTTGCTTTATCAGAAGGGTTTCAAAAGCACCTTTCTCTTTTTGAAAACAGGTTATATAGAATAGATATTAGTGTTTCTTTAAATGTTTGATAAAACAAATTTATTAATCCTTCTAGCTAGGATTTTAAAAATTTCCTTTGGGTTTTAATTTGGGACTTGCTAAGTTTCTCTTTCTGAGATTGGATTGTTAAAATTCTCCAAATGCTTTTTAAAACTTGTTCAAAGACTAAGAATAACTTTTGCAGATGATATGATGGTATACTTAGAGAATCCTAGAAAATCAACTAAAAAACTACTTGAAATATTAACAGCTTTGGTAAAGTGGCAGGATATAAAATAAACCCTTATAAATCGTCAGCATTTCTATATATTACCAACAAAGCCCAGCAGCAGGAGCTAGAAAGAGAAATTCCATTTAAAGTATCTGTAGACAATATAAAATATCTGGGAATCTACCTACCAAGACAAACCCAGGAACCATATGAACACAATTCCAAAACACTTTTCATACAAATAAAGTCAGATCTAAATGATTGGAAAAATTAGTTGCTCATGGGTAGGGCAAACTAATACAACAAAAGTGACAATTCTACCTAAGTTAATTTGCTTATTCAATGCCATACCAATTAAATTACCAAAAATTATTTTATAGAGCAAGAAAAAATAGTAAAAAAAATTCATCTGGAAGAATGAAGGTCCAAAATATCGAGGGAATTAATGAAAAGAAATGCAAGGGAAGGTAGCCTAGCCATACCAGATCTGAAACTATATTATAAAAGAGAAATCATCAAAACTACTTCACGCTGGCTAAGAAATAGGAGTGGTAAATGAGTAGAATAGGTGAGGTACACAAGACTAGTCAATAACTATAGTAATCTACTGTTCAGTAAACCTAAAGACTCCAGCTTTTGGGAAAAGAACTCACTATTTGACCAAAACTGCTGGGAAAGCTGGAAAACAGTATGGCAGAAACTAGTCATAGGCCAATGTCTTACACCATATACCAAGATAAGTTCAAAATGAGTACATGATTTAGACATAAAGAGTGATACTATAAGCAAATTGGGAGAGGAAGGAATAGTTTGCCTGTCAGATCTATGGAGAACAGAATAATTTATGACCAAAGAAGAGATAGAGAACATTACAAAATGCAATATGGATAATTTTGATTTCATTAAATTAAGAAGTTTTGCACAAACAAAGCATTCAATGCAACTAAGATTAGAAGAGAAGCAGAAAGCTTGGGAAGCAATTTTTACAGCCAGTGTTTCTGATAAAGGCATCTTTTATCAAATATATAGAGAAATTAGTCAAATTTATAAGAATACAAGTCATTATCCAATTGATAAATGGTCAAAGGATAAGAACAAGCAGTTTTCAGAGGAAGAAATTAAAGTTATTTATACTCATATAAAAATGCTCTAAATTACTATTGATTAGAGAAATTGTAAC
>CM053582.1:508802035-508844857 GCA_028627135.1 Pseudochirops cupreus
GGAAATCACTACAAAATGAAAAGAAATAAAAAATTAATCAGAATCTATTATAAATTATATTTTAACAAATTAGAGAACACAAAAGAAATAGAATAACTTCAAAAATATAAATCCTCAACCTCACAGAAGACCAAATAAACATATTAAGTAATCTAATCTCAGAAGGAATTGGAATTAGCTATAAGACATCTACCAATGGGAAAACAAGTCTTGGTTTTTATGTATTTACGTAGAAATTATGTCAGACTTTCAAAGAAAAATTAGCATTCACATTTCACAAATTATTCTAAAAAATTTAAAAAGAAAACATTCTCCCAGATATTATTTTTGAAACAATATAGTCTTAATATTTAAACTAGTAAAGGATAAAGCATAGAAGGAGAACTATGGACCAATATACTTAATGAATAGTGATTAAAAATTGTAAGTGAAATACTGGCAATCAGAATACAGTGATTCATCAAAAAAGTAATTCATTACAACAAAAAGGGATTTCTACTAAGGATAGAAAGATGGTTCAACATTAGGAAAACAATCCATACAATCACATTAAAAAACAAAAGCATTACATACTCTATGATTATCTCAATAGGTGCAAAAAAGCCTTTGACAAAATGCGAAATGTATTTATGCTAAAAACCCTACGAAGTATAAGTGTTGATAAATCTTTTATAATATCATAAAAAGTATATCTCTAAAGCCAAAAGGAAACATCATATACAATGGTGATACACTAGGCTTTTTCCCAATAAATATAGGAGTAATGAAAGCCGGCTTATTGTCCTTGCTGTTGTTTGATACGATTCTGATGCTAGCAATAACAATAAGACGAGAGAAAGAAATTAAAGCTATAAAACTAGGTAAAGGTATAATGACTTACTTGGAAAATGCTTGGAAACCAGCAAAAAATAATAATTATGCAATTAATAGCTTCAGTAGAATTGCAGGTGCAAAATAAACCCTCAACAACATCATCATGTCCACATAATAATAACAAAATCCTAGGAACGATAGTAGAAAGGGAAATCTTATTCTAAATAACAGAACAGTGCACAAATATCCGAAGACCAATATACTAAAGCACAAAAAATTATAGAATTAATTACAAAGGGTGCCTTAAAGAAATATAGAACAGATAAAATAGCCGGAAGAATATTTAGTGCTCATGGCGAGAACATGCCAATATAATAAAAATGATAATACTGCAGAAAGTAATTTACAATTCTAATGCTATACTTACTCAAATTTATAAAAGAAAAAAACTTAAAGAACTTGTTAAAATAATTTTAAAAATGATTTGGAAAAATAAAATATCTAGAATATCAAGGAGAATAATGAGAAGTACAGAAGAAGACAATATCACTTTCAAACCTCAAATTATACTATATAGCAGAAATAATCAAAACCATCAACTATCGGACTTAAAGGAAATTAGAGCACTTAGTATGCAGAATAGAGTAGAGAAAGACTGTTGTGCTGCTACTGCTACTACATGCACTCCTGGCCAACCCCAACCCCATTATCCCTATAGCTCTCTGTCAGCCTTCCTAAGTAGCCCTAGGCTGAAGAAGTGACTCATTGTGACTTTTTCTTGGCTTTCCCATCAGAATTTGGGTTGGTACTTTTTCTGGGTTGTTGTGGAGGGGGTATGTTGGAAGAACTAGAAAAAAAACCCAACTGGTTCTCACTCTACCCTCTTGATTCAACCTTCTTGCAATATGTTACTAATAGACATATGACCTTGATATTAGAGATCATGCTACCAAAAAGAAAAATTGAGGAGAAGCAAATCATATATCTCTTTGGCAAATGGGGAAGAAATGTATTCTTGACTAAATAAGGGGTAAATACAATGACAAATGAGAAAATAAATGACTTTGATAGCATGAAACTGAAAAGCTTCTGCTTAAACAAAATTAATTCCTTTAGAATAAGAAAGGTTGAATGACAGCAAACGTTTGCATCAAGCTTCTTAGATAAGGATATAGCATTCAAGATACATAAAGAATTAACACGTGTATATGCACGCACACACATATATCTATACAGAGATACATAAACCAAAGCCATTCTTCAATAGACAAATGGTCAAGGGATATGAATAATCGGTTCTCAAAATAATTGAAAACTATTGGTAACCACATGAAAGAACTTTCCAAATGACTATTAAAAGATATACAAATCAAAACAACCCTGAGGTTTCATTCCACAACCTGAAAATGGGAAAAGATGACAAAAACGGGCGCAATGTTGAAGGGGTGATAGAAAGATAAGACCATGAGGGCATTGCTGGTGGAGCCGAATATCAGCACAGTCATTTTGGAAATCAATTTAGGATTGTTCAAATAAAGTGATTTAAACGTTTATTCACTTTGACCCAGATATTCCATTACTAGGCTTATACCCTAAGGAGACCACTGATGAGAAAAAAATATTCATATATAGCAAAATAATTTTAATAGCCCTTTTTATTATAGTGAAGAATTGGAAGCACAGTAGACTTCCATTGTTTGTGAATCTCTAGCCCCCTTGTATCACTGATTATACTCAGCCAAGCCTCAGCCCTGGATCATTCCCACCATTTACCACCTTCACTCCTACACATTCTGAACAATTGTTGAGAAAATCCTAAAACTGTTCTGACTGGGTCCACTATGAATTTATGTTATGTAACCTCAACTGGGCGCTTACTGTTACTAAGCAATCCTACCCTATCTCCTTTATCAATTTACTATCACATTCTCCATGGCTTTTCCAAAACATTTCATCCCTTCTCAAACCTCCCATGACTCCCCCAACTTTTATTCTGTCAGCAATAATTTTTGTCTCATATTATACAGAAAAAATTGAGGTCATTTGCAGTAAACTCTCTCTTCTTTCCTTTTTCTCTCTTCCTATCAATCAGGTGCCTTCTACTACTCTCTCCTCCTTCACTCCTGTCTCACATGGTAAAAGGGTCTTACTCCTTACTAAGGTTAATCCTTCTACTTATTCAAGTGATCCCATTCCATCCTGTCTCCTCCAACAGATTGGCTCCTCTGTGATTTCCACTCTCTCACTTATTTTCAATTTCTCCCTGTTTACTGTCTGACTCCTTCCATTCATGCTCACTATCATCCTATTTCTCTTCTGCTCTTTGTAGCTAAACTCCTCAAAAAGGACATCTATAATAGATAATCCCACTTTCTCTCCCCTTACTCTCTTCTTAACCCTTAAAATTTGGTGTCTGACCTTACCATTCTACTGAAACTGTGCTCTCTAAATTACTAATGATGTCTTATTTGCCAAATCCAATGCCCTTTTTTTCAATCCTCATTCTCCTTGACTTCTCTTCAGGTGACATTGTTGTTCACTCTCTCTTACCTCTAGGTTTTGAGGACACTACTGTTCCCTGGCTTTTCTCCTACCTATCTGACCACTCCTGCTCTATCTTCTTTGCTGGTTCTTCCTCCAAATCACACCTTCTAAATGTAGATGTCTGTCAGGGGCCTGTCTTGGGTCTTCTCTTCTCCCTCTATCCTACTTCACTTGGGGATCTCACCAGCTCCCATGGATTTAATTACCATCTCTATGCTGATGAGTCTCAAATCTACCTTTCCTGCCCCAATCTCACTGTTGACTTCCAATCTCACATCTCCCACTGTTTTTCAGACATCTCAAACTGGATTTTCAGTAGACATCCTAACCCCAATATGTCCAAAACGGAACTCGTTATCTTTCACCCAAACGCTCCCCTGCTTCCTGCCTTTCCTATTTCAGTAGAGAGCAATGGCATTCTCCTAGTTCCCCAGGCTCTCAATTTAGGAGTCATCCTGTATTCTTCACTGTCTCCCCAATCTGTTGCCAAGGCCTGCCAGTTTCACCTCTACAACATCTTGAATTAACCCTCTTCTCTTCTCCAACACTTCCATCATTCTTGTACAGGCCTTATCACCTCATGCCTGGATTACTGCAACAGCCTGCTGGTGGGATGGTCTGCTTCAATGTTTTCCCCACTCCAACCCTTTCTCCATTCAGCCCCTAAAGTCGATTTCCCTAAAGTACACCCCTCTACTCAGTAAGCTCCAATGCCTACCATTGTGGGTAGGTACAAATACAAAATGCTCTGTTTGGCATTCAAAGCCCTTCATCATCTATCTCTCTCTTACCTTTCTAGTCTTCTTATACCTTTCTCCCCAACATGTACTTTTCAGTCCAATGACACTGGCCTTTTGGCTGTTCCACAAACAAAACATTCCCTCTCTTGGCTCTGGACTTTGTTTCTGACTGTCCCCAATGCTTGGAATGTTCTTTCTCTTCTGCTCTGACTACTGACCTCCCCAGCTTTCCTTAAGCCCTGACTAAAATCCCACCTTCTACAGAAGTCTTCCTCAAGCCCTCTTAATTCTGGCACCTTTCCTCTGTTAATTGCATCCTATTTATTATGTATAGCTTGTTGTGTATAAATTTGTTTGTATGTTGTCTCCCCCATTAGATTGTAAGTAGAGACAATCATAACTTGATTGTAAGACAGTCCTATCTTTTTGTATCCCCAGCACCTAACATAGTGGCTGGTATATAGTGGGTCCTTAATAAATGCTTATTGATCAGAATGGTTAAACAAATTGTGGTACATGAATGGTATAGAATACTACTTATAGAATGCTATAAGAAATAACAAACATGATGAATACAGAGAAACGTGGAAAGAGCTACATGAACTGATGCAGAACGAAATAAAGATAGCTGAGAAAATGGTATGTACGATGACAAAAATGTGAATAGAAAGAACAGCTGAACGCAAAAATGCCAGAAATGAAGGTTGCAAAATTCTAGGGAACAAGTGGGGATTAAAAGAAGGGAAATGAAAAGCACGCCCATCCCTCCCCTTTGCAGATGTGGAAGTTCACAAGCGTTAGACATTGCACATGTTTTCAGACTTTTCCAGTGTACTGGTGTTATGCTAGCTTCTTCTTTTTTTAATCTTTAAAAACATTATCACATTGGATGGGCCTCTGAGGGAGGGAGGCTAAGGTCCCTGGGGGGGGCGGGGATTATGGTGGTGTACAAAACAAAACACAACAATAATTTTTTTTTTGAAAAGAAACTTTAGCCTAGTGAGATGAAGGTGGAGAAGGGATATATGATTGTAGTCTATAAATTCACAAAGGAATTGTTGTTGATAAGTTGTGCTAATTTTCTTCTTTTTTGTCTTTCAAAATACTATTTATCATATGGAATAGATCTCTGAGGGAGGGGAAATTGTGATGATATATAAAACAAAATACAACAACAAAGCTTAATTTAAAAAAAATAAAGAAGCTTCAATCTGATGAGATGAAGATAGAAGAGGAATATGATTATAGTTATAAATTTATGACGACAACATGGGGTGATCATAGACTCTTCACTTAATGCTACAATACTTGCATTCAGAGGTAGCTTTTTATATTTGCATAAGGCAAATTTATTTCAAATAAAAATTACAAACACATTTTTAAAAAGTCTGTGATTTTTCAAGTGTGACTAGTCCCTCCATCAATTCAGATTGCTGCTCATTTAAAACTGAGTAGATCATCTTTATGAGTTGTTGTAGCCAATGGGGAAAAATCATAACTTGATGACAAACTATCTTTTAAGGAACATTTCTGAATTTAGCCAAATTGGTCTTAGAAAAATGATCATGGCATTCTATCATTGGATCTGTCTTGGAAACCTTTCCAACTTGTTAAGATCTAAAAGAGATTGTGTTCTGTTAGCACAGCCCTTGTAAAACCAGTGGCACTTCCACACCATGAGTCAGCATTGAGAAAATAGGGTATTTCTTTTTATCTGTAGTGGAATGCAGGGAATAAATATAGGGACTTGGTTAATCTAACTTGTGGTCTTGGCTGACACTACAAATAGGTTAAAAAAAGCTTGGCATAATGAAAATAGTTTGGTACTTAGAGTCAGGACACCAAGTTTCCTATCCTGTCTCCAACACTAAATAGCTGCTTGACTTTGGGCTAGTCAGCTAGCTTTTCTAAGTGTTAGAATAACAAAATCAGCAGAATTTTGGAAGTTGGAAGGGACCTCAGTGACCACTTAATACAACCCATACTAGGAAAGAAGTCCTACTATAACATACCCCTAAATGGTTGTCTGACTTCCACTTAAAGACTTCCAATAAAGAGGAACTCACTATCACCTGAGCTAGCCCAAATCTATTTCTGGATAGCTCTAATTGGAAGGAAAGCTTTTTGTGAAATCAAATCTAAATGTGTTCCCTTGTAACTTGCACCCATCTTTTTCCTTGCCTGTAAACTAAGGATGGTAATACCTTTTTCATCACGTTATTGTGAAGAAAAATGCTTAATAAGCCTTAAAATCCCTTCACTAGTATTAGTTTTTTAAAATTTAATACGGGTTTAAATAAATAAATTAATTTCTTAGATTTTTCTTTTGGATTTCAATTTTTTGTATATTTTAAGGTGTGCATGTATGTTCAATTAGGAGATAGGGTTGATAAAGACCAGGAAGACCTTGACCAGGAAGTAAGAGTGAAAGGTCATCAGGGTCCTTTGATGCCTCTGGCCCAGTTTACTTAAGTCTGGAAAGTCCACTTTCTAGGAATAGAAGGGGAATATAGTCCCAACATAAACCCCAAATGAAAAAGGTGTATTTTACTCTCTAGTTTCTTCATTTGGGAGCAGCCTGCTTATCATTTATTACGCTCATAAATAACAGTTGTGTTTAGAACTGGTGACTAAAAGAGGAAGAATCTTCTCCTTTAAAGAAGCCTTAAAAACAAGATAGATTTCCATCCATTCGAGCAAGACTTAAGCACATTCCAACTGGTAGGTGGGAGTCAGGGGCTACATTGAGTGACCCTTTACCAGACCCCTCCTATCCCTAAAATCCCATGACAGTATGTATGTGTGTTGTGTGACTGTTGTACACCAGAGTCTAACAAGTTCTGACTAACTACTGTAAGGCAACTTCCAACTTCATAGCCTAAAATATCAAAGATTAGGTCAGTGAAAACAGAGTGTAGGAGTGATGTGAAGTCCTGCACACAGACTAAAGGTGAAGAAAAATAAAGTGGAAAAAATAGCAAGGACTGAGAAACAGATACCTTGGGCTGGATTTCCTATGCTGCTTGTTACTGGCAAGAATGCCATAAAGAGACAGAGACTAATAAGAGTTCTGAGAGCAAGCAACGTTGATTGCCTTGACTTGGCACAGTCCCTCCCATGACAATAATCCCCAATAGTAACTGACAAACAACAATTGTAAGATTGAGTGTGGAGTTAAGGCTGTCAGGACTTGGATTAAGGTTGCTTATAGATGAGGAAGAGGGCACCCCAGTGAAGATAAGGAGGATTAATGATAGGGAAATCCATTATTATTGTGAAGTGGGAGGAATATGTTGAGAACAAAGATGAGAGGTTGGTATATTTGGAACAGGAAGAGTGCTTTTCAACAAGACTGAGAGCTCACGATGAGAAGAATAACTCATCCACCAGACTAATGCATGGCAAAAAGCATGTTAGAATGTTAGAGGTGAGGTGAACAACATTGGCTTAGCAGCATAATCAGGAAACTCAGTAAGAAGAAGAAACAATTTGAATACTGTGGAAACACAATTAGGATAACCCAAGATCTAGCAGCTTCTACATTAAGGGATCAAAGGGTCTGGAATATGATATACCAGAGATCAAGGGAGAGGACATCTCAGTGACATTGACCATGATCCTAACAAAAGGTTCACCTTTGGAAAAGTGGCAATTCTGTGCCATTCAGAGTAGAGGTCTGAAGTTTGCTACTTAATTGATTAATTAATTCAACAGATATTTACTAAGCCCTTGCTATGCATAGGGAAAGCTCCCATAATACACATGAGATTAGAACGTTGCCCTTTAGGACTCATTGTTTAGTAGGCAAGAAAAAGCACAATCAGAAACCACACTACAACCAGCCATATGTGACAGATGCCATAGAAAGTTGTGGACAGAAAACTTTGGGATTTTACAAGGAGGGGGGAATTCCTCTGAATTAGAAAGATTAAGGAAAAGTTTTATGGAGATAGAGACATTGGAATTGGTCCTTGATGAATGGAGAAGATTTTTGCAGATGAAAATGGGGAGAGGGAGAAGAGGGAATACATTTTTAAGGCAGAAGAAATAGGGTGATCAGGAACACTGAAACAGAAAAGCTTGGGGATGTGACCCAGGAATGGTTAGCAGCCTAGTATTACTTGAATGAAATGTTTAAGTGAAAGGTCTAAAAAAGAAAGAGTAGTGAGAGATAAGGGTAGAAAGATAAGTTGGAGCCTTAACTGTTGGGCAACCTCTTTGGAAGCCACTGACTTTTTTTTTAAAACAGAAAGTAATATGACTATGGTCAGAGCTGTACATCAATTTTTGTTTAATATTGTTAAGTAGGATGGATAGAAGAATAATCAGACTAATTAGGAAGAAATATTTCAATAGTCTAAGTTAAAGATAACGAGGAAATATGAGTTAAGGTAAGAAGAGTAAAGGTGGAAAGGAGACATTTGAGAAACATCACTTTAATGAAACTGATGGCACTTGGAAACTAATTGGATGTGTATATGTTCAGGCGAGGACAGAGTCAATGATGTTCAGAGAATTCTGAGGCTGGATCTCAGCTGGACTCCTCAGACAGTGCTATGTGTCACATTAATGGAAGGAGTAAGAGAACCAATCCAGAGTCCTCTGGCATTCTTGCTTTTCCTGTCTGTGGCTAGCTATCCAAAGTGATATAACAACCAATTAAAAACATTGCTAACTGGCCTGATGCTGATTGACAAAGGAGCTAACTAGCATCATTAGTGGAAACAAGAAGTGGAAGTGATTTTCTTGCCCTATATTTTTGTGCCCATCAGTATTTCTGATACTCCTTCAGTATATTATTCCTGCATCTGGGGAGTTGGTGGCAACTTGAAATACTCCAGACCAGTATCTTTCAGACAACTTTGCCTATGTGGCACTGTAAGAAATGACATTGAAAAAGGAAACTCTAAACATGGTCTATCTTTGAAGTCTTCCACATTCAAATGATAAGTTTTTGACACCAAACCTTACTGCTTTCCCAGGCCAAAATTCATACATACCACTGCACCTCAGAAGGAGGATAATGACAGGTGAGGGGATTTGTTGCTCAATTAGGCAAACAACTTTGGGAAACTTGGCTACCTTTAGTTATTACTTATCTTATCTCTACCCTGATTCCCATGACTTTGATTTAACAGCTTTCTTCACAAACACGAAACAGAAACACTTTGTTAAATAATTTCAACCTGCTATGTGAATTATCTAGTTATGGTTCATGCCAAATGACTTGAATCTTAGCCCTGGCTCTGCCAGTAACTAATCTTAGATAAGTAACTTCCCTTTTTTCCATAAAATGAGCGTGGCAAATGATGGTTCCTCCCAGTTTTAGAATTCTCAAATTTAACTGCTATAAAAAGCTCTTTGCAGATTAAGATAAAGGCCCAGGAATAAAAACATTTGACTATACATCCATGTAATGAATCAATTAATTTAAGCATTTATTTAACCCCTACTAGGTACAAGGTATTGTTTTAGGTGATGGAGATTCAAAGACAAAAGTCAAAGTCCCTTCCTTCAAGGAAATTTTAATTTTATAAACACACACACACACACACACACACACACACACAGATACTGGTATAGGGCAAGGTACTACTAACTAGAAGACCTTGAAAGTCCTCATGAAGAAAATTACAATTTAGCTGAGTCCAAAAGAGCAAGGTGAGAAAGGTATTTGCAGTGGGAACAGGTGAACCCCTGCTGACTATCCAGGAAAAAGGACGAGCTTAATAAATCCACAAATGTTTATGGAACATTTACTGCATATTCAGCACCAACTGCCCAACACTGTGCCCATTTGATCTTCACAAGAACCTCATGAGTTAGGTTTTATTATTATGCCCACTTTACAATTGGAGAAACTAGATTAGACATTAAGTGGCTTGTCTGAAGTCATACAGCTAGTGAGTGTGGGCAAGATATAATTCAGATCCTCCTGGCTCCAGGCCCAGCACTCTATCCACTGTACAATTTGCCTTTGCCTAAAAGGTTGCCCCTATGGAGGCAATGTGGAAAGAGTGCTGAATTTGGAGTCATTCAGCCTGGGTTTGAATTCCCAATCTTCTGCTTACCTTTGGAAGATCACTTAATTTCTCGGAACCTTATTCCTGACACCTTTGAAATGGGGATAATTTTTATACTGCCTATTATAGAGGATTATTGTGAGACTAAAATAAATGAGCATATATGAAGAATATTGCAAAGGATATACATGTGAATTATTATCATTGTTAGTAACAGTAGTGGAGCTATCTATCTTATAAGGAAAACAGTTCCACTGGGAGTACAGAATATTACACATGTTCCATCAAAATGCACATGAAAGGGTTAAACAAAATCCTAGCTAAACACCTTGCCATCTGGAAAGAATTTTGATTCTGGCATCAACCCAAGAGTTATAGACAAGGTCCACAAAAGAAGCCAAAGTAAGTACCAAGCTGTGTTATGACTTGGGAGAGTTCCCAGGTGTGGCAAGGTCCCACCACTCCCTGATTAACCCACTGCAATGTGGGTTATCTCCCATTTACCCTTGGACCAATGCCTGATTTCTGGTGCAGATGTAACTGGTTCTCCATTAATTGCAGATGATTATGTCTGAGAACATCCACCAGTGAGGTGTCCATTGAAGAAGGCCCTAAAGAGACATTTTAGGTCAAATCAGCTGGGTACCTTATGTGGGTAGAGGTGTAGAGTTGTCTACATAGGTTGGTTATCTGCCCTGAAATCTTCTGTGTTTTGTGTCAGGAATCAGGAAGAGGAAAGCATAGGACAATATATGTTTTACTCAAGAAACTGGTTTGAGTATTTGTACTCTGAACTTGTGGTTTTCCCATCTATCTCGGTTGAATTCTCCACCGGTTGAGTATAAAAGCTTCTTTGTAGCTTGACTGAGGATATTATCTAGGTTGCTCTTTAGACTAGGTAATTTTGAGTCATTTTTTTTATTTTCCTGCATTTACATTTTGGCTCGATGTGAAATGCCTTTATTGAGTTGTGTGTGTTCAAAAACCTTCATTTGTTCCCTTTCCTTAGAAACTTGGTATTTGTTGTGATTTGCAACACAAGTCAAACCTGAGACAAAGGCACATTTGGCTGGTCTGACTGAGGGACTAATAGATTGATTTGAATCAAAGGATCAAGTGACTGGAACGCTTTCCTTAAACTCACCATGACCCAAGATTTCAGGCTATGGGAGAATTCCTCGTTCACCACATTAATCTAACTTTTGCTATCTACTCTCTGAATATTCTATAGCAAGGATTTGCTTAAAAGGATTCCAACTTTTGCAATAGCCTTCCTTTTGGGTGGAAAATTTTATTTGCACTGTTAACTATTCTGCTCTCCAAGAATAGCTTTTAATATGGCTTGTTTGTGTCTGGAGTTCCACCATCGCACTTCTACTCTTTTACTTTTTTCCCCCAGTTAAAACAAAAATACTCCTTTATAATTTTTTATAGTGCCTTCACTGTCAGAGTTAATCCAATTAAACAAAATATGTTGTGTCCACTAATGAAAAAGTGAAAAGAAAAGACAAGGGCAAGGTGGTGACCGTGGGTTGGGAAAACTAAGTTGGCATGGGCTGAAAATCTTGGGAGAAACCAAATTGGCCTGGGGCTAGGATTTTGATAAAGCAGTCTTGAGACATTATTAGGATTCCTGTTCAGTATTTGGTCTATTTCTTATGAATTTCTTGATCTTTTTCTTCTGTTGACATACATGATAGAGTTTCAAGCATAATTAATATTTTAATGCATAGAAGCTTATGGGGTCAGATGAATTCAATCTAAGGCATCCATATGGTATAGCTATCCAAAAGGAATCTATTTGGCTCTTAAACTGACTTAATAGAAATATGGAGAATAAATAAGAATAAGTATAGTTTGGCCAAATTCTTCCATAGTTAGACCATTTCTGAGTACCTCATTGTGAAAAGGTTATAGGCATGCTGTAAAACATTGAGAGGAGGGTGACAATTGTCAGTTATGTCCTGAGGTCCTCTCAAGTTGTCTTAGGAGGACAAATGCTTTACCCTTTCACTTTTGCTGCTCTATGTTCATTTTGTGGCAATGTTCTGTTTGTGAAGGAAATTTCAAAAGCCTGGAATTTTCTGATCTACTCTGCCATCTTCCCAGAATTCCAGATCTATGTCATATGTGGATTAATTTAGGGAATGGAGCATACATACCCTGGAGAAGAGAAGACTTGAGGAGAATTTAAGAGGACTGTCACATGGAAGAAGGATTAGGTTTATTCTATGTGCCTTCACAGGGCAGAATGAGAGTCAGTGGGTCAAAATTACAGGGAAGTAGTTTTTGTTTTATGGTAAGGAGGGACTTTCCAGTAACTAACTAGAATTGTGCAACAATAAAATGTCCAAAGAAATAGTGAGTTGCTTGTCACCCAATGTGCTCCAATAGACGAAGGATGACCCCACAGCAGAAGTGCTATAGATAGGATTCTTGCTTTGGATAGGGGATTGGAATAGATTACCTTCAAAGTTTCTTTCTAAGTTTCTAAGATTCTAGTATATGATTCCAGGTCTGGCCTCTTGCGTAGGCGGAGTAGGTTGCTGTCTATTTGGTAGATTTTCTGGGGAACTAAGAAGACCCTAGTGCTGTCTCCGAATAGCTCTCCAATATGGTTTGATTGTGCCCAAGATTCCATCAATGAAGTGTAATTCCTTTGTTTTGATATTTCCCTCCTCTGTTAAATACAACTGTTCCCCATGTGTAACTCCAGGCCCAATACCAAAGTTTTAGGCTTACATCTGTTTTAACCTTGGCGTGTTCTTTTTGATTCATGATCCCATCTAAGCTTTCCTTTGGGAACATCAGAATTGGACATTTTCCCCCACTCGGAGTCTTTCCTGACAATCAAAATATAGGTCATGTCTATCTCTACAGAAAGAATTTAAGGGGCCAGATGGGGAGAACGTTCAGAATTCAAAATCTTGTGGAAATGAATGTTGAAAACTAAAAGTAAATAAATAAATACTTAAGAAAAAAGGGAAAAAAAAGAATTAAGGGACCCTTTGCTTTCATGTAAACACTCAGCCTAACAGCACATAGAATATGGAGGAAGCTTTATTTAACCTAATAAAGATCATAATAATAATTATAATTTATATTTATATAGTACTTTAAGGTCTGAAAAGTTCCTTACAAATATTATTGACTTGTTTGATTTTCCTAACAATTCTGTGAAGCAAGAGCTGGTGTCAACCCCGTTTTGCAGATGAGGTGACTGGGACTGAGAGAAATTAAGCAATTTATTTAGAGTCACAGCTAGTAAGTGTCTAAGGTAGAATATGAAACCTGGTTTTCCTGATTCCATTCTAGATAACATAGGTAAAATGCTTTGTAAACCTAATAGAGTTATATAAATGCTAGTTCTTATTATTATACCTAGCTACCATTAAAATATAAAGTCCTCAAAACAGGAGGGACTTGTACCCAAGCCCACAATATGAAAACACTCCTTTCCTTTCCAGTCCCCAAGGACCTATACAGACTTCCAGACCCATAGCACTGCTCTCCAATTAAAAGTTCCCTGTGAGAAAAAATTGCTTGGGATTATGAGTGCTGACTCCTTTCCCCTAGACGTGGACAGTGTCTATAACTTGCAGCAATCATGGGGAACAAAGCCCAGACTAGTTCTTGCCACATTTGAATGTGGCAATGGCTGCTCTTTTGAGCTCTGGATTGGTGCTGAAACTCTACTACTTGGCTCAGGAGGCTTGTTCTCAGAATTTCCCTGTTTGTCTAGGAATTTCTTAGTAGATTCATCTCTTCTTCTAGTTACTGTCACCTCTGGGGACATGTGGTCTCTTCCTCTCCTGGTGTGACAGAGTTCCCTGGAGAGGCTCTGGAGATGCCCAGATAACTCTTCTCCAGTGGACCAAATAACCACTTATTAGGTATGCTCTCTCTCTCTGTCACTCTCTCTCTGTATTTTTTCAGATATGGTTGAATATTTGGTTCCTGAGATCTTTTTTAACCCTGAAATACTGTGATTCTGTAAGATGTAGTTATTATTAGGGTGAATAGAAGCTAATAGAAAATGTGTCACCTTAGGAAGCCTGGGAAAGGGGTCTAGTCTGTAATCTATTTCATACATTTTGATGGTCCTTTTGAATACTGGACTATTTTAAAAATAATCAGCAGCATCATCAATTACTACTGATCATCCTCTCATCCTCATGGCTGCATGACATCAGACAAGCGACTATTGTCTTGAGGTCTCAATTTCTCCTCCATCAAATAAAGAAATACATCTACATGATCACAAATATCCTTTTCAACTCCAATGTTTTATTGTTCTGTTGTTTTCTAGTAAGAGCCTCTAGGGCACTATGCTAAATAATGAGAATACATGGAGATATTAGACACTTTGAAGGACTTATAGCCCAGTGAGGAAATAGAACAGGGCCATAAAAGAGAAAATATAGAAATGAAGTGGTGTCAATCGCTAAATGGATGGTGCAAACATTACAGCGTGAAAAAATGAAGCAAATGCAGAAAGTTGAGCATGAATCTCTAAAAGAAGAGATTTTCTGGAAAAAAAAAGTCTTGGTAGAAAGGAGTTGAAGAAGTGACTGCATTCGATTTCTTGGTCATTCTTACCATTGTCCAAATCCAGATAAAGCTGATATTTTATCAGCTGTATTGCAGTCCAGCTAATCATTGTCTCACCTCTCCCATCTTATGCCCCCTGGGATCTCGAGGATCCTTATCCTCAGAAGTTCAAATGACTCCAAGTCCTCAGAGCTGAGGTACATGTATTTGCTCCCCTAGGGCTCCAAATCAAAGTTAATCAGTTAAGAGACTTCTCACAGCCTTCAGAGGAGTAGAGGAAGTTTAGAACCTAAAAATACTTGCCAATGGTTGTGATCCAAGGAATGGATAACTAGCCAGAATGAACTACACCATTCTTCCTCTTCAAATCCTTTATCTCTAAAAGTGAATTCTTGATTAATTGAGCACAAAAGTTCATAAGCCAAAAAGAGGGGGGTATGTTAAACAACAGTCACTGATCTATTCCATTCTTGGTTCTGTGGCTAAGCAGTTCTATGTGATCCTCAATAAATCATTCCATCTGTTTTAGCCTCAGTTTCTCCATATATAAAATGAAGGGAGTGGTATACTGTGATCATGTCATTTGGAGGCACAGTCTCTGGCTGCATCAAGGATTGGCTATTGTCCCTTGACTTCCTTTGTGAAAGAGCCTATCTTTGAGATCTGGGGATCATATATGATTCATAGTGTTTTTTTCCCCGTGATATCATTCCAATTTTCTAGTACTTTCTCATTAGTAACTTGAACATCTGAAACACTGAGAATGTGAAAAAGGAAAACCACATAATTCTTGCTCTTAAGGAACTTAACAATATAGTAAAGGATAGTATTTTAACACATCAATGGATTTATGATCTTACTGATGCTAGTACTTCCTACAAGGGAAGAGATTGTAACCCATGCACTACTTCTTATCCTATGAAACTTGTCTATCTACTATTAATTTTACACAGGGAGTCCCTCCAATATCTTGGGAACTTTAGGTCTCTAAGCATTGAATAGACATGAATGTGGCATGTGGGCTGTCCACTTGTTACCTTTGTTAATTTTTTAAAAACTCATTTAATATTTTATTGTCCCAATTACATATAAAAACAAGTTTAACCTTCTTTTTCCAAATTTTGAGTTCCAAATTCTCTCCCTCCCTCCCCTACTTCCCCTTTTGAGAAGGCAAGCAATATGACATAGCTTATACATATATCATCTGTTATTTCTATGAAATCAAACTGCCTCCTTTTCTCATCCTACATCTCTTGGTGGTGATCACAAATCACTGTTGACAATACCATGCATCGACTTTCACCCACCACTTCTCCAATGTCTTTTGGTTGATCTGTAATGAGACTGCAGTTTTCACTGACTTGGAGCCAGATAGCATCACCAGATCAATATGGGTGTTCAAAAGTTGAGTTTTTATTTCAAATTACATAACTATGATTTAAATTAGAAGTAGCTATGTAGAAGTCAAACATAAGGGGATGAGAGATTTTAACAAAAGATTGTTTTTAATTGGAGAAAATCAAGAAAGAATTCATAGAGGAAGTGGAACTTTATTTATACCTTTAATAGGTTGAGATGTAGGAGGGAACTTGTTCCAAGCATGGAGGATGAATTGTACAAGCGCTGTCCACATAGGCAGGAGAGAGCAGGTAGGGGGCTATGCAAGGTCTTTGTTAAGGGGAGTAAAATGGCCGAACCTGTGCTTTAGGAATCACTGCGAAGGATAGATTGGAATGAGGAAAGATTGGCTGGTGAGAATGGGATGGATTTCTTTGAATTATGAGGAAGTTTCAGTGTTTCTTCATTTAATGAGGTGTGACGCATAATTCCCAAGCCCCTGTCTAGGTGATTTATGAGGTAAAGGAGAGTATTCACCATTGTACTTTCTACTATGTAATGTGCTATGCTTTCCATATTTGTTCTCTGATAAATCCTAGAGATCTATTGAGGCAAGCTCTGAGAGTGATCATAGGAGGATGGAAGAAAAAAAATTCTATTAAAAAAAAGAAAGAAATAGATCTTTGCTCTTACAAATAGGAACAGGAATTAGGGATCAATAATAAATGATATAGAAAGAAAAAAAAGCTCCAGGCTTGAAGATGATGATGTAGAATTTTTTTTTTTTATGAAGAAGCTAGACGGCACAGTGAATAGAGGCACCAGGAAGACTTGGGTTGAAATCTTGCCTCAGATAATTATTAGATGGTGACCCTGGACAAGTCACTTAACTTCTGTCTTCCTTAATTTCCTCATCTGTAAAATAACGTTAATTGCACCTATCTCCTAGGATTGTTGCAAATATAAAATAAGATATTTGTAAAGTTCTTTGCAGACCCTTAAGTGATGGGTTATCATCATGACCATCATCAGCATCATCATCATCATCATCATCACCATCATCATCATCACCACCATCATCATCATCATCATCACCATCATCATCACCACCACCATCATCACCATCACCATCATCATCACCACCATCACCATCATCATCACCACCATCACCATCATCATCATCATCATCACCACCACCATCACCATCATCACCATCATCATCACCACCATCACCATCATCATCACCACCATCACCATCACCATCATCATCACTACCACCACCATCATCATCATCATCACCATCATCATCACCACCACCATCATCATCATCACCATTACCATCACCATCATCACCATCATTATCATTATCACCATCATCATCATCATCGCCACCACCATCACCATCACCATCACCATCACCATCATCATCATCACCATTACCATCATCACCACCACCATCATCACCATCATTATCATCATCACCATCATCACCACCACCATCATCATCATCACCACCATTACCATCATCACCATCATCATCACCACCATCACCATCATCATCACCACCATCACCATCATCATCATCATCATCATCACCACCACCATCACCATCATCACCATCGTTATCATCATCACCATCACCATCATCATCACTACCACCACCATCATCATCATCACCATTACCATCACCATCATCACCATCATTATCATTATCATCATCATCAACACCATCATCATCATCATCAACACCATCATGATCATGATCATCATCATCGTCATCATGCAGACAAAATCAGTTGGTCTCATAACTGACTGGTGACGTATTTCTGGAGGGCAATACACACAGAATACAGAAGTAGATAGAGAATTGCAGATATTCACTAAGGAAATATAAATATCCTTCTCTAGTGGTCTACCAAGCATAGTGGAAAGAGCCAGGGATTTGGAATCAAAAGGCCTGAACTCTATTATTTCTTAGCTGTGAGATTGGGCAAATCGCTTAAAACCTCTGATCCTTCATTTCTTCGTATAAAACAGCAATAGTTTGATCTAGATTAATAGTTTGAACTCATTTAGTTTAAAAAAATTGATCCTATGGTTCCAAGTCCTTTCCTTGTCACTAGGTAGCCTCAGTTTCCTTATCCACAAAATGGAGCTACCTGTCTTGCCTGCCTCATAGCATTGTGAAGAGAAAATGAGATGATGGATTTGGAAGTTCTTGGCTAACTGTAAAATTTGGTATAAATGTAGGGGTGTGTGTGTATGTGTGTGTGTGTGTGTGTGTGTGTGTGTGTGTGTGTGTGTGTGTGTGTGACTTGGAGCCAGATGGCATCTTTTACACAGCAGATTTTGAATGTTTTTTTTGTTTGTTTTTGTTGAATTGGATGAAAGAGATTTTTTTTTCCCTCCTTGGAGAACTATAAGCAGTTGGAGCCAGAGAACGCTAATTGCATTATCACTGGATTCATTAAATCGTGTGTGTGTGTGTGTGTGTGTGTGTGTGTGTGTGTGTGTGTCTTTACTAATACTTTGGTAAATCCATGATCTCCATGATGTGGGAACTTCCTCCAATAGTGCAAATTGGAAGAGATTCATGTCTTCTCCAGTTACGTGATTTTTTCCCCTTGTTCTCCCATAAATCACCTATCCATAGGCAATTCAAGCAATGTGCTAGAGACCTTTCTTTATCTTCAATCACATCCAATAGATGCATATTTATTGTCTTCTACTGGCAAGGAATTGATACAGACAACCACAATTCAGTGACAATTTTGGGAATTTGGAGAACTTGGAAACTTTCCCAAACTAGAGGTCACTAGAGGGACAGATGCTATGCAGTTTTGACAAGTATCTCTTACCATTGTCTAAAAAATTCTGAATAAGAGTCAAGGGTCACAAATGACCCTCCCATTGAATTTGATAACGGGTAGTTGATACTTTTCATGGAAGTTGCCATCTTTTTGTTTGCTTGTAATATTTTATGCTCATCCAGAAGGTGAGAGCAGATAGCATGGAAAGGAATGACAACATCTCCATTGCAAATAGAAGGAACAGAGCAGGAGACATGCCTGGAGCACTTCTCCAAGCACTGTGAAATATCAGTGGCTACAATATAAGAAGAATCCAATTGAAAAGGACTCAGAGATTATATGATTAAAGGCCAAAACCTTTGTGATTTGGAAGTAGGACCAGTACAAAAGATAGGGACTCTTGTTCATATCTAAGACAAGGACTGTTTGGGGTCCCCATTGAAGTGGTGCATGTCAGACTTTCTTCTTTGCCGTCACACTAACTACCTCATGGGGTAGCATCATGTCCTACTCTCCGGGTCAGCAACAGGTATTCATGAGGCCATGAAGAGCGTATTCTTTAAGGCGAACCCCTGAGATATTCTTTTCCCCTTGGATTCTTCTTCCCTATTTGCAGAGCAGCCCACATCCTGCTTTGCCTGGATTATTTTGGAGTGTAGATTTATTTCATTGGTAAAGTAGGTTCCCCTATGTCCCAGGAGCACTTAGAAGTCTTCTTGTTGGACGTCAGAGAAGGAAGTGGCAAATTATATTATTGATTGCAATGTGCTTTTGCAATTGGAGTTATGCCAAATCTTTCAGGGGGCAATCAATCAGACACACCTATTCTGTTGCCATAGTTTAGTGAACTACCTGTGAGTTAATTTACTTACTTCCTTTTAATAGATTTATTGCAGCAATAGCAAGAGACTACGCCTGAGAACACACCTCCTCATACCTCAGAGCATATAAATTTCAAAGTATTTTTACTGAGATTGACAGGGACCCAGCAAAATGGGCATCTCCATATTCCTGGGGATATGGCTGTTATGGTGCCAGCTTCTACATGCAGGTACTGTGTTACTAGTTACGACATTTGTGTATTTTCCCCTGAAGTCTTACTTAGATGAGTTTTAATGTCTTACACCCTGATCATAGACTTTTCATTTTGAGAGGAATTTTGCTACAGATGAAGGTAGCCAATAGACCTTGGTTATGATTATTTACAAAGTGTCTTTTACACAGCAGGTTTTGAATAAGTTTTTTGTGTTGTCGTTGTTGAATTGGATGAAAGAGATTTTTTTCCTCCTTGGAGAACTATAAGCAGTTGGAGCCAGAGCACGCTAATTGCAATGTCACTGGATTCATTAAATCATTGTCAAAAGATTGTTTGGTCTTGAAAACAGCAAAGCTGTTAAAAACTTGTAGAGTGTGTGGTTGAGGGATATAATGTTTTATCTAATACTTTTTCCATCTGTGACTCAAATGGAAAGGATCCAGAATGTTTGATCCGATGTAATCTCCGTGATACAAGGATGGGCAGGACAGATGCCCTTGCTAATTTAATGTTTCTTAAAGACTTCTAACCTGAATTTTGCCTGCAGATATGTCTGTCTTTAAAATGCTTCATAATTAGGGTACACACATAGTTAAGCAGTTTGATCGTCAAAAAGGGAATTGGGAACCCACCCTCGTGTCTGCCACAGCCTTTGCCAGATGGCCCAGGGCTAGATTCTCCCTCAAATCTGAGTGTCAGATGGAATAGATGGCTACATTCCTGCCGAGCCAGGGGCAAGCCCAGGGAGTATGGCATTCTGTGATACTTTCCAAGACAATTTTCACAGGGCTGGCTAACTGAACAAGTGCTTAGTCATGTTCTCATTAAATGGGCATATTGTTTTTGTTTTTTGTCAGATTCAAATATTTCACAACCTTGTGTGCTTATGAAGTAAATAATCATTCCTGGTTATCTTCATCTGGAGAGAAAAGATCATAGGATCTTTTGGGGGTCATGTTTCCCCTGGCAAATTAATTCCATTAAGATGCAAGAAGCAAATAACCTTTCTCACCTCCCACTCCTGAAAGATTGAGTGATGATGAGTGTGTAACTCATGTGTACAGATGGTGGTGTAGTTAAAAAGGCAGATGTCTGGCTGGGGTTTTGAGAGATAAGTGAAAGTATGGTTTTCAATGTTTGTCATTTCCTCGTTGCTACCCTCCCTGCCACATACAAATCTTTATCGTCAGAAGACAGTGTAGGGCCAAGCTGCTTTGTGTACGGGGGCTTTACAAGCTCTGCTTCAATAGCGGGAATGAGAGGGTCCTTCACTCTGAGTGGCAAATCCAGGAAAGGTCAGTCCCTTAGAGTCAGAACTTTCACATGAAACTCTGAAACGAGTTCAAGGCCCTGTTATCCTTGGACTTGCCATCTAGGGACGTTGGTGGGAGTCTGGGTAGGTTGAGTATAGGGAAAGTAAAATAGTTAACTCTCAACTCTCCTAATTTGGGAAATTGCTAAACCATCAAAACTGCTAAATGAAGAACAAACAGAAAGAATTCCTACTTCCCAGGATCAAGATAAATTGATTCATGTATTTATTGATATGAAGGATTTTATGGGAACTTTGTCTATCATTAACCAGGAGGGGAGTGAGAGCTTGTGGCTCTAAGCTCTGTCCGTCATCAACTCAATATAGCAGGACAGGCTGATTCCTCATTCTTGGATTCAGGATCCTTTTGACTCTCCCAGGCAGCTGAACAGTGTAGACTTTCTTTCTTTCTTTTTGGCTACTCTAGTGATGCCCATTAAAGAGAAACTACTAAACTTACAATTTTAGAGGCAGAATGACATTTTGGATAGATTACTGGCCTTGGCATTAAGATATAGGTTTGTGTATTGGCTCTGCCACTTAATAACTGTCTGACTTTGGATCGGTCACTTTCCTTCTCGAGGTAACATAGAGCCATAAGCAAGCTAGAAAGAACTTTAAAGAACATCTCTTTAAAAAAAACTCCAACACACACATCTGTCCATTTTCAAGAAAGGAAATAGATCTAAATAGTAGATTGCAAAGAAGAGAATTAAGTCCAGACCTTTTGGCTCCCAACAAAGTACTCTTTCCGCTATGATACATTGCTTTGTAACTTGTCAGAAGATTATATTAGAGTTAATAGATAATAGAGATGAGCTAATACAGCAATCTCATTTAAACTTTTGTAAGAATTGTACACTTCTTGGGGGCCCCATAGTATAGTAAATGCTTAATAAACGTCAGTTGTTTTCAATCGAATTTTGTAGTTGAGGAAACTGAAGCCCACAAAAGTGACTTGTCTAAGGTTATAATGATTTAATGGCAGAGTTAGGACTACGATACCCATCTTCTGGCTCCTAGGTCAATGTCTTTTCTGCTTTCTCTCAGTGATCTCGAAAATCCTTTCCCATTCACAATTTGGAGATTTCTGGGATGATCTGCATTCTTTCTTAATTATTTGTGCAACTCCCCCTACCTCCTGAAGCTCTGGCTTTAGAAAACAACCATGTTTCCTTAATTCCTAACTTGAGAGTAGAACATTTAACTTTAGAGGTGGCAAGTGACACAGTGGCTAGAAATCAGGCCTTCAAGTTGGGAATGACCTGAGTTCAAGTTCTGTCTCCAGCCCTAACTAGCCAGTTACCCTCACAGAAGGGCTCAAATTCTCTACCCCTCAGTGTTTTCATTTGCCAAATAGGAATGAGAATAGTGTCTCTTTGACAGGGATGTTGTGAGAATCGAATAAGATAATATGCATAAAGTCCTTTGCAAACATTTTTGTTAAGTGGTTTTTCAGGTGTATCTGACTCTTTGTGACCCCATTTGACATTTTCTTGGCAAATATACAGAAGTGGTTTGCTATTTCCTTCTCCATTACTTTTTTAAAGATGAGGAAACCGAGGTAAACAGGTTTAAGTGACTTGGCGGTGATCACAGTAATTGTCTGAGCCTGGATTTGAATCTTAGTGCACAGACTTACCTAGTCGCCCCTTGCATACATTAAAGTGCCTTATCGTTGTGAGTGAGTCATTATCATGATGATTCCAGTGACATATTCTTTTTTTTGTCATTCTTGGATCTTGTCTTATTACTGTGGCTCTTCCTCAAACACTTCCTTAGAACTTTCAAGATTTAGAAAGTATTTATTCATTTTCTCATTTGATCTCCACAACAATCCTATTTGTTAAATAGTCCAAGTTTTTTAATACTCATTTTGCAGATGAGGAAGTTGAAGTTCATGGGGTTAAGTGACTTGACCAAAGTCACGCAGCTAATAAGTGACAAAGCAGGAATTTATACCCAGGCCTTCCATTTCCAAGTCCAGCACACTTTTCACAACTGCGAATCTAGACTTCCAGAAATTGTCAGGGTGGGCTCTATGCATCACCTGCTTGTTGTATGTTCTCTATGACCCTTGCCCCCTCAACAATGTCTGCCAGCAACTCAGTGCTTGTCCTGCCTATCTGAGTCACTTCACTGGAATAACCATGCCTAGTCTTATTCTTCATTAACTCTCCCATTCTCTTTACTTTTCCCAACCTTTGATAACCTTATAAAAAGTTTCTCTTCCCCCTTGTTCTCAGGACTTATCTCTAGTAGAGTGTAACTAGTAAAGCTGACAAATGATTGTACTAAGGTACATTAATTGGATGGGTTAATGTGTTAGTCTTTACAGTTAACATAACCCTTTTTAACTGGGAGCCAGCTAGAAATAATACCTGACCTCAAAGGTCTAATTCTAATGGCAGAAACTTTAGGCGTTGTAGTGAGAAAACATTCTGGGGAAAATAGAGAGTTCTTCATACCATAAGCCAAATCCTAGTGCTGCTCTTTCCACCTGAAGTGGCCGTAAGCGGGGAGAAAGGTGGAAATCCTCTCTGAAGTCCCACCTTCCCTTCCTGTGACTCTGTTTTCACAGTGTCTGTGTGTGTGTGTGTGTGTGTGTGTGTGTGTGTGTGTGTGTGTGTGTGTGTGTGTTTAAGGACAGAGTTAAGAGTGTCCTATAAGTAAGGAAGTTTTTAGGGCAGGTCTCTGTCTCCATACCATCCACCTTCCCAACATCTGACACCTCAAAGGCCTCTTCAGGGATGTTCATTTGGGGAATTGGGGGAGGGTGTTCAGTGGACAATAGACAATGGTGGCTTCAATCCAGAATGGAATCACCACAATCACGCCTGCCGGCACTGGACCATCACCTCATGCTGAGGGGCCAACTCCCCCAGCCAAATCCAGAAGGATCTAAACAAAGCAAATGGTACATAGAATTCTATATGGATCATAAAACCTGTACCTATTTCTTCTTCCCTGTCTCAAGAGCCCTCTTGACTTGTGGAATGAAGAGGTTCAGAAGAACATTACATTACAGTAACAGCAGTATGGCTTTAATAACAACTTTGAGTGACTAGATCATTTTGATTATTAGAAATATACATATTAAAAGTGAAGGACACAGGTAAAAAGGCTCACTAACATTACTCTCCAAGTCTGGTATGTTTTTGTCCTTGAAGAATAGATACTTCTTAGGAGACTGATCATTTCTCATAATTTAATTCAATAACCGGCTAGTAAACACTTGCTGTATGCAGAACACTGTGTTGGGCACTGACTGGGGAAGGGGGGAGTAGAGAATTTAGGTGAGAAATGAGTACAGTCTAATAGAAGAGAGATATGGAACCCAGATAGATATAACATCAAAATAAAACTAGGTAAATATGTGAGAGGCAGCTAGGTTGTGCAGTGGTTAGAACACTGGGCTTGGAAACAGGAAGACATCTTTCTGAGTTTAGATCTGGCCTCAGTTACTAGCTGTGTGACCCTGGGTAAGTCACTTCACCCTGTTGGCCTCAGTTTCCTCATCTGTAAAATGAGCTGGAGAAGGAAATAGCAAACCCCTCCAGTATCTCTGCCAAGAAAACCCCACATGGGGTCACAGGGAGTCAGACATGGCTGAAACTACTGAAAAACAAAAAATGCAGGGGAGGTACAAACAAGGTTCAGCTTAAAGTCCTGGAGCAAAGATATGATTACCAACTTGATGGGATGTTAAAATGGTCATCAAGTGCCAGAATGGGGAAAATGAGGACAGGAGAATGAAGGGCAGCAAGCATTTTATTAAGCACCTCGTATATCCCAGGCACTGGGCTAAGTACTTTACAAATATTATCTCATTTGATCCTCACAATAACCCTGGGAAGAAGGTGCTGTTATTATCCCCATTTTATAGTTGAGGGAACTGAGACAGAGGTAAAGAGACTTACTCAGGGTCATACAGATAGCAAGTGTCTGAGACTGGATTCAAACCCAGGTCTTTCTAACTACAGGCTCATCCTTCCATCTCTTGCCTCTCTCAGTTCCCCTGCTTCTCTGTACTTGAATTTTTGTTAAGGTATCCTTGCCATCCCTCCCCAAAACACTGCCCCCCCCCCCAACCCAAACTACAGAACATCTAGCTTTTTGGTTCGGGACAAAATTTAGAATTTTTCATTTGATGTTCTTGCCTGGGTGTTTGTTTCCACCTTTTACATTACTTTGTATGATTTTACCTTTTCTGCAGAGCCCAGTGATGAGAGGATTTAGAAGGATCTTAACGATCAGATAGTCCATCTACTTTATTTCACACTTGAGGAAACTGAGTCCTAGAGAGGTTAGGTGCCCTGCCCAAAGTCACACACTCAGCTAGAAAATAACAGAGCATGGATTTCAACCGATGTCCTTTTACTCCAAATCCAATCCTCCTTCTACTATGCCAGATTGCCTCTCATCAGAGGAGCATGGGTTTATGTTTCTGATACAATCTACAAGCTATTCTGACCTTAGGACTGAAAGGGACTTTTCTATTTTAGATGAATGAGTTCCTTGCCTTTGTGGGTTTTTTTTTTTTTTTGTTCTTGTTCTATGCTTTTTCCCCTTTGTCTCTCTCTCTGGGGAACAAAACCAAAAATAGTCACAGCCTTGAAAAGAGGCGTATTCCAGCAAATTGCTGGAAGGAAAGGGCAGAAAATGGTGATGACCTAGAGAAATCCCTTTTCACTCTTACAATGCGTCAGCAATTTCTGATAGCAAAGGTTACAGATGCCATATAGTAATGAGCTTCATCCCCAGTTACAATATTTCAATGATCTTGATTCCATAAATATTTATTAAGCATATACTACAGAAATAAATAAAAAAAGGACAGTCCCTGCCCTCAAGGAGCTTACAATCTATTGGGAAACTGAAAAGTGTGGGTGGAAAGGAGCTGAAAGGGACATTTGAGGGCATCGAGTGCAAGCCCTTAATTTTACAGTTGAGGATATTGAGGCCCAGAGTAGAAAGTTATTTGCCCAAGTTCATACAATTAGTTAATGGCAGAGTCTCAGTTTCCTTATTTGTAAAATGGGAATTATTATATCTGCCCTTCCTCTTTTGGTAAGCGGTTGTGATATAAAGATCATGTGATCAATTGGCCAATAATTATTGATTGTACCTAGTAACTTCCAGGAGATTTGCTGGTTTGGGGGCTTCAAAGGCAAAAATGAAACAGTTTCTGCCCTCAAGAACTTTATGGTCTCTCTGGGGAAATAGCAGTAAATGCAAAAATATATATTCAGCAAATACAAGTAAATGGAGTGGGAGAGACACAGGACTAATAACTGGGTGGATTGGAAAAGGCAATGAATTGGAAAGTGTTTTGAAGGATTTAAGACTCTATAAAAATGTAAGGGATGATTATGATTAATAATCATCATTATTAATGATTGATTTAAGAATTACAATCAATTATCAACGGTATTTCATTGTTAGAGATGACCAATCATTATTTTCCATCATCTGAATTAAGAATTTGAAAGAAAGGCAAATAGTCATTTCACATTCTTTCAAATATGTCTTTTCAAGGCACTAGAAAAATTGGGAAGTCATTTCACATTCTTTTCCCAAGGCCTTTGTGATATTGCCATGGGGCTCACATAGGATGGAGGAATCTGATTCTCTGTGACTTTGAATTCAGATTGTAGCTACTTGGATGGAAGCATAAACCCAGCTATGGGCAGCGGGGGGTGGTGGTGTAGGGAGGGGTGTCACTGGCTGCTGTGAATTCTTCTTTATAGAGGCTTGTGCCGTGTATCCATTAGGGTAGAATGCCTGGCCTATCCCAACAGGTTGAGTCTAGACAGAAAGAGGAGACAGAAATAAGAGATGGAAGCATCTCCCTCCCACTTCTGTATAGCCATGTAGTTTGATAGCCAGCGGGTTTACCTTTAATAATTTGTCTTAATCTCACGTGAGCTTGTCTCCTGTGAGGCAGCTAGGCAGGGTGAATAGCCATGCCTTTCAGTAAAGAAGGCTGGCATCTGAATCCTCCCTCATTGGCTTAACTATTAGACTTGTGCAAGTCGTCATCCGTAAAATGGACACAAATATAGCACTTATTGCCCATGGTTGTTGTGGGGACCAAAAGAAGGACTCTGCAAACCTGGAAGAGTTACATAAATACCAAAATAAATGATGCTGATGAGGCTGATGGTATAGATCCTGGGTGAACAGAATTCACCCCAGGGTGTCATCATGGGTGGGGTTACAAGGAATGCCTTGCTTTTTTCACGATGTGACCCATTACCATCCCAGTACCTTGCTCTGTTGGTTCTTCTTGTCTGGGGCTTCAGCGTGAAGTCATCCAGCCTTCTTCTCTGCCCTCTGATGGCCACTTTTGTGTTAGTAAGAACACCCATAGTCATGTTGGGGGTGGGGGATGAGATAAGACTAAATTTAATTTTTCTCTTCCAAAATTCTGGGAACCACCATGGACACACAGCTAATTCTTTCTGTGCTGTAATTATGGTAGCAGGTGTCTCTTCTGTTATTTCATTATGTATTAGATAGACATGAGGGATCTGATCACTAAAAGGAAGATGAATTCTGGGTAATTGAAAAAACAAAGGTACCAGGGAATGGATAATGAAAAATACCTCTTACCTCATGGCAGAGAGGGGGAGAATTTCTAATAGACAATATTATGTCTATCATCCTAGCATTTAGTTCAATGCCTGACACACAGTAGGTGCTTAAGAATTGTTTATTGCTTGAACAGTTTGTGTATTAGATGTTTTGGGGTATATTTTCTTTCTCATTCATTCATTATTTCTCAATCATTAATCATTAAAGAGTTAAATATGGTGGGTGGGAAATAATTGTGATGGAAAAACAAAAGGTATCAATAAAAAGTATTAAAATAAGGAAGAGAATACTATAAAAAACATAAGGAATTGAATACAAATGAATGTCATTCTTCCTACTTCCTCTGTTCTCTTTCCACCTTGCATCAGGATGTTCATCTTTCTGTGCTCCATCCTTTTGTGTTCTTACAGAGTAGTTGTGCTGGGGGGATGGAGGTGGGCTTTGAGAATAACATTTTAGATGATGAAAAAAATATGGGGTTTTATTCAGATTCTGAAGAACCCTAAAATGTGGATCTTAGACAGCTCTCTTGTCAAAAGGAAGAAATTTAGGTATCCAAAAAAGTTTTTACGATAAATTATGTAATTTTTTTTCTTTTCAGGATCTACTGACAGTACCACGTGTTAAATCTTTTTTTATGTGCATTCACTTACAACTGGTTATAGTAAAGGTAGACTTTTGCTTCACTAGATTTCATGGAAGTCTAATTTTGTACAAAAGATAAATATGGGAGTGGGAGCAGAAGAAATTATCCTCTCCAAAAAGGAATCCTTTATTTCCCCTCTCCAATTGTGAATGTTTAATTTTTAATTCTCAACCTAAATACTAAATAGGCTGAGCATGGTGGCCTATACCTGTAGGCAGCATGGGATAGTTAGTAGATAGAACACTAGACTTGGAGTCTGAAAACGTATGTTTTCATCCAGACTCAGATACTTGCTAACTGTGTGACCTTGGGCAAGTCATCTAACCTCTGTGAGCCCTAGTTACCTCATCTATAAAATGAGGGGGTTGGACTCAGTGACTTTTAAGACCTCTTGTAATTCTAAAATCTGTAATCTTTGCTGTTGGGGAGGCTGGGATTGGTGGATCCCTTGATCTCAGGAGTTCTAAACTGCAGTGGGCCAGCACCAGTTGGGTGTTTGCAACTAAATCTGGCACCAGTATGGGAATAAGGGCCACTAGGCTTCCAAAGGAGAAATTGTCACTGGTGCTATTAGACCTGTGAATGGCCATTGAATTTCCATCTTGGGCGAGATAAGGAGATCCAGTCACCACAGATGAACAAACAAAAAAAGCAATCACCATAGTAAAAAAAAATCCCACCTAATATAATTAATGTTTCCATATACATAAAGAGAAGAAGAGGATTGAATGTACGTGAAACTGAATTAGTGGGGAGAAAAAATATACAGAATTTGCTGCTTTTTTCAAAAAAGCATATAATAAATTCAACTTGTAATTTTCAAAGTTGTATGATTTAAAATACTATTTCTACAATTAGGCATCTCAGAATATTTAAAACAAAATTTAACTGATCAAAATTCACTAAGCTCACAGCTTTTCAGAAAATCTTTATTTTTAGGTTGTAGAGATTTCTTGGCTAATTAGAGATCTAGGAAAGGAATGAATTTATTCTCTATTCTTGTTTGCAGGAACAGCTCAAACATTTGGCTTTCTAGAAACAACAAATACCTCGGTGTCTGCTGGTAAGTCCTAGACTCCATTCCTCATCAAGTGGTTCTGTCTACATTCTTCTCTAGAGGTCCCTATAGGATGATTGTCCATCATTCTGACTGTATTTGAAATTTAGAATGGATCTCCTTGTAGAGAGACCCATCCTCTCAGATTCCTCATTGGCTAGACTCATCTCTTTCCAGAGGCACATCCACTGGTATGGCAAAAGAGACAGCAAGCTCAGCCACATCATAGAGGCGACATTTGAATTTGATGAAAAGTCCCTAGAGGAGAATGAATTTATTCTTTCTCTCAGTCTCTTTCTCTCTTTTCTGTTTATCTCTGTGTCTGTCTTTATCTTTCTCATTGTCTCTGTTTCTTTCACCATATCTATCTTTCTCTTTTTTCCTTCCAGAAATAACTTTCCCAGCTACATGTAATGCCATGCACAAGCAGCTTCCCAAAAAAATGCTACTGTGAACAGCTTTTAAGGTTCTGATTACACAGTATAGTGAACATTGCATTTATTCAAGAACAAATCAAAGGAAAACATTCACAACAAATCAAGATACAATATACACAACATTTCATCTTATCACAGAAAATCACGGTATGGTGTTCACAACAGCTTATCATTAGAATGGCCACATAGTTTTCACCAAAGCGGTCACAGTATTTAGAACAAAGAACAAAAGAACAATCATCTGGTATCCCTAAAGAGGTTTGCCTCCTAACTCAGTCATTCTGCCATCTCAAAATACAATAGTCAGTCTTCCACTCATGGGACAATGATAGGTTAACTTAATCATTAGAAAATTACACAACTCCCCCCCGCCCCACCAGTATCTCAATCAGTCACTTATTCAGATTCACAATTACTAAGTATCATTAATCACTAAGTACAAAGAAAATACACAAACCCTCCACCTCTTGGTGTCTAGTAAACTTCAAATTGACCGCATTCAATATCCAAGGAGAGGTCTTTTCTTCATCTTGACTTGGGGTGGTCTCTCAGATTCCCTGAAACCCCTTCCATGATCCCAGCTCCTGCCTGAATCCACCAGTCACCTGGATTCAGAGGCAGACAGCTCTCAGGTCCTTGTCCAGTCCTCTGGGCACTTCCTGGTACACACTGAAGTTCACAGGGTCCAGCACATCTTGAAACCGTCACAATTTCTGTTCTCAGGAACTCAAGGATCAACCAAGCCACAAACAAACATAGTCTTACCCAGATCATGCTTCTTTAGTCCTCTGGCAGTTTGGCTGGCCCTAGGACCCAGAAGGAATCTCAGTCTTCCAGGCAGCCTTCTTGGCATCATCTTCAGCCTTCACCAGATTCTGGTCTCAAGAAAATCCTCTCTTAGTTCTCAGTCAGCTTCCAGATGCTGGGAGAGAAACTCTCTCTCTCTCCTTCACCAGGAGCCTGGCAGGGGAAAAATTCTGATTCTGCCTCTCTGGGGCTTTTCTTATACACACACACACACACACACACACAGCATTGACTTCCTGTTTCAGCCAAACCCATCCTGTTATGTCACCAACAGGAGACAGAGTTCACACCCTCTGCCTGTTTCACCAAGGCTAAGGGCTAAGTACCTGCTTCCTTGATATAACAAAAAAGGGTCTTCAAATTTAAATTTATTACTATTACACTACACTATTCACTTTCTGAAATGCACATCCATAAGTCTCTTTCCTAACCAAACCAAGAAATCTAATGTTCCATCTGTTCAGGGGTAGGTCTTCTTAGCAGTCTTAGGTCATATTTGCTTCCACTTAAAGTGGTTTATTTCTGTGGCCCAGAACTAGTCAGAAATTTTTCCATACACAATTGATTCTCAAAATTGTTTTTTCTAATTGATAGGTCATTGAGAGAAATATTTCTAATGTGTCATATGGGATTATCACTTTTAGTTAGGAAGGAGACTTTACCTTCCTCCAAAGTGTCACTTACTTTAAAGATGAGAATCAAGCTTTATCAACCTTTGGCCCCACTTTATCTTTCCCCCTCATCACAGGACTCAGATCTGAGCATTGTGTAAAAAGCCCTGGACTTATGGTCTAAGGACACAGGTCTAAGCTCAGAATTGCTAGTTTTCTGACCCTGGACAAGTCAGTTACACCTCTCTTTCTCAGTTTCCTGATCTTTAAAATGGGAGCACTAGTATTTTTACTTCTTAACTGAAAGGGTTGCTCCAAGGAAAATGCTTTATAAACTGTAAGGATCCCTGAGAATGCAGGCTATTCTTATTCAATCAGATTTGGTTGTGGGAAGAACTCCTGAGTGGAGCATCAAAAGAAGGGATTGGTTGGTGCACAACCTGACAAGAACTTTAGGGAGCAATGCAGAAATAGTGGCCTCTTATTCATAAGTTCTAACTTATGAGGAAACCTCCCTCTTGGGCTCTTGATCATTCTGACTTGTGTACAAGTAAAAAAAAAAGTTATCCCTTTGAAATTCAATTGAAACAAGTTGAAGCTGAATTGGTTTCCTTCCCATCTGTGTCCAATGCAGGTTTGCCTCTGAGACTAGTCAATGGAGGGAACAGGTGTGAGGGTCGAATTGAGGTTCTTTATCAAGGATACTGGGGTACTGTTTGTGATGATGGCTGGGACACAAGAGATGCGAACGTCGTCTGCAGGCAGCTTAATTGTGGCTATGCAGTATCAGCCCCAGGAGGTGCCCGATTTGGTCAAGGCTCTGGAAACATTCTCCTGGATGAAGTGAATTGTTCTGGGACAGAGTCCTACCTGTCCAATTGCCCTCACCTTGGGTTCTATAACCATGAATGCGGCCACAGAGAAGATGCTGGAGTTATTTGTTCTCGCTCAGGTAGTGTTGTTTATTGTTCAGTGATTTCAGTTGTGTTTGACTCTTCATGACCCTGTTTGGGGTCTTCTTGGCAGAGAAGCTGGAGTGGTTTGCCATCTCCTTCTCCAGCTCTTTTACAGATGAGGAAACTGAGGCACACAGGGTTAAATGACTTGCCCAGGGTGACAGAGCTAGTAAGTGTCTGAGGCCAGATTTGAACTTGGGAAGATGACTCTTCCTAACTTCAGGCCACTAGACCACCTAGCTGTCCACTTAGTATCTCTCTGCAAATAGTTTCTTCTGTTTTCATGAGCAGCATTTCCCAAAGGGGATAATTCAGTGAAATTCTTGCTTCCCCAAGAGGACTCTCTTTATGCTTCCTTTTGCCTTGTCTCTCTTATAGCAGCCTCTAGAAATTTTCATAGGAGGCCTGATAAGTCTGATTTTGTTTGTTGGCATCATGGCTTCCTCACTGAATATAATGGGGTTTTCTTCCCTAGCACTGCCTTCAGGAATGGTGCTCATAAGCTTGCAATGTTTTCCAGCTGACGAACTCAGAATATGCCAAGATCTTTTGGAACCATATTTTGGGACCATGGCAGACACTAAGCTCCATTTTTTTGAAAGTCCTGGCCCTAGGGAAGTGAATGCATGACCCTCATATTCATGATCTGGGCTCTGGTTACTGCAGGGTAGGAGCATTCTATATAGTTATCTCAACTTTTAGGGCTCGGATTGTACCACAGCATTGGGTTTATTTTTCTGGATGAAGGACTTGAGTGGGGGTGGGGAGAGAGGAAATTAGCAAATAGCATCATTTCACAGATACTCTGGATTCTTCCTGCTCTTCCGATTTTCTCAGCTCTTTAAGTATCAATATTACAGGAAAAGTATTCTTTAATGTTGAGCCTTGGAGCTGTATGCTTACCATTTTGGTGTGATTGCATTTGTATGTGATATGCACAATTATTTTATAATATTTACAGTCATATGACATTTTAAAACTTACTTTATTATCATCCTTTATGGTAATTTCTGCTCTATGTCTTTTTCATTTTTTGCCTACGCTGACACTTCAGATATTTAAAAAATATACGTAAGATGATATCTAATTATGATCAATAAGCTAGTGGTTTGCTTTAGGTTTGATTACTGTTGGTAATAGACGTGATGGGTTCTGTGATCTCTATGCAATATCATGAGATATCCATAACTCACATGGGAAGGAGACTTTCAGAACATTGGTCTTGGAGCCAGAAGACCAGATTTTAGGTACTGGCTCTTTGTAGCAGAATAGCCTTTAGCAAGTTAATTTATTTCTTTAGGTATCAGTTTCTTTATGTATGGAATGGGAGTGTTACTCACATTGTTGTCCTAATAACATTGTTGTTAAGAAATTAGAAGGCATAGTGGATGATAATAGTGGTGTTAAGGAAATGTGAGTTTAACTCTAGTACCTCTGACCCTCTCTGGTGAAAATCAAGAAGGTTCTTAACCTTGGTCTGTGGCTCATCTTCTTTAATAAACAGCCACAATATGATAAGGAGTCATTATTTTATATGATTGGTGTGAGGCTTATATGTAATAAAGTACACAAAGTTCTTTGCAAGTTGCAAGGTGTTTGATAAACGTTAACTCATGATTTTTAAGCCCTAAAGCCCAACAAAAATGGGAGTTACCCATTACTATGGGCATAATTGATGCTTGTGGTCCACGACTGTGTGATCTTAATTCACTGGGACTCTTTTCTCTTCATAGGCATCCAAAGGACGTAGAGGTAGATGGGGTTTTACAGCACATTTGCACAGGAGAAAAGTGAGGCCCAGATAATTTAGCAAAAGGTTACTTTCCCCCTAAATAATCATCATGGTAGCTGGCATTTATATCATGGCGTTTCAAAGTTTGCAAAGCATCTTATCATACATTTTCTCATCTGAGCCTCACAACAACCATGTGAGGTAGGAGCTGATATTATTCTCATTCTATAGACGAGGACACTGAGGCTGAGAGTGGTAAAGTGACCTCTCTAGGGTCACATAACTAGTGAGAATTTGAGGTGTAATTTAGACTCGGGTTTTCCTGACTTGGACTCAATTCATTGTGACACAAGGTGTCTACTGCACGATCTCACTTTTTCTTCCCTTCAACAGAAGCTCTTTTGAAGACCATATTTGTCATTCTTAATATGAGGGTTAGAAATTTTTTTGGGTGGGTGTAGTGGAGCACCTTCTAAGTGAGACATGAGATTGAACTAAATTTTTCTTTTCTTTTAGCAACAATAGCCAGTTCAACTATTTCCTGGAACAGGAAACCAATGGTCCCTGGAATACAAGACTATAATAAAAATAATAATAATAATAATAATAATAATAATAGACTGTATAAATGACTATATCCTTCAATATAGTCATTCCTCTGTGTGAATTTGATTCACAAGATTAATATGAGATATTAAAATAGAAGCATGGCACTTGTTTTTATTTCCTTTTTTTTTTTTTTTGCTTAAAAGGGGGTAAATCCATTTCAATTAAGTTCACTATACTGTACATTTATTGAACCCTTCATCACATGTGAAAACTTATATTCGATGCTAGAGATAGAGAGACAAAAGAAATAATATCCTTCCTGCTCTAAAGGGTTTGTATTTTCTATATCTAAATCAAAATCAAAGTTAATTATTGGGGAGAAGGATACATATGGAGATCAGGGTGGTGGCAGCTGACCTGAAGCCTAAGAACAAGTACTTTGATAGGCAGATGTAAGCACCAAGTGCATTCCAGACACAGGGAATAGTTTGCTTGTGTGAAGGCATGTTGTTGTTTGTCCGTTTTTAAAGAGAAACAATGATATCGCAGGTGATGTCTTGACTCATGCATAAAATTGGATTTGTGAGGTAGAGTTGTACAAAGTTGTTGGCCTTATGCTCTTCCTGAGTCATCAAAGTTGAGTGGCAAAGCAAAAGTCAAGATGAATGGTGATGGCCCTGGATGCAGATCCTGGAAGGGGTAGATTCCTTTTGGACAAAGCCATTATATTTAGGAATCATTCCAGAAGTGTTCAAGTCAATGACCACTTTTTATTTCTCTTGCAAGAGAACTAGGATGGTTCAGATCAGCTCTAAGATAGGAAACTTTTTTAAAAAACATTATGTAGAATACAAAAGACATTCTATTTTTTCTTAGTTTTTTTCTCTATTTTTCTTCCTGCCTTTATCAATTCTTTTCTCTTTCTTTGCTTTACCTTTTAAATTCTTCCTTTCCTCTTTTATCTTTTCACCTCTTCTCATTCTTCAAATAACTTTATTTTGTAGGCTCAACAGATATATTTTTTTAAAAAGTTTGTTCGTGTCCATACTTTAGGTGAGGACACCAAAAAGACATAACAATGAAGAAAGGATCAGGTTAGTGTCTGATAGTATTATGGAGGTAAAATTATTATGATCAAAGTGCCATGTGGTAAAGAAAAGAAGGCAAACTGAATACCTTTCAATATGTGTTCTATATCTCTAAAATTTATCCTCTCATCCTGTCACTCATGCCCCTTTGTAATTAGGAAATTAAAAGAAATAAAATTGCCAAGTTAACTCCAAGTGTTATGAGTCCAACATCTTTTTAATGAAATAATGGAACACTAAATTTGATCAAGATGAATCCCTGTGAACATGACAAAACCTTTGTCTGGTAGAGACTCTGTGCATATACTCTGTAGGTAGCAGGGACTAGTCTTTCAGAAAACATCTTCCCTTTACTTTAAGTTGTAACAATCAATTACAGTCCTTTTCCCCACTAGCACAATTTGAGCATAATAACATTCTGATCAGTCAGATGAACCAAAACACACTTTATTGCTGTCACTTAGTTTCTTGATGCTAGAATCAAGGAAGGCTAGACCTTGAATGATCTTGTAAGGACAACTAGTCCAATTTATGCCTATTGTAGATAAGGAAACAGAGCCTGAGAGATGTTAAGGGATTGGTCAAAGGTCATTCAGATAGTAAGTGATAAAGTGCTGAGACTTGAATCCAGATTTCTTGCCTTTTTGGTCCAGTGCCCTTAGCTCTTGGTTCCTGATCCCTAATTTGTACTTATTGGGCTTGACTTAGTGATGGTTATGGTTAGGATACTGGTTAGGATTCAGGGGTAACACTGTTGGTGGTTATATGGCTAACAGAGCCTGTTTTCTTTGGCTTCAAGGTCAGCCAGCATAGCCCAATGATCTCCCTTCCCTTTGCACTATTCCTCCTAGAATTAGAGTGTATACAGCTACTAGTCAGGTGTGCTGTAATGGGAATTTCATCTATCATGTAATGCCTTAGGTTCCTTTTAGGGTTCCTTTCAAAACACAAATTCCATGACCATGTGAATTTTTTTGTCCATTTTTGTGATTTATGCTACTTACATGCTTAATTCCTTGGTGGGCTGGGAATATTGACTTCTTGTTCCTACCTGTGACTTCTGTCTCTAAAGTGGGTCATGTCTAATTTGACTTCCTCTCTCTTGCAGAATCCAAGTTATCAAGACCATTCTACACAGGTAATTCTGGGTTCTTTTATCCAATATCATGACTTTCTATAAGAGAAAAATCTGCTTAATTTTCTGGTACTGTAGAGGTAGTGATGTCTGTAGTGATGTCTTTAACATGAACAGAGACTATGTTAAGAAACTTTATTTAGTACTTCTTCCATCAGATTAACCCTTCCTGGGCACTGTAATGAGTTCAGATATTGTCCTATTGGCCAAGTTCCTTTATGGTTCCAATTATTCTGAGTTTATATATGTACTTATGACTCTTTCAGTTTTAGAAATACTACCAAAGAAAAAGTCCTTTATCAAAGAGATTACGTGAAATCTTTATTTTCAAACTTTCAACAAAGTAGCCATAGCTAATTGGTCATTTCTAGCAGATAATGTGAATCAAGGTTATTCTGTCATCTCAGTAGTTTAAAATTCTAGATTCTCTTCCTTTTGTCTACTTTTGTCTCCTGGTATCGCTTCCCTTCTTTTTTTTAAACTTCCCCTTACATCTCTTTGACCTTCCCCTTCTCTTCCTTTAGTTTTATATTTAACAAACCTTGCATTACTTCTACCTACTGCTTTTCTTCGGACTTTGTTTCTGAGATAGGTTTATGGTTACTATACTTACCTGCTGTCTGTATTCCTTCCTAAACCTTTGTAATACCAAGTTATTTTCTCTCCATTTCACTTCCCTGCATTTCTCTTTTGCTATTATTTTTTCATCCTTCCTCCTTTACTTTGCTTGCTTTCCTTTCCCCTCCATTCCTTCTCCCAAAAACACATTACCAGACCTTCCTTGATTTCAGCTTTTTAAAGAAATGCTTTTAATTCTAGGTTGTTTGCAACTTGCCCTGTCCTGTCATTTTGAAAACAAACAAATGTGGAGAACATGACAAGTTAGTAATGAAATAAGCAGTCTCTTTGAGGGAATACCCTTTATCCTGAAATAGGATTGAATTGGAACTTTTCTCTTTTAGGACAGACCTTTGTAACAATTCAGTCACCTTTTAACACAACAATAAATGGAATAGGTAATGCTTCCTATCCTTAAATTCCATTTTTTGGCGAATCTGTAATGAGATTTAGGCAGAGAAAAACACCGATCCAGAGATGTGAACATCTTTAAATATCAATTCAGTTTATTTCACAGACAGTTATTAAGTGCATCAAATGTTCAAGTCATGTTCTAGTTACTATGGATACACATATAAAAATGGATGCATTCCTGTCCCCTCAAATTTGAAGTTTGTTAGGGGACTGCTTGATATATGTACATAATCATAATATAAGGTAAGTAGAGGCATAATGGATTCTGATGGGAGAGGGAGGTAAGAGGGGAGTGAGGGAAGACTTCGCAATGGAGATGGTACCTGAGGTAATCCCTAATGAAAGTCAGGTATTCTGAAAGACTGAGAGGGAAGGAGTGGGAGCACATTCTGGGCAAAAGGGATAACTCCTGACAGTGTCTATGAAAATATCAGATATAGGTCAAATAAAAGATCAGATAAAGATCAAATATATACTTATACAATTTAGATAAAATCATCTCATGTTAGAAAGACTTTATGCAGCCAATCTACATGTATAGAGATGGTCACTTCTGAATGCAGAATTTCTAAAGCCCAGGGCCTCATTTCTATTGCTTTATCACCAAACTAAATATGAGCCCTATAGCTGACCATCTACTCTGAGGGGGTCTATATTTATTGAATCAAAGTGAGAGTATTGACTGCTTTTTGTAGAGCATTGAGAGGGCAGAGAGGAGAACATGGATGACATTTTTGTTGTGTGCAAACTGTGTTTAGCAATGGGAATCAGTAGTCCTCTCTCAATTTCCAATTAACTCAATAAGCAACCTTGAGTCAAAGTCATTCTTTTTAGTTCAGAAATCCTGATTTGAGAGGTTGGGTCTTCAGCAACCTCTAATCAATATAGGGTATTCCAAAAGTCTTAGGGCAATTTTTGGTCTTAATAGCTTAATAAATTAACGTCAAGACTTTTGGAATACCCTGTTTACTTATTTTTGTCCTTGATAGAGAGTACCATCATCATAGACAGACTGCTGGACTTGGAGTCAGGAAGACTCTGAGTTGGAATCCTACCTTTGACAATTATAAGTTGTATATGAACCAGGTCAAGTCACTTGATTTTCTTGATCTCAATTTTCTCATTTCTAAAATGGGGATAATAAGATCATCAACCCCAAATAGTCACTGTGGGGATCAAATGCAATATTATATGCAAAACACTTGGAAAATTTTAAATTATCATATCATTGAGCATATATCTATATCATACACGTTAGGGACTCCCATTGTTATCTTTCAAATGTAACATACTGAAAAAGATTGATGGACTTTATTTTTGAGAACACTTTCTTTGTTGGAGATTGAAACTTCCAAAACAAGGCCTCCTAAGATTGTCATAGCAAGATCTGGACTGTTTTGTAAAAAGGAAATTGGCATTTATTTATGACAAGATTATTCCCATTTTGGCATGTTGAAAAATTGGTCTTGATCACCACTGGGAGGAAAGAAGAGAATAAGGAGCATAGTTCATAAACAGCACATTTTTTTTCCCTCTAGATCATCAGAAAGTCTACCTTTTTGCCCTATGAGCAGGTTTAGAAAATCACATGGGAATGTAGGAGATTCACATGAATCTCAAAATGTTTAATACAAGGTTATTTACAAGGTCTAATATACACCATATCTCCTCAATAACAGTTGAAGTTTTTTGGATCCAGAAAGCAATCATTGGGACATCTACAAATTATTGCTTGTTCCAATCCCTCAGTATCTGCCACTGTGCTATATCAGGACCTGTCATCCACCTGACTGAGTTTGAACCATCTTACAAAGATGTCCCTGGCCAAGCAGATAGAACATGGAACAAGCAATTCCCATTCAATTTTTATACTTTCTAAATTCTCATTATTACTAGAGGAGGTAAATGCCATTTGGTCTGAAACTATACAGAAGAATTATTCTGGAGGTGAATAGCTCAAAACAGATTTCTGTGGGAGAAACAGAATCATCTTTCAAATGTTAAGTATATTTCCATAGAAACTTTTCTCAGCCCTTTGTGGAGGACAAAGTTTCTTTCTATTCCCTTTTCTCTTGGTTTTCTTCTTTGTCCTTTCTTTCCTCCCTGTCTTCATTCATTATTCTCTCTCCTTATTTCATTCTTTCCTCTCCTCTCTCCTTCCCACATTCCTTCCCACTTTTCTTTAGTGTTCTGATCACTCAGATGAGTCAAAGCAAAATTTATTGAGGGCGCTTAGTTTCTTGATGCTACTCAAGGAAGGCTAGAGTTTGAGCAATCATTTCCAACATAAGTTTGTTAAATATGAGGAAACAGAGCCTGAGAGATGTTAAGGGATTGGCTTAAGATCATCTAGCCAGGAAATGACAAAGTGCTGAGACTTGAACCCAGTTTTCTCAGGTTTGGATCCAGTGAATTTAGCTCTTGGTTCTTGACCCCTAATTGGTCCTTATTGAATTTGACTCTGTGATGGTTATGTAATACTGGTTAGGATTTAATAGTAACACTGTTGACAGTTTATATGGCTAACAGGTAGTACATTCTGTTTGGCCCAAAGGTCAGTCAACATAGCTCAGTGATGTCCCTTCGAATGAATGCTTTTTGCACTACCCTCCTGGAATTCTTCAAAGAGAGAGTGCACAACCACTAACCAAGAGTGCTGTGATGGGGATTCTTTTCATCATGTGTTGGCCTAGGTTGCTGTTAAGGTTTCTTACAAATCTCAAAGTCTGTGACTCTGGGAATTTGCTATTAATCTTTGTGATCTATGTTACATATATCTTTCATTCCTCAGTGGGAGAGGGTATTGACTTCCTTTTCCTGCCTGTGACATGTGTCTCTAAAATGAGTCTGTCTGATTTGACCTTCTCTATCTTGTAGAAGCCAGCTCACTAAAGCCATCAACACTGGTAAACCCGATGGAAGTTCTTTCTTATTCAACAACATGGGTTTCTATAAAAGAAAACCCTGAATTATTTTCTAGTACTGGAGAGAGATGGTGCTTTTCTCCTCTGTAGAGTTAGGTATTACTTGAACACAGGTAATTTTAAAAACTTTATTTTAGGTGGGATGGAGCCAAGATGGCAGCATAGAAGCATGAAAACTCTGTGAACTCCCCCCATAACCACCTCAAATACCTATAAAATATGACTCTAAACAAATTTTAGAGATACAGAACCCACAAAGTTACAGAGAGAAACAAATCTCCCACTGAAGGCAGCCCAGCAGATGCACAGGAAGGGTCCATCACATTGTGCTGGGAGCTGAGCCTAGCCCCCTCATGAGCCCTTGGTTTTAGCTCCAGGGCAGCCCTGACCAGTGGCTGGATCAGACTTCAGGAGAGTGTATCACCAGCAGCAGTGGCAGTTTCCAGAACTATCAACCCATAAATGCCAAAGAAAAAGTGAGAGGTCAGTGTAGAACTCTGTTGGAAGTGAGGGGGGATGGAGGGAGCGCATCTGGCCCCTGCCCCCAGAGCTAGAAGTGGTGGAGATGGGGTGGCCCTGCAGCCACCTCCACATGGCTGCTTCAGAGCTCCTGGCCTGGAGATTGCAGGGGGCAAGTGACCATTCAGAGATTAATAGCTCTTGCTTTAACCTGCCTGGATCTGGATTGCTGTTTTGGGTGGAGGTCCTGGGGTGTGTGACCAGTGTGCCACAGTTTGTGGGGACTGCAGAGATGGAGCCCTCCTAATAGCTTCAGCAGCTGTGAAAACCCTAGCTATCTGGGACAAAGCTAGCCCTCTGGAAGCAGAGTTCTACTGTGTCAAAGAGCTCAAAAGTCAAGTAACTGAATGGCAACATGAGCAAGCAAAGGAAGCAAAGCAAGCACAACAATCCAACTTTAGATTCCTTTTTTGGGGACAAAAAGGATCAAACAATGGAATGGAAGGGAGACAATGAAGTCAGAATTCCTGCACGAAAAGCTTCCAAGAAAAATATGAAATGGTTACAGGCCATGGAAGAGCTCAAGAAGGATTTTGAAAGTCAAGTAAGAGAAGTGGAGGGAAAATTGGGAAGAGAAATGAGAATGATACAAGAAAATCATGAAAAGAGAGTCAACAACCTGACTGAAGAAAATAACACCTTAAAAAATAGACTGACTCAAATGGCGAAAGTGGCCCAAAAAGCTGATGAGGAGAAGAATGCCTTAAAAAGCTGAATTTGCCAGATGGAAAAAGAATTTCAAAAGCTCACTGAAGAAAGTAATTCCTTCAGAATTAGATTGGAGCAAATGGAAGCTAATGACTTTATGAGAAATCAAGATATTATTAAACAGATCCAAACAAATGAAAAAATAGAAGGCAATGTGAAATATCTCATTGGAAAAACCATTGACCTGGAAAATGGATCCAGGAGAGATCATTTAAAAATTATTAGACTACCTGAAAGAGATGATAAAAAAAAGAGCCTAGAAATCATCCTTCAAGAAATTCTCAAGGAAAATTGCACTGATAATTTGGAACCAGAGGGCAAAATGGTACTTGAAAGAATTCACCAATCACCTCTTGAGAAAGATCCCCAAAAGAAAACTCCTAAGAATATTATAGCCAGGTCCCAGAGTTCCAAGATTAAGGAGAAAATATTACAAGCAGCCAAGAAGAAACAATTTGAGTATTGTGGAAACACAATCCAGATAACACAGGATCTAGCAGCTTCTACATTAAGGGATTGAAAGGCTTGGAATATGATATTCTGGAGGTCAAAGGAGCTAGGATTAAAACCAAGAATCACCTACCCAGCAAAACTGAGTGTAATGTTTCAGGGGAAAATATGGTAATTCAATGAAATAGAGAACTTTCAAGCATTCTTGATGAACAAAATAGAGTTGAATAGCAAATTTGACATTCAAATACAAGAAGTAAGAAAAGCATGAGAAGGTAAATGGGGAAAAGAAATCATAAGGAACTTATCAAAGTTGAACTATATTACATGCCTACCTGGAAAAACGATAATAGTAACTTATGAAACTTTTCTCAGTATGAGGATAGTTGAAGGGAATATAAATGTGT
>CM053582.1:508845357-508923920 GCA_028627135.1 Pseudochirops cupreus
GGGCGGGGGAAAGACGGGGAGAAAATATGTAACTCAAAAAATTTAATAAAGAATCTCATATTAAAAAAAAAAGAAAATTTCAATGCTTTTCTTCAATTTTTGTGAATTCCATTTGTTTACAAATAATGACAATGCTTTAAATTTGAATAAGATTACTTGATGTTGCCATCACAAGGAATATGCTTTACAAACCTTGGTGAGGATAATGGTATGTGCCCTATAAGATACTTCTATTAACTTGGAAAAACAACAATAGAAATCTTTCCTCTTTACCTTTAGTTGAAGCAGTCAGTTACGGTTCATTTTTGTTGTGAGTTAATCAGCAATTATCTGGTGGTTCTGGTTATTCTCACTGGCTCCCATTTTCCTGTGCCATAGGACACTTGTTCCTTACCTGAGGCAAAAATGGATTTTCCACTGATTTGGAGGTCTATTTGTGGCACCAGTCTTCAAAATGTGTCCGAAATTGATTTTTCATTTTTCTTCCTTACAGCTTCTCATTCTGTTTCACAAACAACACCTGGTAAGTTCAGCTTAAATCTTCTTTATACCTTCCTTCTAGATTACTCTGGATTTTGTTCACTGGAAAGATTTGGGGAGGGTGCTTTTCATCTTTGCATCAAATTCCCATGCCTCATGATGTGACTTCATGACCTTTGAGCCTTTGACCTTAAACAATAAGTTTGACATTCTGATTGTCTCACTTTTAGCCATGTGAACTTTTCAGGTTTTGGCCAGAATTTTGTCCTGTTATCTTAGTTTTAGAAATATTTCTAAATAGTCTAGAATTTGTATGTATGTAAAATTGCCATATAGGAGTCCAAGTAAAATGTTTACTCCAAAAAACAGTATCCAGTCATGATCAAGTGTTTTCTTTTGTTGCTATTGCTCTGTGATGCATTTTTAAAGGTTTTACCTAAATTGTACAAATTTGGGTTATTTTATTTCTGAGTTGTATAGTTTTATTATGCAAAAACCCTAAAGTGTTCTGGATTCTTATTAAATATCCACTGTCTCACCCCACAGAGCAGACTCAGTCTCCCAGGGGCATAACTGCCTCTTGATTTCTCTGACTAGACTTTGGAAGGCTGAACCCTCTGGTAAAAACTGACAAATGTTCTGAGATCTCCTCAGTGCTTTACTAAGACATGTTGCTTTTTTTCTCTCCAGATTGGGGGCACCCAACCAGCCACCCTTCAGGTAAGCACCATTTTGTTCGTATCTGGCCCCATCACTGCCATGTACCCATATCTCAGACTCTGATGCCATCTTTGCACGCTTTGCTCTGTGACTTAGTTTTCCTGTATTTAGGAAGTGTTTAAAGAGCAGCTGTAAAGGGAGGATTTCATAGGTGTTCTGCATTCTCACACTTCAACGATGCAGCATTTATTAATTGCCTGCTCTGGGCATGTGAGTCTATTTAATGGAGAGAGACCTCTGAGTCAGAAAGAACAGGGCTCAGGTCAGTCTCTGACACATACCAGCTGAGTAAAGACAGACAATCTCACTGTGACCTAACATAGGCGGCGTCTCAGAACAGTTGGCATCTAGGCAGTTAGATGATGCAGTGGATAGAGTACTGAGCCTGGAATCAAGGAGACCCATGCTTAACTCTAGCTTCAGACACTTACTAGTTAGGTGGCCCTAGGCAAGTCATGTAACCTGTTTGCCTCAGTTTCTGCATCTGTGAAATGGGGATTAATAATTGCACCTACTGCCCAAGGTTGTCATGATGGTCAAATGAGATAATATTTGTAAAGCGCTCACCACAGGGCCAGGCACAAAATATATTTGTTCCCTTGCCCCATCCTCAATAGTTGAATGAATTTCCTCATCTAGACTTCTCCATGACGATAAAGTCATAAGCCTGGACCAAGACAAAACAACAACAACAAAATGTCCATTGTTGTCCTTGGTGCTATGGATACAAAGACAAAGCAGAAATAGCCCTAGCCTTTAGGAGTTTCTTTCATTTCTTTCCAAGAGTTTGGGATGGATTAGTGGATAAAGTTGTGGAGTCTGAGTCTGAAAGACCTGGGTTCTGATCCTGTCTTAGACACTTATGAGTAACCATGTGACCCCATCTCATGCTCCCTGACTCTAAAACCAAGATAATAGCAATTGTAGAACCGTTCACATAGGCTTGTCATAAGGAAGCAAGTATTCTGTAAACTTTAAAGGGCTAGGGAAGGGTCAGCTGGTATTGTGCCACCCTCCAGGAAAGGATGAGGACTGAGGCCTGGGCATCTGTGTGTGTCTGTATGTGTGGGCATACACATGCTGGGTCTCTGTCGATACCATTATGAATTTTAAAAATATCCATTTAGGGAGTTTAATGAATGTCTGTTCATTTCTATGGCTTTCTTTTCATTATTCACAGCTAGGAGGACGAATCCAGCCTGCTGCCTGATTTTATACTGCTACTAACTAAGAATGATTTTTATACTTTAAAATAAAATTTTATTGAATAAGACTAAGGAACATCATCTTCTTAAAGAAAGAAAATTAAAATTACCATGGTCGGGGCCTACAAACTATGGCCCACAGGTCAAATACAATCGGAAGCTAAAGTCATCTTTACATTTTTAAAATAAAAAAAGTGTAAAAAGCATTCTTAGCTCTCAGGCCAAAAAAAGCAGGTGGTTGTTTGGATTTGTCCTTTCAGCTATAGTTTTAATCCTCTTTCTTTCTCTTAAAAGGATTATTCTGCTTTCTTTTTTTATTTTTGGAGGGGTTGGGGAAGGCAGGGCAATTGGGGTTAAGTGACTTGCCCAAGTTCACAGGGTTATATACTGCTTAATTTGGGTCAATAAACTCTTTCTTTTTCAGAACCTTATTTCTAGTGGTTATTTGGTCTGATGTACACCCATTCTCTTTCTCAGGCACTTTTGAGATCTTTATTGTCCAAGAGAATGATAGTTGATTAGTGCAGTGCTCATTAGGATTAGGAACTAGACCTATCATTTCATTGATTTAGGGACCTTCCAGAGGCAGGTTGGCATTATTTTTCCAATTCATAGTCTTAGAGATTATCTTAGGACATGGAGAGATTAAATGGATTTCCTATATTTATCAACATATCCAACCTTACAGATTTTGTGCTCAGCTCTCTTTGCCATGACTTGCATATTTACCTCATAGAAAGATTTAATGCCATAAAAAAATACTGCTTTTCCTATTTTTTTAAAATGTATTATTATAAAAGAGTGATTGTAGGGTGACGGGATGAACGCTGGTTTGGAGTCACAACACCTGGGATGAATTCCACCATATATAGTAGTTATCTGTGTCACCTTGGGTCAGTCACTTCCCCCTGTGGGCCTTAGTCTCCTCACCTGTAAAATGATAGCTGGATGACTGCTCTGTTCCAATGCATCCGCTGATTCTCCCTACGATGGAAAAGATGAGGCACCAAGGAACAGAAGTCCCACGAAGGCTCTGCAAAGGAAATATCTGCTTTCTACTCTTTCTTCTCTCTTGTAGTGAGTACTCCTGGCTGCGGGGGTTTCTTTTCCAGTGACTCTGGGTCATTTTCAAGTCCTTCTTATCCTTCATACTACCCCAACAATGCCCTCTGCGTCTGGGAGATAGAAGTGGATAACACTTCCAGGATAAATCTGGGCTTCAACAATCTGCAGTAAGTAACGCCACAGTGACGTGCATACAGGATAATGTCCATTCAACACACACACACACACACACACACACACACACACACACACACGCAAGCATGTGCACAATTCTGCTCTCTGGCTGATGAATTTTAATAGGTTCATTTTATATTTTACTCATATCATACATACATACGTATTAAGTATGTGCATACATGTGTGTGTACATATACACATAATACATATATACATATCATCCTGAATTCAAATCTAGCCTCAGACACTTACTACTTGTGTGAGCCTGAGTCTCTTAACCCTGTTTGCCTCAGTTTCTTCATCTGTAAAATGAAGGAAATGACAAATTACTCCAGTATCGTTGCCAAGAAAATCCCAAATGGGGTCATGAAGAGTCAAATATGGCTGAAAAACAACTAAACAACAAAAAATATGTTAAGATGAATGTGTGTGTGTGTGTGTGTGTGTGTGTGTGTGTGTGTGTGTGTGTGTGTGTGTACTTTAAAAGAGAATGGCAATATTAGTGAGCATTTCCATAGAACCTACTCTGGGCCAGTCTCATTTTATCCTCACAATAGCTCTGGGAGGTAGGTACTGTTATTATCCCCATTTTAAAATTGGGAAACTTAGACAAATAGAGGTTAAATGACTTGTCCATATAGCTAGTAAGTGTCTGAGGCTGGATTTGAACTCAGGGCCTCCTGATTCCAGACAGTCACTGTACCACCTAGCTGCTCAGTTTAGTAGTACCTTCACTGACACAAATTATAACCCCTTCCTGCTTTAGAAGATGGTTTTCACGATTTCATAGGATCTATATTTAGGACTGACATAGAGGTCATCTAGTTTAACCCCTTCATTTAATAGACGAAGAAATGGTGGTCCAGAGACAAGGTCACACAGGTACAAAATAGAAGAACTGGGATAGAAACCCAGGGTCTCTGACTACAAACACAGTGTTCTTCCTTTGGCCTTAATCTCTGGCTAGATCTAATATTTTACACAAAAATCAAATGGAACAAGAGGAAAAAATTTAGTAGAAGAAATTCATGAAGTAGGGAGGAGGGATCTTTGAGTAAATACAGCAAGCAATTGAAGAAGAAGCCTGTAAGTTTCTAGGTTTAGAGGTGATGACCTTATAGGGCTAGTAGGACCAGATCCTGAATCCTAAACAGAACCCTCTTGAAGGCAGGAGTGAATGAGGAGGGTTGGCTAGAGTAAAAGGATCAGACGTGCCATTTTCTAATATTTTGGAGGGTTTGGTCAAATGGGAATCATAGAATATTCTGGTGCTTATCCTTGAGCCACTCAAAGAGTTTTCTAATATCACTGTACATTTAACTATAGATATCAAAGAGGAATGCTTAAGTCTGGAACTAAAGAGAGGTAACCAGGACTGAGACAGTTGTCCACATGTATATCCATATTTCCTGACCTGTGAGGCTATATCTGTCAGTAGTGGCAGACCAGAGATTTCCATACCTGAGTCAGAGCAGCTGAGATCCAGATTTTATCCATCCTAGTTGCAGAGAATAAGTGAAATATTTGACCACTGTTTACATCCATTCCTTTTGTCCTTAGAAAGTCTTCCCAATGCTCCCATTCATTCTGAAGGAGCTTGTTGCTTCTCACATCCACAGCAGCCTAAGAGATGGGAAGAATATTTATTTAAAGAGGGGCCACAGTTCCAGCCTAGGAGGTGGGTCAGAAGAGAAACACCGATCCCCTTTTTCTCTTCAGTTTAGTGTTTAAAAATCTGAGAAAAGGACTGTGTATGTGTGTGAGGATATAAGGGAATATGGTACTAATTTTAAAAAGAAGTTCTAGAACATGTAATTTTTAGATGATGAAAAACCATCCATTTCCTCAGTCTGACTCATGTTCCAATGCACAAGCAAGAGTTTGTTAGGGAATAGGTTTGTAGAGCTACTAAACAGTTCATCTAGAATTAAAATGCTGATAAACTGTGTTCTAACTGTTCCTCTTCAGGTTGGAGGTACACAGTTCTTGCAGATATGATTATGTTGAAATCTTTGATGGAACACTGAATGGTCAGTTAATGGGGAAACTTTGCAACCAAACCCAGAATATATTCACGTCCTCTTCCAACCAATTGACTGTTCGCTTTGTCAGTGATGGCAGCGTCCAAAATACAGGATTTTCTGCTTGGTTTAACTCTTATCCAAGAGGTAAGAAGAGGCGATCTTGTATGTGGATCTTTGACAGCCTCCCACTTTCACCCCCACCACCCTGCTGCCTCTTTCTTTCTAACACGACCACTCCAAAGAGATCATTTTGGTGAAAGAATGTCTTTTGAAATCATCCTTTTTTTTCCCCTGAGGTTAGAGTCACTTGGCATAGTGGAGGTACGGGCCAGGTGGAAGCATCACAGCAGAAATCATTATCCGGGGTGCTATCCCTGGTTCCAACATTAACTAGCTGTCACTTCACCTTTTAAGTTTTAGTTTTCTCATCTGTAAAATGAAAACATCAGATTAAATGATTGTTAAGTTCCCTTCCAACTGCAGCATTCATGATCTTGGTCTCTGGATGGTTGATTTTAAAATACAGCTTTGAACAAACATGCATGTAGAGTCCTTGCAACATTTGTCTTGCTTTTGGATTGGCACCCATGCTTTCATTGGTATGGGGGCCTCCCCTTGAGGAAATTCCACTACCAATGTAAATGATGATGATGATGATGATGATGATGATGATAACTAACACTTACATAATGTTTACTATGTGCCAGGCACTAAGCTAAGTGCTTTACAATTCTTATCTCATTTGATCCTCACAACAGCATTGGGAGGTAGGTGGTATTATTATTTCCATTTTACAGATGATGAAACTGAGGCAAGCAGTGGTTAAGTGACTTGCCCAGGATCACACAGCTACTAAGTGTTTGAGTCTGCATTTGAACTTAGGTCTGTCTTCCTGACTCCTGGTGCTCTTTCGATTTCACCACCTAGCTCCAATTAAATCAACAACTGCAACCAACTGCCAGCTCCCTGGGGACACTGAAAGGTTGTGACTTGTCTGGGGTGACTCAGCCAGTAGGCAAGACTCGAACCCAGATTTTTTTTTATCTCTGAGGCCAACTATTCTTGATATCTTGCTGCTTCTTATGAATAGTTTGAAGGATGTGGTGAAGATATCTTTACATATCTAAGCGACCCAGACTAGTACTGATCTTCAGTATGTTTTGATTGTGGTGGTTCTGGGTCATAGCTAGATGGTTCTGGCTTTTGATGCAATTGAACTCATTAGACATCTGTCTACTGTGTGTTGGATGTTATGATAGGGCATCCAAAGAACACTGTGCAACAGTTTCAGCCTCCAAAAAGCTTATACTCTACCACATCCTAGAAGGACTGAGACTTGTCCATTATAAGCTGTATCATTCCCCCAAAGAAAAGCTTCATTGATTAGAAGACAGTTTATGCCACTTCCATGAGGTTAGTACGGGGTACATGGATATATTTGGTAGAGAAGATTTACAATTAACTTATTGCAACTTTGGCTACACTGACTGGCAGCATATTTAGAAGTATTTGCCAAGGACAATAAATGGACCCAATTCACCATATTCCTTAGATGTGAACCACATCTTAGATGTTCAGAGAAGTCAGAACAAAGCCACCAATCCATCTCCACATTTACGTTTAAGGGGAGCAATGAACTTGATCCTTATTGGGTTGGAAGGTTGTGATTTCATTTTGCATTTTGCCAGGAACACCAAGGCATCAAGGCAAGGTGGTAGTATCACCAGACAGTACCACCTTGGTATCTATGCTCTTTTGGAGATTGACATCACATCTATTGATAGAATTGTTAATCTCGTATTGAGCTGTTTGTCACACAAGCTATATAGAATCCCCCATGTGATCAAGAATGTGGAAAATAGAGCTGGAATGACTTTTCATTCACATATGTCATCTAATAATAATTCTTGCTGCTTATAAACTTCCCTTAGAACATAGAATCATAGAATGTTAGAAGTTGAAGGCTCTTCAGAAATCATCTAGTGTAGTCACATCATTTCACAGATGAGGAAACTGAGGACCAAAAGAGTAAATACTTTTCCCAAGATGTTATTTTTATTTAATTGTATCTGGGGAGAAGGTGAATAAGACCACTTAGTTGAGGAGGGGTTAGACTTTTATGTAATGTTGGATGATCTTTTAACTATAGGTCAAAAGTATCGTGTGTTGCATGTCTCTTTCAGATGCAGCCTTGAGGCTGACAAACTCATCCAGTCGGTGCTCTGGTCGTGTTGAAGTTTATCACAATGGATTGTGGGGAACAGTTTGTGATGACAGCTGGGACTTAGAGGATGCTCAGGTGGTCTGTCAACAGTTGGGGTGTGGAACAGCTGTTCGGGCCCCAGACAGGGCCTACTTTGGGCAAGGTTCTGGTCCTATCACCCTGGATGATGTGAGGTGTAGAGGGAATGAATTAAATCTCTGGCAGTGTCAGAATGCTGGCTGGTTCTCCCATAACTGTGGTCACTACGAAGATGCTGGTGTCATCTGCTCAGGTATTTAATGATTTCTTACCTCAGGAAGTCATATGTTTCATTTACGCATTTCTCTATTCAACATATATTTACTGAGAGCCTGCTATGTGCAAAACCTATGGTAGGTGATATGGGGGAGAATATAACATACTCCCTGCCCTCATCGAAACTGCAATCAAATAGGAGAGATAGAGCATACACAAATAACCGATGTTCAAGTGAGGTATAAAGTGTTATAAAAGTTCGGAGGAGGAAATGACAACTTTCAGATTGTGTTTTTCTGGGGGCAGGGTGCATCCAGGAAATCTTAATAAAGGAGGTAACTTTAGAATTGGTCTTTGAGAGTTAGATTCAAATTAGATAGGTACACCTTGGAGGGAAGAATGTTCAAAGTGTGACTGTGTATGAAGAAAAAGTTTGGTGAATGGTTTTGCTAAAACCTAGGATGTAGGAACCTAAATGAAATGAGAGAGATAGGTTGGATCCGGATCATGGTAAATCTAGATTGCTAAATGGAGGCGTTTGGGAATTTACTTGATGAGCAATGGGGAGCTATTGGAGGTTGTTGCTTCTTCTGGAGAAGAAATTGGGAATGTGTGACAAAATGAGATCTTTGTTTCCCTTAGAGTAATCCATCAGTGATTTATGCTGGATAGATTAGAATGGGGGGGGGGGGGAAGAACGATAGGTAGAGACCAATGAGGAGTAATTAAGTGGCTATTGTAAATGTATAGGTGAAGAGTTAGGGAAGGTTTGTATTGGATGGAAGTGGTGGAAGTAGAGAGAAGAGTTAGAGATAATAGATATTGCAGAGAGAGGGAGTAGGAGTCAAAGGAAACTCTGAAATGCGGAGTGTGGGTTATAGGAAAGATGTTAGCACTAACAGAAAAATGGAAGCTGGGCAGAAGAGCTGGTTTGAAGGAGATGATGACAAATCTGCTATCAGATGTGTTGAGTTCCTAAAGCACAAATGTAGAGTTAATAATAACAAATTTAGGGAAAACAATAGGAATGTTAGAATAAGTGTATAGTCTCCTAAGGTGACCACTTTAAAGGTTATAGTACAGGGTTACATGTGTAAGTTCTGTCAAATTTTTCTGAAAATCAGTTTCCTTTTGTAGTGAAATTGTGAGAGCTCATGAATTTGTGTGCATTAATGAATGTCAGCTGGGTGTTCTTGTTTGCTTAAAAAAAAACACATGGTGGCTATCAATGGTGTCAACCTCCAATAGAAATAGGGCCACTAAATCATATTTAAACATCTCTGTGAGCTGCTTTTTGATTCAGAAGACCATATATTAACATTATGTTCTATTGTACTTTCATTTATTTTGTTAAATATTTCCTAATCACATTTTAATCTGGTTCAGGTCATATGAGGGAGTGTTGTAGGCAGTAAAGTAGCTTGTGGGCCAGTGTGTTTGGCCTCTCTGCTGTACAGGTCCTAGCATGCTGCTCCCACTTCATTATAGATCAGTCTGGCCAATGCCCTTCTCACTATGACCATCTTAGGCAGAAGAGAAGGGAATAAGTTTTTTGAAGAAATCCACTTAGATTAATACTAACTTAGCTGCTGGAAAATGGAAAACTTTCAATCAGCCCAGCAGCTAATTTGTTTTTCCCCAGAAGCTAGATAACCAGCTTATTGGAGTTTTCTTCCTTTCTCCACCCCCTACTCTCCCCTTCCAAATTTACCTCACCCACACCCCTGTAGGAATGTGTGACCTGGGCCCAGGTAACAATTGTATGGCTTTCCTTCTCCCACATAAAAGAGATTCAAGAACTCACTAAATCAAGTGGGTTGCTGGAGCAATGTTTGGTCAGGATACCCGCAGAGTGTACCAGAGAAGGAGAAATTGTAAAAATGCAACTCCTTCATATCTATTCTATTGCACAGACTCATTTGGGCCCTCATGTGCAATGTTTAGTTTTCTGTTCCCTAGGCCCACCTGCCTCCTCAAATTCATCTGTCTCAGTCCCTTTGAAGTGTATTGCCAGGACCCCATTAAATATTCTGGTTGAGGTCTCATCAGGACATACCTGGGCCCTAGTTTCCTTTTTTATACAATGGCGGACAGTCTAAGTGACCTCCAAAGTCTCTTCCAGAGAGGACCAAGCCATCAAGCACTAGAGATACAATTTGTGTGTGTGTGTGTGTGTGTGTGTGTGTGTGTGTGTGTGTGTGTGTGTGTGTGTGTGTGTGTGTGTGCATGCTCACACTTACACGGTAGGTCACTGTTCTTCAGTTTGTAGCTTAACCAACTGTTTTTCTTTAGTATCTGCTTTTGATCCTGACCCTCCTATTCCCCCATCCCTGTACTTTTCCTTTCTCTTTTTTTTTTAAAATTATTTTCAATTACTGGATCTTTCCCACTCTATCTTGGTGAGACTCAGTATGCTTTTCATAGACACTCTTAGAGCTGCCCATCTGCTGGCTAAATGATTTTATCAGAAAAGGCCAACTCTGAGCCTGGTTCTTTTCTAAATCTCTAGTATGAACAATTAAGGAATATCCAACAACTTCCCAAATGCTTCCAGGTTGTTTCCTGGGTGTTCTATAGCAAAACTAACCTACTATTAAAAATCTTATCAACAGGTTTTTCAACAACTACTGCCTACCCAGTAATCCCACCTACAACATGTAAGTATATATTATCCTTGACTTTTCAGATGGGGAATTCAGATACTTTGGCTGGTTATTTGCTTTACATGTTTCTCATCACTAGGTGATGTGATATAGTGCCAAAAGCAATGAAAATATTGAATGCGTTATTTCACTAAAACACTTAGCATGGTTTCTGGGGTACATTGTAAGCACTCTGTAAATGTTTGATATGAGATGATATCATCATAATTATTATTATGAATTATTATTATTAATTATGATGCCAAAATAGGCATGTATGAGATCTTTACAGGATGTAAATAATGCCAGCTAACTCATCTGTAGAGTCAGATTCTTAGCTCTAGAAGGATCAGCTAGGCCACACATTTTAAGCCTATTTTTGTGCCGTGGACCCCTAGTAATTTGATGAAGCCTGTGGGCAACTTCTCAGATTACTGATCTTAAATGCATAAAATATAATATGTAGTATTACAAAGGCAAACAATTATATTCAGCTATTATAATGCAGCTAGCAAAATATATATTTTTAGGAAATAAGTTTGTAGATCCCAAGTGAGGACCTCAAATAATGATCCAATCTTTCAATTCATGTAGGGATTCTTCCCCTTCTCTCCCAATAATGATAATATGCTTCAGTACATCAATGGTCCCTGAATTCAGCAGTGGGTGTTCTTCCAATGATCCAGTTCACATCCTTCCACCCCTTAGCAGACGAGCCTATGAGCAGAGGTTGCCACCATGCTAGGAATGAGTCTCTCCAAACTTAGCAAGACTGATCCTTGGATAACAATTCCAATCGAAAAAGCCAAATATTAAGAGTTTCACACTTAAATATATGAAAGTTTGGCAGGGTCTGAAAACATAGGTAAAATAACTAAGCCTCTAATTTTAAGCTATTAGTAATTTTTCTTTTTTTTTTTTGGAGGGGGGAGGATAGACCAATTGGGGTTAAGTTGCCCAAGATCACACAGCTAGTTTTGTGTTAAGTGTCTGAGGCCAGATTTGAATTCAGGTCCTCCTGACTCCAAGGCCAGTGCTTTATTCACTGTGCCACCTAACCGCCCTAAGCTATTAGTAATTAATCAAGATTTATGGTCTACATGCCAATTCTAGTGTGTAATGCCGGGTAGCAAAGGATAGAAATGATTTTTGTTATATGACCAAATAAAATCTTGTCTCACTTTTTTAAATTAAAAAAATTCTTCCATCAATATCATAAAAATCTTTGCAACTTTCATAGGGCCATTTTCCCCACAAGTTTCATTTGGTAATTTCACAGAATTTCAATGGCATCTTCATTTGTGTGATGTTTTGCTCCACATTCCATTAATATTTAAGCAAAGCATAGCATATGTACAGATGGGATGAATCTTTTCCTGTCAACTAGACCCATAAATGAAAACAGGTGATCTGTGGCTCTAAGTCTCTTGGAAATTGTCTTCAGATTATCGTCAAATTAAGTGGTCAACCCAAGAAGAAATTTCCCCTAATCTAAATGGGCACCTCTGACTCAAACTCGCTGTAGTCATCCTCTGTACTGAGATTTACTTCTTGGTTTCTGGACCAGAGTGAGGCAAAGATTAGGCTGAATAATACATCATAAGCATTCCTTCTGAATTCAACAGAAACTCAGGTTTTGAGTGACAAGAGAGATCTGTCTTCTTCCTCAGGTCACTCAAGACACTTTCAAATATATGACTGACAACCAACCCTTGTGCAAACACTCCCTTGTTTTTCATAATGACTTGCTTTGGGTCGTTCTAATTTGCAACACTTTTATCTCATCCTGGAGCTCTGGAAGCAATATGTAACTGGTTGTTATGATCTAAAATCACAAATGAATTTTGGATTTGTTTTTCCTATCTGTTAGATGAAAAACTCTGCAGTCTGAAGTAATTGTTTAGAATTTTCTAGAAACCTCTCAATAAATTAAATAAAGCTTAGACACTTTGTATCAGACTGGCACCAGGCTTTTAGGGAGATCTCTATGCCAGACAATCATCCTAACTGGCATCAGTCAATCAATCAACAGGCATTTATTAAGGATCTACTTTTTGCCAAGCATTCAGGTTACAAAGACAAAGTATGAGAAAAGGTCTCTCCCTGTAGGCAGTTTACATTCTAATGGGGGAGATAGCAAACATACATAGAAATGCAGACAGTATCACACATGGAGAGAGTTAAATATAGACAGAATTATTTGAGAGGAAGGTCACTTGACATTGAGAGGATCAGGATGAGTTTCCCATAGATATAATTGATAAAGACAATGCTAAATGATCCTCTTTGCCACAGTCCATTGCTAGGCCCTCACTCAAAAACTTTTCAGCCAACCCTGCTGGAACCTTGCATCCCATTGGCATAGACAATGAGAATATGGAGTCACCTCCATGCCCCAATGTGGCATTGAGGGAGAAGAATATTTGTGGAAGAATAAAAAGAAAAACAGCAAGAATAATTAATTTAACTTGATATGTGTTTTAGGGTTTATAAAGTGCTTTCACAAAAAAATATCTCATTTTATTCTTAACTGAGAGGCAACGTTGCGTAGTGTAAGGGTTGATCTCAAAACCAGTAACAACAATAACAGCCATGATGACTAACATTTGTCCAGCACTTCAAGGTTTGCAAAGGGTTTTACATATTGCATCTCATTTTATCCTCACCACAATTCTGGGATGTAGATGCTATTTTTTTATTACCATTTTCTAGGTGAAGAAAATGAAGCCAAGAGAGGTTCGGTGGCTTGCTTAGGGTGACACAGCTAGTAAATGTCTGAGGTCACATTAGCTGAGCCAAGATCTGAACCAAGATCTTTGGATGTTTTGTGTAATATTCTTTCTATTATATTATAGTGCATCTTAGATTTATATACACATAATTTGTGGTTATGAGGTGCTGATATACACATTTATGTGTATATATATGCACACAAACACCCATGTGTATATGTATACATATGAACACACATATACATATATGTATATATACACGTACATAATAATGAAATTGAAATACCCTCAGAGACCATCTTGTCCAAACCTTTCCTGAAGCATCAATCTCCTCTAATGTCTTTGAGTGATTATTCAACCTTTGCTTGATTCCTTCTAGAGATGGAACTCTCCACCCATTAAAGCTGCCCATTCTGTTCTTAGATAGCTCTGTTAGTAAATTTACCCATTACTTCTTTTTTGTTCCTTATAATATCTTCCAGAGTCAAGCAGCACTTGTGCAGGCAGGGGACAGATACAGAAAAACAAACAAACCAAAAAACCTACTTCCCTGCATGCCTGGGATTTTCCTTATCAAAGCATGGTGTGGTGCTGAAAAGCAGATTTATTTGACTCTTGTGATGGTGACATTTTTCCTTGTTTTGTGGATAATAATTATAAGCACTGACTTTTTAGTTTTAAAAAGGATATTCTGGGTGAGAGAAGGTGACTTGTTGCTCACCTACTTTCCAGAGTTTTTATTTCCCAAGTGATGTGAAGTTATACCCAAAATAATTTCAATGACATTAAAGAATGCATGATTTCTCTAGTTGGCCCCAAATGGCACAAGAATCTGATTTTAGTTTAAAAGGATTTTTTGTATCCATAATCTCATTAGATCCTTGACACAGTTCCATAAGATACATAGGGTAAGGATTATAATCCCTCCTTTGTAGATCAAGAAAATGAGGCCTGAATTTCTGTTTTCTTTCTACAGCAAAGTCCTCTTGTGGAGAATTCCTTTCCCAGTCCTCAGGGCTCATTTCCAGCCCAAATTACCCTGGAAACTATCCGGACAATGCCAATTGTGTCTGGGATATTGAAGTCTCAAACAACTACCGTGTGACCATAGTATTTGAAGATGTGGAGTAAGTAAAGAGTTTCTTTACAGAATATAAGACAACCCAATCAAAACACTAAATATAAAAATGGACAAAATCAGGTCCAGAAGCACAGATTTTCTACTACTGGGCCTCTAAAAATAATTATGGGGCATGTCAATACATAAGGGATGCTGACTTCTCCCCATCATAATATCAATCATCAGAAAGCCAGTAAGTGATGGTTTTACTCAATAGTCTTGGGATCCTGGCCAGTCTTGGATGGTGATGGGCAACTCAACCAGCCAGTGACGTGGGATACAAGAATCAAAGAATTCACTAAACTGCCGTTCCTCCTACTTGCCCCCAAATGCCATGCTGCCTCAACATAAGAAGACGGGAGTCCAAGAAATGTCTGAGGATGCAGACTATATTCAGTCACATCAGAGGCCACTGCAGAATCCTCCTACTGTATAATGTCTTTCTCACCACTTCATAAGTAATGGAGGTGGAAGGGGAGACATCTAGGGGGTGCCTAGGTGTTTCTGGGTCTTGTTTCGGACACATAAAGGTTGTGGGATACTGGGCAAGTCCCGTAACTTCTCAGTACTTAAGGGCAAGTTCTATCTCCCCTATCAGAACCAGAACTTAGGTTTTCTGTTTGCAATTTCAATACTCTTTCAAATTGACCACAGTATCTCCCATCGATACACTTTTAAGTCATTTCCCTCCACTACTCTTCTCTCCTCCTGTCAAGTTATTTTAAGGTAGAGCTGTAATTAGCACGAGGAAGCCATCATCCCTGAGTTTGGCCTGGAAGTGTGGGTCACAATGATTCCAATATACCACACACAGTGTTTCATCACTGTATTCTCTTCTTTAAAGGGGTGCCTAATCCCTTTTGTCACCCTCAGGGGTGAAGTTCAGGGACAGGGAGGTAGCTCTAGATTGTTCCCACCTGCAGTGGGAATGCTTGTCCTCTACCTTCTTTCCCCTCCTAACCCAAGACTGCAGTCCCCAGGGTGAGACCATCCTCTGTGCCCTCAAAATGAATCTGCCCTGAACGTGGACTTGGTTTATTATAGCATGGTTTTATGGGCTGTAATCTTAAGACCCAGTGGGCCATATGTATATTAGGACTAAGGAGGGAATGATTTTTGCTGGTATCAGAAAAATGAACTTAAAGTCAATTTGGTATAAGAAAATTTGGAGTGCTTTGTTTGTCATTATTAGATTTATTAGGTAGATGACTGAACTTCAATGAAGGCAGTTCCCTATTTTGTGTGATTTGAGGCCCCAAGTTATTTTAAATATCTTCCTCACTACCCTGAATTATGCTTCAATTTTCTAAGTTAAGAATTATACACATACACACACACACACACACACACACACAAAACTTATATATGCCTTGGTTCTTAATGCTCCATGCAATAAAATCTCTGTAACAGATGTCATAGAGATTATTATATATTATATCACATATATCATATACTATTATAATCAAGAATTAATAATAATTATTATTCTCTTCTATCCTCCAGAACACAAATATTTTAGTTAAGAGAGATAGCATCAAATCATTAGAACCTATCAATGAAAATCATATTATTGGAAAATTGGAGAGAGAAATGGCAAAATAGAAAAGGACACAATTTAGGATGGGATATGGGAAAGGGAAGGCAAATAGTTCAAGGGCACAAAAGAGAAAGAAGGGAAAAAGCAGATGTAGGGACAGCAGGAGATCAAATTTCTTGCATCTGAGCCAGTATACAACTAAGATATCCTCTGCTTTTGGCTCTTTAGGCTGGAACGAGGCTGCAACTTTGATTACATTCAAATCTATGATGGGCCTTACCAGACATCCCCATTAATTTCACGAGTTTGTGATGGAGACACAGGTTCCTTCACGTCAACATCAAACTTCATGTCCATTCGATTCATCAGTGATGTTAGTATCACCAGAAGAGGATTCCAGGCTCGGTACTACTCTACACTATATAATGATGGCACATGTAAGTTTCATCTTCAGTAAAGTGATTGACTAGTTGAGGAACCAATTAAGATTTTTGTGTTATGACTGCCACTGTCTGATTGTAAATTAGGAAGCCCTGCTAGCCCAGTCAGGTCACTGAGTACTCAGTAAATGAATTTGCTTTGGTGAAATGGAAGGTAGGGGATCAGAAATGAATGCCATTAGTCAAGTTGTAGACTTTTCATGGACTCTGATTGTGGTTTCCATGTTTCTTTTCCTAGTGTTTGGGGTATTGAATGGGAAGTTGGGATGAGGGGGTTAAAACAAAACAATTATAAAGTAGGATAAATTTTCTTCCAGCTCTCAACTCTATGATTGTATTACTTAGAGTTCACCTAATCTAGGTTTTTCATTTTAAGGAGGGGAAAGGAAGATTCAGAGAGGAAAAGCAACTTGAAGAGGGTAACATAACTAGTTAATGGCATCACTGGGAGTAGATCCCAGATGCCTTTACTGCCAGTCCAGAACTGTTTCCAAACCACTGTGAAAAGAATATTCAGTAACTTGATGGATTCATGCTTTCACTAGAGTGAATATTTCTTCTATTATTTTGGGTTTCATTCCACCATTGCTTTGCTATTCAGTACAATTAACAAGAATTATCTATGCCCTTCCACACATCCTTTCAAGAAATCTCCCCTCTTCATCCCCATTGAGTGAAGGTCTACTTATGATTCTGTTAATATTTCACAGATACTAGTACAGCCTTTGGAATGTATAGCAGTGTCACTTTATATTTTTGTGTGTGTGTCACTTTGGCCAAGGAATTCCTCCTCTAGTGGCCAAGAGGCTGGTGAGGATCCTTGATATACTTAGGTTTGCTGATCCTCAGAAAGCAGACACAGTCTATTGCTGGGATCATATTAGTCTCATTACCCACTAGAGTTTGTGGTTTGGTTGCATAGCCTTCAAGAATTCTAATTACATCACGGCATCACAGTAATTCCCTAATGAAAGATGGAAAAAAAGAAATGGTAAAAAAAATTGTTCATTGAAATAGAGCCAAATTCCCAAGGTACAATGTTAGTCCCTGGGAGTAAATGACGTTTCTTTGAAAGGTGCATTCATCCTTGTAGACAGCCAAGGTTTGGTAGCCAGAAGCTAATATGGACACAGGAATCGTCACTGTGGTCCATCCTTGTGGTTTATGCAGTCCAATATTCTGTTTGCAGTGGTTACTAGGGCAGTTTTTGTAGAGACCATGGCAGTACTCCATGATGCCAAACCTAGTTAGAGTTTTGCTCAAATATGCCTGTATGACTTAATAACCCATTACAAACCTTGAAATAACACTATTTTCAGTAGAAACAAATTTAACACAATAGGTTCATCTTTACTGAACCCATAAGGTCTCATTTTAGATTCCCAAGAATAGCATAATCATGAGTTTCAAGGATACGTAGGGGATTGTACTTTTCTTTGAAACGGTAGCGTATTTTGTTCCACTGATATTTACTTATGAAAACAGGCTTATTAATGTCCCATGACAACTGGATATTAAGAGTACTTTATTGATAGGATCACGATAAATATCTTGAGTGTCATGACTGTGGAGTTTCTTGGCCATGGGGCCATATATTTGAAGACTCCCAAGTGGGAGTTATATAAATATATGCCAGATGGTGGTGCTGTGGTGCAGGGTTATGCTTAAATTGCTGAGCCCCTAATCTTTTTTGTTCCTTGGGAGATTCCATGAATCTAATTACCTTTTGATTTTTACATAGGTTTTTGTCCACCATAGTTTTACAGCAATAAATTTTGGCTATGTTGAAGGCCTGTTTGTGCCTTGTTGGTTCTCCATAATCCATGCTATAAAATCTCTATGACAGAGTTGTAGACTATCTCACTGATTGCATCATTTCTCTGAGAAGAATAACTGTTACCTATATCTATACACCCAAATACACTAACAGGGATTTTATCTTTTGTCCCTCATCAGCTCTAGTGTGCTTACCAGAACAAATGAGAATCACCATCAGTAAAAGCTATCTCCAGTCTCTGGGCTATTATTCATTGAATTTTCTCTTTTATAATTCATCCTGTCTGCCTTTGGAAAACTCAAGCTATTTTATATTTAATATACCATATGATGGCTGTGGGACAATAAAAACCGTAAGTTTCCAGTTTGCTTTTTAAATTGCTTCTTATAAGAGAAAATAATTATTTTTAAAATTCTTAGGCTCCCAGTCTACTTTACTGGTTCACTATCCATACCACAGTTGGTTGGGTCCTTGTTGATTTACTCAAATTAATAGAGCACATTAAAGTTTGCATGTACGTTATCTCATTTGATCCTCAAAATGACTTTGGGAGGTAGATGTTATTATTATTATCCCCATTTGACAGACGAGGAAACAGCCAGAGAGAAGTGACTTGTCCAGAGTCACATAGCTAGCAAATGTCTGAGGCAGGGTTTGAACCCTGGCATTTCTGACTCCATGTCCAGTGCTCCAACCTCCATGCCAGCTAACATGTAATAGTGATAATTCACTCTTATATGAAACACCAGAGCTCATAAGATGCTTTCAAATACTTTTCTTTATTTGATTTGTACAATATCCTTCTGAGGAAGGTTCTGCATATGGTATCGTTCCCATTTTACAGATGAAGGATTGGAGGCTCAGACAGATACACTGACGTGGTTATACAGAACTGGTGGATGAATTGGAGTTGGAAAGTAGGTCACTCTGACTCCAAGTCTTGGGCTCTTTCTAACACAACATACTTCCTTCCATTTGCATTTTCAACTGTCATAAGAAACTCCCTCTTTTTCAATAGTTCCATGATAAAAATAGTTGTCGTTTTTTTCTGGAATAAGCATCCCCATAAGCTGTAAGATAATAGGGTTAGAGATTTAAAGCTAAAAGAGACCTTAGCAATCATTCAGTCCAACTCCTTCATTTTACAGACAAGGAAACTGAGGCCCAGAGAGGTTAAGTTACATGAGTATTAAGAGACATAAGTGAAATTTAAACCCACATCTTCTGACTCTAAAAGCATTTCTTTTTCCCCTGAACCACATTGCAAAAAGGGTTCATACCTCCAAAATCAACCATGCTATGTATGGTGGAAGTTAGAAAATATGTGCTACTTTCCATGGCCTTGAAATAATTCTTGATAGAAGGTTTTTAAGCTAAACAGCATTTGAAACTTGGCACATTGCTTCTCCCATTCCTTGGACAAATGTGACTTCTAGAAATGATGTCAAAAACAAGCAGAAATTGAAAGAGAAGACAACCTTTGTCTTTTACAGCCAATATTCAATGTTAAGGGTGAATTGCATGACGACAAAGTAAGTGTACAGTGTTTTTCTTGGACTATATTGAATCAAGCAGCCAGCCAAAGGCCTTCTCAGGTGGATCATTAAGGATCAGATATGCCTCTGGACTCTCAAAGGCAATGCTAGTGCAGGTAAAGCTCTGTCAGGTCCTACTTAGTCAAAAAGACTTTGAATATTGACCTAGTGACAGATTATGCTTCTGTCTTCTGGCAACATGCCTCCTTGAATGAGAAGGGGCTCATTCCCAGGAAGTTGACTAATCACTAGATAACAAATTTCCTTTTTGAGCCATAGCCATGATGAGGCATCTGAGGAGGCCTTTAATGGATGGTCTGATTCCAAATAGTTGTTAGACCAATATCAAGTATTTTCTTCGCCAGTATGAGAATCACTCTGAAATTCACGAAGGTTATCTCTTAAAATAAGGACTAATTGTTAACACCTTGGTGGAAGGATCATATACCCTAAACTAGAATGGAACTCAGAGATTATCTAGTCCATCCCTTTACTTTATAGATGGTGAAACTGGGGACCCCCAAAATTAAGTAGTTTGCTTAAAGACAACAAGGGCAATGGCGCTGGGATTCAAACCCAGGTCTTCTGATTCCAAAGCCTATGCTCTCCACCATGAAGTACTCAGAATGATAGAAACATACATCCTTAAACTACTGACCCAAATACAGATGAGATTTACTTTGGAAAAATCAAGCTTACAGAAATGTAATTTGTCCTTTTGCTTATGGACGCAGAGCACAGGACTTAGAATTATTTTCCTGGACGATCAATCAATCAGTCAACTCATCAGCCAGCATTTATTAAAAGCTTGCTATGTGCCAGGTATTGTGTTAATCCTTGGGGAGAAAAAGACTAACTGAAAAAAAGTCTCAACTTACTTTAGAAACTTACTTTTGAACAGTTTATGGCTCAAGTGTGGAGGCCTAGCCTTCATATGTTATTGGTTCTTATCACCTTTGGAGCACTTTTGGTGCAAGAATCTCATAAACATCCCTCCTGGGAGAAAAAAGGGGAATGTGTTGTTTAGAGGGGAGGGAGAGGATTGGGAAGAGGGGCTAATAAAACTCCTCTAGGAGAGAAGTTGACCTTTCAGGAACAAAATCCCTTACAAGGTATCTGGAAACAAGTTGTTAAAGGTTACCAAGGCACAGCTGTGTCATTGAAAATAACCAGGTAATCCATCCCTGAACTCCAGCATCACTGCACCTTGGGACTTCAATGGAACTAGACAAACTAGACAAAGTCTCACTTTCAACAAATAAAATATGGAGACCTAAGAGGGCAAATGATTTGCTTAAGGTCACATAGAGAATTAATGGAAGACTAGGGTGCAGAAGGCAAGTCTCCTGACAGTCAATCTGGTTTTATAAATTGTGTTGGAAGGCTACTGGGCTGGCAAGGTGGGTTTCCAAGGGGACTGAATTTAAGAAACAAGGCAAGAAAGAACCTTGTAAGTCAGTTAGCCTCTCTGGGCCTCAACTTTCATTTCTGTAAAATAAGGTGGCCCCTTCTGGACCACTGCCTTGTCACGGCAGAGGGACTTGTGTAGCTCAATGAAACTGTGAGTTATGCTATGTATGGTTATTCAAGATGGACAGGTCATAGTGGAACATTCTGACAAAAGACACATTGGAGCAGGAAATGGCAAATCACTCCAATGTCTTTACTAAGAAAACCCCAAGGACAGGATTCAAATGTTAAAAGATGTAACATCAGAAGATGGGCCCCTCAGGTTGGAAGGTGTCCAACATATCAGATAGTGGAAGACAGAAGGGCCTCGTTGTGGGGTCATGAAGGGTCAACAACAACAAAAACAAGATGGTAGAACTAGGTGGCCTCAAAGGGCCCTTCCAGGTTTAAATCGACAACCCTGTGAAGGTCTGAGATACTGAGGCTCATCTGATATCTTACTTTGGAACCCAGGCTGCTCCAGAGTAAAGCATTTAAATAGAACATTAACTCCAACATGCTGGGTTTAGAGGCAGAGGACACAGGTTTAAAATCTTAGCTCTGCATGACCTTTAAATTAATTGAAACTTTTAAGGCCTCAGTTTCCTCATCTATAAAATGAAGAATTTGGACTAGATGAACTCTAAAGTTCCTTCCATCTTTATTTGAATAAGCTCCAGTCTCAGAAAACAAAGAGCTATGGGAGGAAAGGTCCCTTCACTGCTTATGTGTCACAGGGGCAAGAGGTAGGAGGTTGCCTTTGATAAAGTACACTCTGGTATTAAAATTGTTCCTTATCTTTGAAAAGTAAGGTTACCTTATATTTGGGTCAATATAAGAGACCCACAGAATTCTGGAGTAGGAAGACAAAACCAGAAAGCATCCCTCCTCTCAAGCACTTTACCTACTAGCAGGAAGACAAAGCAGATCCCTTTACCTATCTGTTCAGGTGTGTGTCCTGAAGAAGAAAAGGACAAAGAGATACACACTCACAAATAGTGACACGTTTGTGTTCAATCACTGTAGAACAGCTTGGCTGAAGAATGAGGACCAGGTCTTGCCAGTCAAGTTTGACCAGCTTGTTAGCATCAGGTGTAATTTGACCTGAGTTTCATAAACATCTCAACACTCATTTGAGTGTGTGAATCAAACCCATTTGGGCAGTGTCACTCAATGGGAAGAGCCCTAGGTTGAAAACAGAAATCCCGGGTCCAAGGAACAACTCTTCTACCAGCTAGCTTTGAAACTTTGGTGAGTCACTTCTCTCTGAGTTTTACTTTCTTCATCTGTAAAATAGAGACAATCATGCGTTCACTCCCCGTCTCTCAGGACTGTTGTGAATAAACGTTCTTTGTAGATTTCTTGCTGATGTATACACATGAGTCACAATGATCATTATTTTTGGTACAGTTATTGTTGTGTTAACATGTTTCTGATTACATCCCTGTTTTATCCCCACAGATAAACAATGATACTATCAACTATAGCAATATCCTTATATCAAATCAACCAATTCGACCAAATGGTGTCATCACAAGACAGAAGGGTCTCCACTTCCATGTTAGCTGCAAAATGCTCAGAAACAACTGGGTGCAAACTATGTTTATTACTAACGAGACTGTTGAAATCAAAGAAATCCAGTATAGCAGTTTCCGTGTGAATATGTCTTTTTACGAAACCTCTTCTTTCTTCCGGCCTGTGAAAAATACACCATATGTTGTGCAATTAAATCAGCAATTGTACCTCCAAGCAGAAATTCTCCACTCTGATTCCAACCTGGCGCTGTTTGTGGACACCTGCATAGCATCTCCAAATGCAAATGATTTCACCAACTTGACTTATGATTTAATCAGGAATGGGTAAGGACTATCTCTACTGCTGCCTAAATTTGACTTCTCTCCATCAGAATAAAAACTCAGCTTCCTGAAACACTCAAGGGGATGGTTCTTCTGAATAAGAAGATAAACCACAAAGTCCTCATAATTATAACACCGACCACAAAAACAACAGTAACAATAATACCTTAGCTTGGTAGTTGGCTTCTTTAAAAATGTATTTCAAAATTCATTTGCATCTAATAGTTCCAATGATCCTCATGACAATTTCATTGAGTAGACTTAGTACTCTTGGACCCATTTGACAGAGGAAGGAATTGAGGTTCCGAGAGATTTAGTCACTTTTTTGTCCAAAGTCACATAGCAAGTGAGCACTTGGGTTCAGGTCTCAAAATTATGACTCCCAGCTAAGCCTTATTGCTGAAGAAGTTGCTGTTTGCTAAGTACGAATGAAAAAATAGAATCTTTCTTGGCTGATAAAGATCTTGTGGCTTGTGGCCCAAGGTCATATTTATGAACGTCAAAGTTATACTTTGCTAGAGGAAAATATTAGGCTTATTTATACTGAGTCCAGGTCAACATAATGGAGATGAATTTTATTCCTAATAAATCACTGAAATTAGAGGTAGCATGGTAGACAAGGATGAAGACTAGACAAGGATAGCAAGGCCTGGGTTCAAGTCCAAGCTATATGATCATTACATATAGTTTAGCTTCTCTGGGCTTCAGTTTTTTTCATCTGTCAAATGAAGGAATTGGATTAGATTACTTCTAAAGCCCTCACCGACCTAAACAATTCAGTGATTTCAATTGAATCTTTGCTTTTCTTCATTGGCTAGTCTGTTGCTCCTTAGCCTCTCCCCCCAGGGGAATGGAGGGGGTCCAGCTCCAGGATTATCTTGCACTCATCCCTTTCACATGTACTAGGTACTATTAGTCATTTCTTGCCTCTGCCTCTGCTGACATAATTCCTTATATCTAGAACATCCTCTTCTTCATCGTTGGCTCCTGAAACACCTCCTTCTTTTGAGATCCGACTCCAATCCCACCTTTTTCGTGAAGATTTCCTTGATCTTTCCTTCTTCTGATCTCTTACAGTTTTCGATGTTTTTCTTATGTCCTCATCATATTCTATTTTGTATTATGCTCCCTCGTCCCCTCACATACTGTATAGCCAAACACGAGCAGCTCTCCAGAGGACCGCAGCTGTGAATAGCTTTAAGGTTCTGATCATATAGCGTAAGGACTTCTTTGCTTGCCATTACACATACCCTCTCACTTAAGAGAGAAAGCAAAGTGCAGTGAGGGAAACTTTGGATTTGGAAATGAGATCTGCATTCAAATCCTACTTCTGACCCTTACTAGTAATATGACCATAGACAAGTTAATTGGTCATTATCAGCTTCCATTTCTTTTCCTGAGAATTGCAGATAGCCTCATGAGGATGATGAGAAGATTTCTTTATGAACCTTAACATTCTATATAGATACGAGTTCTTATTATTAATTGACTGTAAACTCCTAGAGCGTAAAAATCATCTTACTTTTCCCTTAACTCTTATGACAGAGCCTTTTACATAGTAGATACCTAGTAAATATTGACCGATTGAATATGTTCTGAATGTTAACAACTGGTTTATCCACAAGCTTTCAGAAATCTTTATAAATGTAATATAATATATGTATTTTATGTAATTCTATGTTATATAAATGCATATGATTATATCCTCATATGCGTGCAACTGTATATGTCTACTTATCTATCTATAATGGTATAGTAGAAACAATATTGGCTTTGGAATCAGGAGATGTGGGTTCAAATCTTAGTTTCCCCCCTTAATTGCCAGCTGAGCAAATCACTTTACCCCCTCCAGTTCCTTATCTATTAAATGAGGGAGTTAGATAAGAGCCCTAAGACTCCTTTCAATTCAAAACCCCTAAGTTCTATTTCCTAAATTACTTACTGCTTCTTAAGTCACTGTTGACATTTTTGCTTTGCCAGAAATTTCTCTGACAAACAGAATCAACAAACCATGTATAATCCCAACTTTAGATAAAGCCATTCTCCCCTACAGTCACCAAAAGGTCCCATGCTTCTGAATAGGTGATAAGATCTAGGTCACTGTGTTCTAGGGACAATAGGGCCATATTTTATTCTGATGTTATAACTTATTGGCGAAAGCCATCAGTTGAATTTTCTCTGCTTTCAGGTGCACGAAGGACAACACCTATGAAACATACTACTCACCATACCCACATAAAGTTCGCTTTGGGTTCAGATCCTTTGCCTTCCTGGAGAAATTCCCATCTGTTTACATGAAGTGTAAACTGGTGGTGTGTCAGGCTTTTGATTATTCTTCACGATGCTACAGAGGATGTGTAACAAGATCCAAAAGAGACACAAGTTCCTATCAGGAGAAAGTAGATGTTGTTTTGGGGCCATTCCAACTCCAGAAATAAGAAGCAAAAGACGGAAATCTGGTAAACTCAAAAACTTGGTGACCTTGGATCGCTGTAGGAGCCCAGTGAATAGGCTAGTTCCATGAGAAAATTGGTTAATGACTAGAATAACAATTCTAGTATGAATAGATTTAATGATTTTTCTTTGAACCAATTGCTCTATATAGAATCATCATGCATTCCCTGTGAAAAAAATGTACCTGGTGCCAAAAGACTTCTTAGAACACAAGTCAAAGTGATCCTAGGTGTAACTTAAATGTAGAAACCTGGGAAAAGAAATGAAAATTCAGCAAACGTTTACCGACAGGATAAAAAGTACAGGTCATACATAGGTCATGGGGTACATGTGACAATAATAAAAATGATTTGACATATTCTCTTAGGTCATAGATCCTAATTCACATACACTGTATCAGTGATGGTAAATGTTTAACAATCAGCTCTTCAGAGGGAAAAAAAATAAATTGGATGCATTTTTAAGTTTTATCTGTATTGTTAATCTTTTATCCATTACTTTCTTAAGTCTAGACAATCAACAAAACAATAAATCAAATCCCAATTTGTAGCATTTGCCAATTTTCAAGGTAATAGAGAAAAATTAACTTCTTGTTAATCAGTCAAGCTGAATCTAGCAGAGCCCTGAAATGTAATCTTTATCTCAGGAACACAGCCTCATATGAATGGTATCAACTTTGGGGTTTCCTTAGATAAAAAGGGGCTTATATGTTAACCCCTTTTCTGACAAGGCATCATGTATTTGCTAGAGTGCAGCAAGAAGAAAGTTGTACTTTTCTGGTTTAGGAGAAAGATCATAGAACTGGGATTCAGAAGGTTGACTTTAGGTCTTGGCTTTACCAGTGCTGGGGAAATCATGTCACCTCTCTGAATCTCAGTTATCTCATCTGAAAAATGGGGGCACTATAATTTGTATGTGAAGAAAGCTTTATAAACTTTAAATTATTCATTCAAGAAAGATTTATTAGGTGCCTACTATGCGTCATGTTCTATTTAAGGCACTAGGGATTATAAAAATAGGATTTAAGTGAATTGCCATGGGATCACATAGCTAGTAGGTATCTAGGACCAGGTTTGAATTCAGATCTGCTTGACTCTAGACCTTGCCCTCTATACACTATGCTGCCTAGCTACATAGATCTGTATCTATACATCTATATCTAGTTCCATCGATGGATACATATTTATCTTTCTATAGAGATCTCTGTATCTTTTTATCTTATATCTCCATAGTGATATAGAGATATTTAAGAGATATAAAGATATAGATATGGACAGATCGATAGACTCATGTATAGATATCTATAGACATATAGATATGGATCTGTAGATGGATATAGAAATAAGTATACAAGTATAGATATGTATAGATCTATAGGTAGGTATAGATAGATACAGATCATGCCTCTAGGTGGTGCGGCAGACAGAGTGCTGGGCCTGGAGTCAAGAAGAACTGAGTTCAAATCTGGTCTCAGACACTTATTAGCTATAGATGAAGATAAAAATATAATCTCCAAAATAAATATGCAGCAATATTGGCAGGGGGAACACTGGTAGTTGGAAGGTAGGAGTGGGTGGAGAACTGGAAAGTGTAGGAATTAAGAAAGGCTTCATATAGAAAGTGGAACAGTGTAAATGAGTTTTTATTGTGATTTTTACATGTGATTATTAAGGTTATGATATTAATATTCAACAATTTAAGAATCAGAATGTTCCACTAGAAGACATACATTAGAGATCATTTGATACCACCTCCTTGTCTTATAGAGAAGGAAACAGAGACAAGTAAAGGAAATTACTTGTCCAAGGTCACAGCGTGAAGTTAGTATTTTAGGGACTGTAGAGATTGTAGGGAAATATAATGTAATACAAGTAAATTCCAAAGAAGTGTTCATTTTCAGATTCTTTTCATTCAGGCAAAGAAAGGATGTTTTTAAGTTAAAACAAAAACCAAACTAAATATCACAAAATAACTTTTAAAATTAATTAGATGACACTTTAACATTTATTTATAATCAGTTGGGTCTTTCTCAGATATGGTTCATAAAGAAGCTCCTCAAAAGCTTATCTCCCTGGTTCTTTTTTTAACTTCTGGATCGTGCTCTAGTCCCTGATATTAAATATCTAGGACCCCAATCCAACCATGTTTTCTCTCATCTTCTCAGATTGAGTGGTTGCTGATGCTGATGCCTGGACTGAGTGAATCCCAGGAGGGCTCTAACCCTCTTGCTGTCTGCTGTTGTCTTCCTTTTGGTTGTGGTGTTCACTGCCTTGTATTGAAGAAAAAGAAAAGTTTTTTTCTGGAGAGGTTGCCTTTCCATACAATGTGAAGAGCAGAGCCGTCTGTCTCCTTCTTTGGCACAATGCCTTAGGAACCATGTGGTCCAAGAAAAGTCACATTCAAGAAATCGGCATGAAGAATATTCTGTATGGATTGAGCTGTGATTTGGTTTACAATGAAATAATTGAACTGGGAGTGCGGGTGGGGCAGGGTGGTTGTGAGTTCTCCATGTTGTTCAGTAGACTAGATTTGTATGAAATATTAAGCAGGTAATTCTTTAAAAATAAGCACTTGCCGATGTAAAGAAATTCTGCATAAAATTGATTTGAAAAGCCCAATTAGAAGAAAAGCTTCTGCTAGGATTCCTAATATTTGGGTCTGCATTTGGAAAAAAATATTAAAAATGTAAAATTTATGTGGACCTCTTAATGCAAATCATAGCCTTATTTTGGGAGATTATGGACTGAATAAAACCTCTTTGTTAAAGCAAATGTTTGGTACTATCAATATTTTCTGAAAGGGCATGTGAACGCTGAGATGTCCATCACTGATTGGAAATTACCCCTATGGTCTGGTGGGAAAAAAATTTATGATCTAATGAATGAGAAGTCAGGAGGTCTTGGTTTTGGTCTCTGCTCTACTTTGACACTAAGTTGTTGTGTGACCATAGGCAATTTACACAACTCTCCTCTTTGGCAATGTTTCATCATCTAGAAAATATGGGGGTTGGACAATGCTAGTGTTTGTCAAAGACAAGTCAAGAAAAATTGACAAGCATTTACTAAGTGTCTACTATGTGCCCAGCAATATGCTAAGTACTAAGGACACAAAGAAAAAAACAAATCACCCAAACCAAACAGTCCCTGTTTTCTGTATTCTTAAGGAGCTCACAATCTAATGGAGACAAGTTGCAAAGAACCTTGCACGAACGAGATATATGCTGAATAAATTAAAGATCATCCCAGAAGTTAGGCACTAATATTAAGGAGGATTGAGAGATGTTGCGATTTTAACTAGGACTTGAAGGAAATCAAGAGAAAGATATTTGGTGTAGGAGAAAATTCTAGGCATGGGGGACAGTAACAATGCTCTGAGTTGGGAGTATGGAGTTTAAGTGTTGGAAATAGAAAGGATGTCAGTGTCACTCTCACAGTGATCATGCTGGCCCCATGATGCATTGCATTTAATTTTCCTACCGGGATTCTCTGGAACCCTTATGGAGTTTTGGGAAGGGTATCTACTTTCTCTGACATTGACTCAATCCCCCATTGTTTGTGTTCCCCTAATTTTAGGGGCATTCTGCACCTTACTTCCATTTAACCTTTTACCATTGGAGTATCTTTTACAAAGGAACATCTACTTCAAAGATACAGGAAGAACAAACATACAAACATTCTTCTCTCCTTAATATCTGGAAGGCATAATCCCTCCTTATACCTCTTTGTCCCTTGGGAAGCTATGGGAAATTAGCTTCACAGTTTAGCCCAGTTCCTATACAGCATGTTTCTACCCACCAGGTTTCAAGTTCAAAGAACCCCTTGGGCTTGCATCCTGGCACCTCGGCTTCTCAAAACTTCGCTTCATGGAGAAGTAACACATACCTCTTACACTGCTGGATTGTCACTTCTAGTGATGTTATTATTACTCCTGATAGACCTGTTCTTCACCAGTCTCAAATAGTAAGCAGCTTCATCTGAACCAGTAGTCTCTGCTTAATAATCTTCTTCCTTTCTGTTGCTTTGAAAAGGTCCACCACTACCAATAGCTTAAAAAATGTATTCAAATAATAATGGCTGACCAAAAAATATCTCCCCCTTCTTCCCCCCCCCCCCCACTTCCATCCAATCTGCTTCAAGAACTAGTGAAGGCTGCTATGATATCCACTGTGCAGCTAAGTGGCACTAGGCTTGGAACCAGGAAGACTCATCTTCCTGAGTTCAAATCTGGCTTCAGACACTTATTAGCTATGTGACCCTGGGCAAGTCACTTAACCCTGTTTGTCTCAGTTTTCTCTTCAGTCAAACGAACTGGAGAAGGAAATGGCAAACCATTCTAGTGTCTTTGCCAAGAATACCCCAAATGGGGTCATGGAGAGTTGGACATGGCTGAACCACAACAAACCATGTTATAATGCTGAAATTGAGGGCACAAATGCCTTCTGGAGAGTTGTGTTTTTAAAGAGGAGAAGGCTCAAGTTCTTTGGGAAGGTTACCACATTAGCTAAAATAGTAATAGAATTTATTTTACCTAATTAAAATCCAATAGAAACTATTATCCTATGACATCAACAAATGCCATTTGGGAATGGCAAAAGAATACTGCCTTGGGAATCAAAGACCTGAGATGTAGTATATGATGTTCCAGCATGTTACCAAGGATAAACCATTTATCTTTTTGGGTTCTTGGTTCTTTCACTCATAAGATGAGAGAACTGGACTAGATTTCTAAGGTTCCCTCTAGCCTTAGCATTTTATGAATGTGTTCTGGAGCTAGTAATAACTGCCATTCTCAGAGCATAGAACTGTTCTAGGATGTAAAAACTTCCCCACGGTCCCTTTCTAAAGGAATCTAAGTGTTGTCTGGTTGGTGGGGTATGTGTAGGGGTAGAGCAGAGAACTGATTCCCCATTCTATAATCATGAAAGCCTATGGAAATCTCAGGGCAGCTAGGTGGCACATCAGGAAGATTCATCTTCCTGAGTTCAAATCTGGCCTTAGACACTTACTAGTTTCGGCAAGTCCCTTAACCCTGCTTGCCTTAGTTTCCTTATCTGTAAAAATGGGCTGGAGAAGAAAATGGCAAACCACTCCAGTGTCTTTGACAAGAAAACTCCAAATAGAGTCATTAAGAACTCTTGGAAATCTTGGATCATTTAACTTTTCAGGGGTTCAGTTTCATAGGTAATAGATTTAGATCTGGCAAGAATTTTAGATGTCAACTTGTCTGGCCCTCTCAATTTACATATAAGGAAACTGATGTCCACTGAATTTAAGGGACTTGCCCAAGGTCACACAGTAGTAAGTGGCAGAGATGGTATTTGAACTTAGGTCCTTACTCCAATCCAATACTCTTCTCACTGTACCTTGCAACCTTTCATTTTTAAAATAGGGGGAATTGGATTAGATGATCTTTAAAACCCTTTCTAGCTCTCATTCTATGGTCTTGTGATCTTTTTAATCAATTCCTCTCATCACCCTTAAAAATGCAATACTTTTATCTCCATTATCTCACTTAATCCTCATTTACAACAACTCTAAGAAGTTGGATAAAAAAAGAATTAATATCTGTATAGAAATTTTACATTCATAAGTACATATATGTGAGTGTGTGTATATATAGACACACATACAACTATTTTTGTCTAAAGGTATCCATCTTTAGGATGAGGGGGAGAAAGAATTTTCCATGATAACTTAGTAAAAAGTGAAATAACTTGTAAGACAGTAAAAGTAAGACAACTTACAAAAAGTAATAAAGTAAAAGTAAAGGGCTTTGTAAATAGTAAACATATAAATGTGTTATTGTTCTTATCCTTCTTTCTTTCCACCATTGAATTCCATTTATTTTCTTCTACCTTTCATAGCAGCCCTGAAATCTTGAGGCCCTTCAAAAGTGAACTCTTCCTGGGTCCCAACTGTCAAAGGCTGGATTTGTGCCATGGAAAGATGAAACTAAAAATGAAGTGTATAAACATATACCAAAAGCCAACTTTGTTTGTTCACTTAAAAAAAAATATTAGCACCTACTAAGTAGATGACAAATATTTGGTCAGTAACATTTCCCAGAGGCTAAAGCTCTAAGTGGGTGATTTGGGGCCCAATTTAAAAGAAAAAAAGGAGTAATCCAGGAGTGTCCTAAAGAAATTAAGATGTCGTTAAGAGATTTGTTAAGATTCAGTTTCAAGGTTCTCAAAACTATGAGGATGATCGGCTATCCTGCTTAATCTCTTTAAAGGAAAATAAATGTGGAACAGAGTTTCAAGACTCATTAAGAAAGACAAACAATTAAAGATTACTGATAGTGATCAAGATTCCTCATCTAGAAGTGTAGTGGTAGAAAGAGTTCTGGGTGTGAAGTCAGAGGACCTGGTTTCTACTCCTAACTTCTGACATTCATTAGCTGTGTGACCCCAAGTTGCATCATCGTCACTAGCTCTATTCCCTTCCCGTAGTTCCTCCAAAGAAAAACCCAATATGGTAGATGATGAGGATGATGAAGATGATGACGAAGATGGTGAAGATCAAGATCAAGATGATGAAGGTGATGATGATGATGATGCAGGGTATTTATATAGTGCCTTAAGGTTTGCAAAGCCCTTCGAATATTTGTTTCATTCTATCCTCACAACAACCCTGTGAAGCAAGTGCTATTATTATCCCCATTATAAAGATGAGGAAATTGACAGTGAGAGGTGAATTGACTTGCTCAGTGTCACTCAGTTAATAAGTGCCTGAAGCAGGATTTGAATTTAAGACTTCCTGACTCCAATACTTGGTCCAGCAAAATACATTTGTGTTTCATTGTTTTTTGTTTTTTTTGTTTTTTTCTGAAAATGTATATCTCATTCTGCACCATCAAGAGGTAGAAGGGAAGATTCATAGCCAGTTTTCTGGAATCCTGATTAGTTCGTGTATCATCATAGTTCTTTGAAGTCCTGATTGGTCATTGTATCATTATAGTTCTCAAATCATTTAAAATTGTTTTTCTTGGCAATGTTATAGTAATTTCATACATTGTTTTCTTTGTTCTGCTCACTTTCCTCTGTATCACATCAGTTCAAGTATTTCAAGGCTTCTCTGAAATCTTGCTTTGTATTTTTTCTCTTTTTTTTTCTTTTTAAGACTGAGTCTTTTTTTCTCTTCCTTCCTACAGCCCTCCATTTCTCCTTCTTTCCTTCCTCCCCTTCTTCATCCCTTCTTTCCTCTTTCCATTTCCTTCCTTTTCTTTCCCTTCTCTTCTCTCCTTCCTTCCTTCCTTCCTTCCTTCCTTCTTTGGCTTGGAAAGAAACTTAGAGTTAGCATATCCTTCACTCTTTGAAGGCTCAAAGGCTCAGAAGCACTTCTGCTTTAAACACTAACTTTACCAGGAGTTTCAAAACACTTCAGTCATGATATAAACAAACTCTGGAAAGGGTAACTCTATTTCTCTTCTTATATTCCTGCAGGTGCTTTCACTGCCATAATTCAATTTCTATTTTTTATTTTTCCCCACTCTGATGAATCTTATCCCTGTTCATCTCCCTTGTGTATTTGTCTTCTCTGTCTGCCTAGAATGTGTACCATTTACCATGAGAAGATATTTAAGTTAAGTTCCTAATGCTTTGTTGTCAGATTTAGTTAATGCTCATTTGGATGTATAAGAATTTGTATGTTTATCAACTAATAGTTTCCCAATGTAATTAATGCATTTTATATGATATCATTAAAAAATTTATTTTCTTATTCTCAGAGGAAGATATGCAAAAGTATGAACTGCTTGGTATGATCTACCAAGACATGTTATTGCTAAACCTTAAAGATCTAAGTTCATAGCCATTGGGAAATATAAGTCTAACAGAAACCCACATCCATGAGAGAGTTTTGTTAACATTACATCACAAAGCTCTATATAGGCTGGTGTGAAAATCCTTTAACAAGTTAAGAGCTATGCAAACAGGTATTATCAGCCTGGCTTCTCATTTTTAGAAGTTTACCTCTCCTCTTCCCTGACCACAAAAGGAGGAAAGGAGAAGGAAGTGGTCCATTATTTCACAATCTAGGCGAAAAGATTCACTGATGATAGATTAAGGGATATAGAAGAGATATTGCTGTAATTGCCTCAAAGGCACTTTATGAAGAATTTATATTTCCTTTTCCCTAGTGATAAAGAAAAGATCATATTTCAGGTCATGTCTCTATATAGCCCTCAGCATGTGTACTCCAATTCTCACTCTTCAGACCAGGCCAACAGGATCTTTATTTAGAATGGGGAGGTCAGTGGGCTTCATCTGGACCCTTCTATTGAGTGCAGGTACGTTCTATTATTTCTGTTCTTTTAATCTCCTGGCTGAAGGTTGAAGGTTAGAAGAGCTTGCCTGTTGATAAAAAACACATGTAACTCTTCTCTAGACTGCCTTTAAGAGGCAGATTTAGGGTTAATGTAGATTAACAACTTTCCAACAGTTAGAGCTCTCCAAAAGGGGAATGGGCTGGCTTAGTTAACAGAGGGAACCCCTTCAGTGGAGGTCCTTAAGTAGAGGCAAGATGATCACTTGTTGGTGATATTGTAGAGTTCATTTTTGTTCAGGTATGGGTTGGACTACATGGCCTCAGGTCTCTTCCAGCTCTGAGATTCTGTGCTTCTGTGATCACTTCCAACAAACAATATGCCTTTCTACACATAGTACCAAAGATAAATTGAACATGGTAGGCCATCTATAGAACTCAGAACAAACATTAAATATTTTGTGGGATCTTCATTTACTCTATCTCATGTATGCCCCACAGCAATGGTGTCAAACTGAATTAGAAACATTTCCCCACAGGTCACATACTGACTTAGAAAACCTTAAATTAACACAATTTAAGCCGTGTTGTATATGTTAGTTATTCATTTTGTTAAACATTTCTCATTCATATTTTAATCTGGTTTGGTCTGCACCCAAGAGTTTTGCTGGACCAAATGACTGTGGGCTGTGAGTCTGATGCCTCTGCTCTGTGGGCATTTGGAAAGGGGTAGGAGAAGGGTGACAAACCCTGGTTTTCAACCTGATGAAAGACAGGAAACTATATCTCATGTGCAACAAACATTTCGTATCATTGGGCAGGTCAGGGGGTTGTTGGTTGTACCTCCAACCACTTAAGACTTATTTATAATAAGAAATCACATCTTTTTGGAGAATGGGGGAAGGCAGGGCAATTGGGATTAAGTGACTTGCCCAAGATCAAATGGCTGGTAAGTGTCAAGTGTCTGAGGCCACATTTGAACTCAGGTCCTCCTGACTCCAGGGCTGGTGCTCCGTTCACTGAGCCACCAGCTGCCCCAAGAAATAACATTTCTAAAGCATTTTAAAACTCATAAAACATTTCCCACACAGTAGCTTCCTGTGAGGTGGTTAGTGAAAATATTATTGTCAATATTTTGCATATGAAGATATTGAGATTTAAAAAGATTAAGTATCTCAGTCAAGTTCACACAGCTAGTAAAGCTAGGATTTGTACACAGATCCACTGACCCCAAATCCAGAGCTCTTATACTACATACATTGTACTATCTTTCTAGTTTCTGGACAAACTCCAAAGGCTCTGGAATATACATTATGCCTATATGGGTGCCCAAATCCCCGATTGAATGTCCAGAAATCATTTACACTTACAGTAAGATTCCTGTTCTTGGAGAGGGTTAATATAGGTCTCAAGGGACTCAAAGTTATATTCTCTATGTCTCAACAAGGAAGATTTATCCAAAAGAGAGGGAAAACCAGTGTTCCCAGAAGCCAGAGACAGAGAAAGAGGCAGATAGAGACATAGAGAACACAAGAGGGCAGAATCAAGCCAAATCTGCCCAAACCAACAAATATTCACTGAATCTCTATCATATTAAAAGTGTTAAGTGGGAGATTTCTGATGCTGTTTTGCCTTGGTCTCTAATCATTTTGTATTGAGTCTTTGTAATCCTTGAGGATACCATAAGCAGTACTTCTGGTATCTAAAAATCCCACGTATTTCTACAGACTTTCACTTGAGAACTTTCAACAAAGTCATCTTATTTGGAGGCAGGGAGGTGGCAGAGTAAATAGAGCGCCGGCCTTGGAGTCAGGAGGACCTGAGCTCAAATCTAGCCTCAGACACTGACTAGCTATATGACCCTGGGCAACTCACTTGACCCTGTCTGCCTCCATTCTTCATCTGTAAAAAGAGCTGGATAAGGAAATGGAAAATCACTCCAGTATCTTTGCCAAGAAAATCCCGAATGGGGTCATGAAGAGTTGGACATGGGTGAAAAGATTCAACATCTTTGAGCCTCACAAGTTGCTGGGGGGTTGGCAGAGTAGGCGTGATTATACTTATTATATATATAAAAGGGGAATGAGGAGAAGTGACTTACACCACAGGTCTGGCTGTTCAGGTCTGGCTACTGAACCATATCACGTGAGGATGCTGTCCTCTTTGTTCCAGTCATTCACTAATCCTCTCATTTCCGCCCCTGTCCTTGCCTCAAAGGTCACTAATTCATTCCCAGAAGCCCATCACTAATTAAAACAGTGAAGTCCCAATCAATGCAATCACTGGGCTCTTGAAGTTAGAGATTAAGGGAAATCTGAGAGTATTGCTGGAGGCATAAATACATTTGACATTTCCTTGAATTTGCTATTTAGAACTTTTTTTTTTTTTTTTGCTCAAAGGATAACCAATATATATTGAGTAAGGGGAGAACTAAAGCATGACTTTTCTGTTTACCTTGTAGCCACTGGAGTAAAAAGAAAGTTGGCTCCTGAGCCCTAAAACAAAGAACTGAATAGCAATTTCCCCTTGGTTATCATTCAATTCGTTCAAAGTGCTCTGCATTTTATCACTCAGTGGACTTGCCTTTGTGAAGATGCATGAGATAATATACACAAAAGTAGGTTGCTAAGCCTAAGCTGTCATTATCTGTATTGACCCATGACAAGGTAAATCCAGTGATAACAAAAATCAGTGCATTGTTAGTAAAAGGCCAGTGATGTTTCTTTCTTTCTTTTTTTTTTTAGCTTTGAAACTACTGTATTGAATTTATTCAATTAAATTCCACAAACATTTATCTATTTATTTACTAAGTACTTTTTAAATTATTTATTTATTTTTTAATTTATTGTCTTTTAAAAAATTGATTTGTTTACTTTTAGTTTATAAGATTCCACGGTGATGTTTCTTAAAGCGGAAATAGATCAATTTCCATTGTGCCTGCCCAGTTGGAGAAAGTAGCATGTTGTACTTATGAAACCGAGTGCTGACAGTTTTTTGGAAAAGTGTATTCATACGACAAAAAATTTTCACATGTTATTTCACTTGATTCATATAACAGACCTGATCAATTTATATTGTTCTCCTGTTTTTCTCTGCCAAGGTGAGTGGTAATAGACTGGAAAGGACAGGACAAAAAATGCCTAATACAAAAGTAAGGAAAAAGTAAGAAAGCTGCTCTGGATGGGTTCTAGCCATCAGACCCACTCAACTCTGCTGTGGCAGGACTACAGCAAGAGTAAGGAAATTTGTTCTGGAAGCTACATTTTGAGAAAGACAATGAACTAGGTGCAGTGGCAGGTGTTTGTAATCCCTGCAACAAGGGAGTCTGAGGCTGGCAAATCTCAGCAGTTTTGGAGGTCTGAACTGTAGCAGGCTAAAGGTGATTAGGTATTGGCTGGCATTAATATGGCGACCCCCTAGCATCTGGGAACCACAAGGATGCCTAAAGAAGGGCAAACTGGACTGGGTCAGAACAGAGCACATATACTGATCAGTAGTGGGATTACTCCATGAATGGTCCCTTCACTTCCAACCTAGAGAACAGGAAGAGTCAGTCTAAAAAAATGTCACTTATACACTGATAAGTATCTAGAGGAGGGCAGCCAGCATTGTGAGGGACCTCAAGCTCTTTTTATATGAGGATAGTTTAAAGGAGATGAAGAAAAGATTTTTTTTTGGAGGGAGGGGGTTTGATAGTTGTCTTCAAATATATAAAGGATATCACATGGAAGAAGGATTAGATTTGTTCTCCTCGGCCCTAGAAAGCAGAACTCAGAGTCATGTGAAGAAATTGCAAAGAAGTCCGTTTCAGTTCACTAGAAAGAAAAACGTCCTGACTGTTAGAGAGCTATCCAAAAGACAAATGGTCTGCCTCTGGAGGTAATTGGTTTCCTCCAAACAAACAAAGTTTGGATGACTATTTCTTGAGGACATTGTTGAAGGGATTGTTTGGATGTGTCTCCAAAATTCTTTCTAACTCTGGATGTCCTGGGGTCTCTGAAATAAATAGGCTAGAACAGAAAGTGCTGGATCAAATTATCAGTCAGGACAATGCAAAGACCGTGAGTTAGGAAAAATGTTGCAGCTAATATGAAGCTAACCTATTTAAGTGATTTTGACCTTTCCCCCTGCAAATGAGAAATAGAAAATAATTTTCCTTCAGATGTTGTGCAATTGTAGTTTCAGTCACTTCTGACTCTTTGTGACCCCATTTGGGGTTTTCTGGGCAAAGATACTGGAGTGGTTTGCCATTTCCTTCTCCAGCTCATTTTACAGATAAAAAAATCAAGGCAAACAGAATTATGTGATTTACATAGAATCACATGGCTAGTAGGTGTATGACACTGGATTTGACCTCAGGTCTTCCTGAGTCTAGGCCCAGTATTCTCTCCATTGGCCACCTTGCTGCCTATTTCCTTCAGCTACTGACCCCTCAACTATAAAGGTGTGATTTCTTTCCACATGGATATATAGTCTTTAATAGACTTGGATTTCTAAAATATATAAATCATAGAATGGTACCTAATTTCCATTTGTTTTCATCAACAGGCACTGTGTGGGCTGATTCATTAGAAACAACAGAGACCGGTGAGCATCAAATCAGCCCTTTTGGGATCCACGTTTTTGTTATATATTTCTCGTTTTCATGTCTTATACAAGCCCTCTAATAAGATAACTGTGCATAGTTGAAATCATCCTTCTTCCCAGATGAAGTATTTCTGGGTTTCTAGGTGGGATGTTCCACATTAGGTGACTGTGACCTCTTTTTGCTTTCCATCTGGTGTTGAATGCACACATGAATGTAGATATTTACCTTGCTTGGCACCCTGTCAGAGAAACTGGGAAAGAATCCTGCCCATTGCATGAAATGGTTTCTTTCTTATCTCATACTCAATTTTCCTGGGAGATGTCACTGTGCTGAAAAAGGTGCAAGATACAATATGGCCTTTCAGCTCTTTAGAAGATGGCCTCTCGCTGTGTCTAGGGGAAGAATGTGTCTCTTAAAGAACTGTCGAGAAATATTTCAGAGAAAAGAGACATTCATAATAACCTCAAAGAATGTGAAAAGGAGACAGAGATGAGAACAAGAAATAGGTTAAAATTACAACCTGAAGGCTTTGGGTCAGACGTAAGGAAACCCTGGCTGATAACTATTGACCACTAATATAGGTAAATAAGGGTAATAGAACTTTTTTTGGAGGGGAGTGAAAAATAAAGATGGTTATCATTTGCACAGCAGGTTAGTTCTCTTGGAGGGGCTAACATTTGCCATTTATCTTGAAAGAAAAACCCACAAAACTGAGTTTCTTTCAAGATAAATGGCAAATGTTAGCTTAGAAACAGCCGGGAAGTTAGTTAGTTAGCTGTTCTAGCTATTAGTTAGAAACAACCGGGCAGTTTCTCTGGCTGTCTCCGGGAAGTGACCCTCCTCATCTCTACCACCAGCCATAATTCTCGAAGCCTTAAGTCCTAACCAAAATACAAATTTTCCCAGTAAACCTTTTTCAACCCCTCAAGTCAAGTGTGTCAAGTCTCTCGCTTAGTAATTTCCTATTTATCCTGAACGTGGCTTGTGTTTTCATACGGATTTGTTTGTCGCCTCCCTGGTGAGAGTGTTTGCTCCTTCAGTGTTTGCCTCCTTCTGCGTTTGCCTCTTTTTGTATCCCAAACACTTAGCATAGTATCTACTACATAGTGTTCCATAAATCCTTATCTGCTGACTGATTATGTTATTTTTGCCAATCCGATGGTTACATGGGAGACCTCAGATTTATTTTAATTTGAATTTGTAATTATTGGTCATCTGGATCATTCTTTCACATGACTGATACATTCACTTTCTCTGGGTATGAACCATTTTTATTCCCTTATTTTGGAAACACACCTGAATCCCTCAAAGTATCTTGAACAATACAGGGGAATGGAAAATTTTTTCCAATGTGTAGCATCACGGATGGAAAACCCACCTTCTATCTCCTTCTAATCTTTTTGTTTTGTTTTTAGCATCACCTGACTGTGGTGGTATTCTCACAAAGCCCTCAGGGAAATTCTCCAGCCCCAAGGGGCTGAACCTCTCAGTGCCCTTCAGCTGTATCTGGTCCATCCAAGTGGCGATCTCTCACAGAGTCTCACTGGCTTTTCCTCAACTCAAGTAAGTACTGGGGATTTTGATTTCCATAGTCTGTTCTGTTCACATGCTTCTGATGTGTAGAGACGCATTACTGTATCTATCATAAGCTATTCTTCATTGACCTTAGTACTAGAGCCAAATGTCTGCCTCTCCCATAGGCAGGACCAGGAGATATGCCAAGAATTAATAGCTGTCTGGATGGCATGAATTGAGGGAGCCCCACAGGCCCCCTTGACCTGCTGTGGTGACTGAAATCTCTAATACCTTCCAGAGCACATGCGTTTTGATTGAATTAAGTTAAGGTGTTACATGATTATACACAGCCCTAAAGCTATAATTTCCTCACAACAATCATACCAGGTAGTTTATGAAAGTGTTATTATCTCCATTTTATAGAAGTGGTAACTGAAGCTCAAAGGTTTTAACTGACTTGTCTTTGGTCATCGTGAGAGTAAGGGACAGTCAGAATTTGAATCAGTCTCCTGACTCCAAGCTCAGTTTTCTTTTCACAAGACCATACAGCCCTCACTTGGTTGAGGTAATGCATGATCAGGAAATGGACTTGGGGGAAAGAGGAGATGGTGACAGAATTAATGGGAGGTAGCTGGAGATAATCTAGAGTATAGCTGGATGTTTGGGTTGGTGAAAAGAGCATCGAGAGAACACTGATGAGGGAAGGACAAGGTGAAACCAAGGTCTACTTAACAGGGTTGCCCTGTCTGTGTGCTGATGCCAAATAAATAAATTTTCTGTAACAATTTTCCTTTGGCCTCATCTTCCCTTCAAAGTAATGTTTACGAGATACTTAGATTTGCAGAGCACCAAACGATCAGTGAGCATTCATCTGAAGCCTGGCGTTTGTTATGTCCTGCCTTTATTGTTCTATGGAGGAGATTTTGTCTTGTTACAGAGAAAAACATCTTTGTTGTCGCAAACAAAGTATGGTCTGTTTTGATAAGAGGTAAATTCTCCATTTCTAAATGTGTTCAGGCAGAGGCCAGATGAATCCTTAGGTCAAGAATATGACAGGTTCTTCCTTTAAGCAAGGAATTGGTCTAGATAGCCCAGAATGGCCCTTCTATCTCTAAGAGTTCATGATTCTAGAGTCTCTGAAGCCCGGAAAGAGACTCCTAGTACTGTACCTTATTTTGTCCATCAGAAAATGATCATGATAGAAGGAGTCAGGTAATTCGGTCAGCAATCATCTATTGTTTTTGCTATGTGGCAAACATGCTAAAAATTCTGGGGATACATCGAAAGGCAAATGGCAGTCCCTTCTGTCAAAGAGTTCATAGTCTACAAGGAGGAGACACCATACAAAGAACTATGTACAGACTCAATTGGAGTTAGTCTCAGAGGGAAGGCACTAGAGTTAAGGGGGCTTGAGAAGAGCTGAGAAGGTGGGATTTTTGCTGAGACTTGAAGGAAGCCAGGGAACTGAGAAGCAGAGGTGAGGAGGGAGGCATGAAGACAGCTAATGAAAATGTTCAGGGCTAGGAGATAGAGTGTTGTGTTCAGGGAAAAGCAAAGAGTACAATGTCATTGAATCATAGGACATGGGGAGGAGGAGAAGACTGGGAGGGTAGGAAAGGGATAGAAAATGAAGGGCTTTAAAAGGAGGAAACCCAGGGTGGCTAGGTGGCACAATGAATAGAGCACTGGCCCTGGAATCAGGAGGACCTGAGTTCAAATGTGACCTCGGACACTTAACACAAAAAACTAGCCATGTGACCTTGGGCAAGTCACTTAACCCTAATTCTGCCTTCCCCCCTCCAAAAAAAAAGCAAAAAAAAAAAAAGGGAGACTCAATCATGAATACGAATGAATTCTTCCCTCTCTCCCTGGTTATCCCTTCAAAACCTCAATGGGAAAGCAATCAATAGAATAACAAGGCTCTCTGGGCAAGAATTGATATATTTTTAAAAGATCCATCTACATTGTAGCTATTGCCTAAGTCTCATTCTTAGCAATGATGTTTTTGCCCCAGAGATAAGTGAGAACATTTCTTTACTAATGGATGCCTTATGGAACGGAAGTCTTTCTCAGAGGGCTGGTAAGACAAGAAACATTTACTATATGTCAGGTATACTAAGCACCAGGGTTAAGGAAAGAAAAAAAATGTAGTCCCTGTCTTCCAGGAAGGTGGTGGGCCCTCACTCATTGTGGGCCTTCAAGTTAACGCTGGAATGCATTGTAGCTGTGATTGTTTGCCTGATACATATAGGCTAAATTAAATGGTCACTGAGATGAAATAATCAATCAACCAACAAGAGTCCTTTAAGCAACTACTACGTGCCAAGCACTGTGTTTTCTTTCAACTCTGAAATGTGATGCTTTTGTTAAAACTATTCCAGCCAAACACACACTTTGGCAGATCATATGAAATTGGAAGGGATCAGAGATAGGCCAGTGACATGCTGGGTCTTGGCTGCCCAAGGAGCACCGCAGCTAGGTGCAGAAAGGCTCATTGCTAAAAGGCTGGCCATCAGGCCATGACACTCCATCTCCTGGACTCGTTTTTCCCAGGCATAGTAACTCTGCTTAAGCACATCTGGCACTGCTTTTGCTACTTATCATCTGAGAAAGTTGAGATGCTGAGAGATTAAGGTAATTTGCTCAGTCATGCAACTAGAATGTGTCACAAGCAGGAATTAAGCCCAGGTTTCTTAACTTTAAGGCTGGCTCTCTATCCAGTACCCCAGCTATTCAGTGCTTAGTACAGTGCCTGGCACAGAGTAGGTACTCAGTAAATGCTAGCCAACCAACTCCTATGAAAGAGAAGATTAACACAGGACACTGTTAGACTTACAAAGAATAAGAATACTTTGTGAAGTGTTCTTCCCTTGGCAGAGGACTTTCATTTGCATTCTCATCAGAGCCCCACAACAACCTTATGCAGTAGGTAGGGAAGGTGTTATTAACTCCACTGATGGGTCTTGTTTTTGTCATTTGTCAAATCAGAATAATATATTTCAAAGGGTTGTAGTGGCAAGCTGATGAGAAAATTTTATGTGAGAACACTGAAAATAATGGAAGCTCTAAACAAAGTGATGTAATATAATAATATAAAGAATGCTATGTCTAGAGGTGTTAAGTGATTTGTTTAAAGTAGCACAGTGAATTAGGATCAGATCTAAGATAAATATATAGACATTCTGAATCATATGCATTTTTATCTGCCCCCCCCTTGTTAGAATATAAGCTCTTTGTGAGTGGAGATTTTCTTTATTTTGTACTTAAATTGCCAGTACCTAACACAATTCTTGGGATACTTAGGGACTTAAATACTAATTGATTGATTATGTGTTTAGACAGAGAAGAGATATTGGATCCACTGAGTCCAATCCTCTTATTTTACAGCTGGGGAAACTGAGGCATAGAGCTGTTAAGTGATTTGCCTGGGGTCATTTAGTTGCTAAGTGTCTGATACAGGATTTGAATTTGGTTCTCCCCAACTCTTAAGTTCAGTACTTTATCTACTAAACCACCTCACTGTATTTGCACACTGATCAATAGATTGCAGAGTTGCAGTCAATAACTCCCAGGCAGGAAGAGATTGAGAAGAGATGTAAAAATCCCTAAGGGTAAAATGAGGCAGTTTGGAGACAATTATCGTCACAGAGCTAGTCAATGAAGGCTAGTCAATGAAGTCCCTCAAGAAGCTGTTTCAATTCTTGCTTCTTTCACTCCTTAAGCCAAATCACTCAGTGAAACTTCCTTACTGAGGCAAAGTGTTACAGTAGATCTAAGAGCTGGGAGACCTGGGCTCTAGTCCCAGTTTATTAACTGATTGGTTTTGGGAACATCATAATTCCTCCGGGCCTTTGTTTTCTCATCTGTCAAATGTGAATAATAGTCCTTACTTTGTAGGGTCACAGTGGGGAGCTAGTTTGTGTGAAAATCTTTTAAATTTAATGGAAGCTCTAAACCTATAAAAGATTGTACTATTTTATTACTAATAACAATTTATTATTATTATTATTATTAATTTATATGGAAAGAGACACCATGGTATAATGAATAGAAGCTTGGTCTTAGAATGAGGAAGACTTAGGTTGAAGCGTTGCTTCCAACACATGCTAAATTTGTGTTCAAGTCAGGAATTCTCAGCGCCCCCAAGCAACTAAGACTCTTAAGTTACAGCAGATTGGTAGAGGAAATTTCCACCTAGGGAGTGCCTCACATCAAAGAACCCACAAATGTTAGGTTGAGATATTCTCTTTCTCCCTCCCCCATGTATGAGGTATATGTATATGGTGTATATTTGTGTTTATATGTCTATGTGTGGTTTTTTATGTGTGTATGTGCATGTGTAGATATATGTGTATGTGGTCTGTATATGTAGTGTGTATGTGTGGGTGTGCATTTCATGGTGTATGTGTTTGTAATGTACATGTCTGTGATATATATGTACACATGCATGTCATATATTTATGTATGTGTGATGTATTTGGATAATTAGCAGTCACTAGTCATCGCTACTCATTACATGGAAACAAAAGTAGGGAAATTGTGGTCTCTGAGAACCTGGTTTCTAATCCTAATCCTACTTAACTTGTTTGTATAATTTGAGGCTAATTATCTAGCTAGCCTCTTTGGCTCAGCTACCCAGTCTGATCAATGAGAAATTTTGATTGGCTGATTTCTTAGGATATGTTCCAGCTCTAAATAACATGTTCTGGTGACATATTCTCTAACGCCAGATAAAAATGATTTGGGAGATATTCACTATATTGCTCTCTCTATAATAAAATTAATACAGTGGTTGAATAATGAGAACATAGCTACAAATTGACTTGAGAATCAAAGTCCCTTTGAGCTAGCCTGCCTTTCACAAGGGCAGGGATTGTATCTGAATTGCCTTTTTTTTTTTCTGGCATCCAACACAGAGCTTCTCACTCATAAAACCATATCCATTTTTGATGTGGAACCACTTATTAGTACTAAGCCCTTTGGTACACAAAGCTTCTTTTCTAAGTCATTGGTAGCTGAGACTTCTGGGGAGTTAGGGGATATTTCCAAGGGAGGGGTAGTTTCTAAGTTGCATCTGTGCTGGAGTTGCTTCCTAGGATTATGGAAACAGGATTTGGGGTAGGAGTTAGACCTGTAGCTTGGGGCATTGCCATTTACAGGTCATTGGGCTCAGAGTGATGGGTTAACCTCTCGTAGAGTCTTCTAGTAAATGGGAAAGTATTTTTTCAAGGAGAATAACATTAGGCAGATGGACTTTTTAATACATTTTAATAACAGTAGACATATGTATTTTTTTTTACCTTCACTCTCAGTTTAAGCTGTTCTACTGACTATGTTGAAGTATTTGACGGGACCCCAACATCCCGTTCTTTGGGAAAGGTATGCAGTGGACTCTATCTCACCTACCAGTCCTCCTCAAACATCATGACTGTTGTGTTCTTTAGAAATTCGAGCCAGTTCTCTACTTCATTTGATGGCTATTACTATGCTGAGCTAGAAGGTAAGTGTGAGTGAGCTTCAGATGACTTCTGTCACCTAGGACAACACTACTTCATGAAAAGCACATTTGTTTCTGTGTTGAGCAGTTCAAAAATACAGATCAACCAATACATGTCCTGGATTAGGTTGGGAGACTCTTGGACCCCCAGCATGAAAAGAAGGGGAAAGGAAGAAGTCTACTTCTGTAGGATGATCAACATTCCAAAGCAAAATGTTTGGCCTAATATTAAGGTATTTTTAAACATCCAGATGTTTGGTATGTTATAGCCTTGTTGGGTGTCTTTTCACCTGGTTTCATACTCAGATGTTTGTACATACTCCTATAATTTTATTAAAGGGAAATGTCTAACCATATGATAAGCCCTTTGGAATCTACAAACATTATACAAATATGTGTACATAAACACATATATGTATTTAAATATATGTACATATATGCACACACATATATCAGATGCATTGGCTAAGTTACTTCTAAACCCCAAATCTGTCTTGTGGGCCAGGGAACATATATTAATTAATTTGACAAATATTTATCAAGTCCCTGTGAGTTGCTAAGCACTCTGAGGAATACAGAAATATCCCAATACTGTCAATGAGGAGTTTATGGGGTAGTTGAGAAACTAATATATATATATATATAAATGTGACTAACAATACAATTTGGTGTTGATATAAGGAAAGACTCAACAATGATCAGAGCTTGAATGAGTTTCCTTGTTTAGTAATGAGTTTCCATTTGTGAAAGTCCTGGAGTAGAGATTGGGTAACCAAATGCTGGGGGTATTATAGAGAGTATTCTTGTTTGAAGTATATGTTAAACTATATCAGCTTTAGGTTCCTTAAAATGCTTAGATTCTGAAGATCTGTGACCCTGAAGGATGATGGCCCAAGAATGTCATAAGTCAGCATTGTGTATATATATATCTATCTATATCTATATCTATATATATATGCATGCATGCATGTATGTATACATACATACATGTCAAGGACACACAATAATTTCTGTTCCAAAAGGAAAAGAAAACCATGAGTCAGGGAAGACTTCACTGAGGAGGTGGCAATTGTGCTGGCATTTAAAGATTGATAGGCTTTAGATATACATAAGAGGAGAAGGGAATTTCAGACAAGATGAATAATCAGAGGTTCCAAGTCAGACATTCAACAGAGTATCTGGGAAGTACTGAGAGCAGAAAAATGGATAAGCCTCCTCCCTGGTTCTTTGTCTAAATAAGGTAAATAGTATAGGATGGTTAAAAAAAATGGATGCTGGATCTGGAGTGAGGGAATGTGGGCTCAAAGCCCAACTTTACTGTTCTATGACAATGGACAAGTCTCTTAAACCATCTGTTTCAGGGTTACTTCCAGATCTAAATCTCTCCTTTTATATCTCTACTAGTTAGTTCCATAACAGGCTTATCTGATTTTTAAAAATTACTGGTTGACAAGTTGTTGGATCTAAAGTCCAACCATAATATGGGGACAATAGCCTAGATGATAAATCAACTGAAAGAGATCTGGAGATCTGAGCTGCTCTGCCTCTTGTTATGTGTTCACAGAGCGACAGGATAACCACGAAATCAAATATAATCACACTGCAAAAAAAGGCACTGTGTGCAGGAATAAGGAAATGACAGTCCTGCTGTCTCTTACCCTTCTTAGACCCCATCTACAGTGCTGGGTTCAATTTCATATGCCACATTTTAGGAAAGACATTGATAAATTGAAGAGGAACCAGGGGAGGACAGTCAAGATGGTGAAAGGCTTTGAGGTTATGCCATAGAAAGATCGACAGTTGGAAGAATTGGTAATGTTTAGCCTGGAAAAGTTTCAAAGGAGGCACAATACCTTCAATTTTCAAGTGTTTAAAGAATTATCACATGGAAGAGGGGTTAGATGTTTTTTCTTCTTGGCCCCAGAGGGCAAAATGGGAGCAAAGGATGGAAGTCCCAAAGAAGGAAATTTAGACTGGATAAAAGCAACCATTTCCTAATGATTCAAGCAGTTCCAAAAATGAAATGGGCCGTTTTAAGCAGGGTTGGGCCAAATGTTCCTGAGGCCCTTTCCAGATCTGAAAATTCTGTGAAGTGGAGTAGTTGAATTGATGTCTCAGAGAGACATAGCCTTTGTTCTGGGGGCAGAGTGGTTCTCTTTATACCAGCGGCCTCCTGGATGATCAGATCTGACTCTTTGTGTGTCTCTGAGGGAGGAGTACAACAGAGAGATAGAAGGCCTTCCAGGTCAGTCCCCACCTCCTCATCCCCGCTGTCCTAGCAGAGAACCTATGATCCTCACAAATTACCAGATGTCTCACCCATAAATGAAGGGCTCCACTCGGCCTGTGTGTGTGTGTGTGTGTGTGTGTGTGTATGCACGTGTGAACGCACTCACACTCAAGCCAACAATTTATTAAGGACTGTGCATGTATGTGACATCTTGTGCTTTACTGTACGGGGCACGAAGACATAAGATGATACAGCCTCTGCCTTCAGAGGGCTTACAAACTAGTCAATTTCTTCCATGTTTAAAAAGTTCATTGAACAACTTCCATGTTTATTGCAATTTAGTCAACAGACTCGCACAGCCAATCTTAGATGTAGTCAGAGTAGAAATGATCTGAAAAGTTGCAGTAGTCTCCTCTTACCCAATTTTCCTTGGCAACTGAACCAAAATGTCTCATCTCTGTGAACTGAGGCACTGAAGGCAGCCTGCTTATAGTAAGAATTAGATAAATTTTTGTTGATGAATTTGATTGATTGTCTTTACTTCTTAAAAGTTCAGTCTTCTAGGTAGAAATGGAAATTTATCATGTAAATCCTAAAAAAAATTATGTTTTTGTTAGTTCATTTACATTATATGATAAAATTTGTATACTACTGGGACAGAATGATCCCAGATTTACTTTCCCATATGTTTCCTCAGTACTTCACAAACCTAACCTAAATGGAATAGACTTTTATTATTCCAGCCTGGGCTGATACAAAATTAATGAAGTCCCCTAGTTTTGCCTCTGGTTTTCCATCTCCCACCTTAATCCTAGGTGTTTGCCATTTTATACCATATTCTTGTAAATGTCTTGTAAGAAGGTGTTAGTGCAAATAAATTAAGGTATAAGCCCCTTAGGGATATTAATAGGCCTCTGAAACGACACAGAGGTCTTCAAGTTTCAAATTAATGAGTTCTTCGAACAATGGAATTACAGACAATGTAGTTGATACTTGAAGGCAATGGATCTTTACCTCATATAGACCCCTGTATCATTCCATTTGCCTAGCTTGTATAACCTTTAATTCCAAGGCAGGAAACAGGAAGCAAAGTTAAACTCCTTGAAGGCAGAGACTTGTGTTTATTTTTGCTTGCATGATGCCTGGCATGTTAGGGGTGCCAAATGAAAGTTTTTGGAATTGAGCTGTCTCTACAGATTGGGAAAGGGATCTTCCCAGATATTCACTGAGTATCTGGGGTTTAGAAACTGGGAGAATCCAGTCTACAAATGGTGTATGGAGAACTAGAGAAGAGATGGCCCTGAGAGAGGAAGACTAATGATCTGAGAAGGATGGAATCAATCATGTCATTCTCCTGGAAAGTAGAATAGAAGAAATGGAAGGACTTTGGAATTAGTGAATGCATACAACTGCTTCTGGGCAAGAAGTGGAAAATGAAGAGTAAAAAATATAGTAAAGAAAAAGGAATAGGACTCAAGGAGAGATAAAGTATTCCAAGTGAGTATTCTGGAATATAGAAAGTGGAGGCATGGCCTAGACAGAAACTTGGATATGTGTGGTATTTGGTTACATGAAGGAAAAGTGATCATTGCCCATGTAAATCTTTCCTTATGCCAAGGCTACCACAGTCTGAGGCCTCAAAGTCTTGTGTAAAGCTCACTGACATTTTTCATGAATAAGAATGATCTAAATCCTAATATTGACTTTTCCTGTTGTTCTGATCTTCCAGCTCCAACGTCAATCACAGTGCCAACAAGTAAGTAATCCTTCTTTTCTTGAGTCAAAACCATGCCACAATAGGGGAGTTGTTTGTGGATTTCTGGTGATCTTTGGGCATGAAGGAAAGAGGATTTCAGAAGGATACAACAATAGTGTCAATAATATCAGTTGTTTTATTTTCTAGTTGCTCTCTCTTGGTCTTAGTTCTGGGCTCTTTCCCCTGCTTCACAAGTTCAGAGTTAGCACTCAGTGCTAGGGTCAGTAGGAGGCAGTATGGTGTCAGTGTTGGGGTTCAAAGGACTTTGATTCTAGGAAGACTTAGCCATTAGTTACTTGTGTAGCCTCATTATTGTTGTTAAGTTATTTTTCATTCATGTCTGACTCTTTGTGACTCCATTTGGGGATTTTTTTGGGGGGGGGCAGAGACACTGGAGTAGTTTGTCATTTCCTTCTCCAGCTCATTTTACAGATGAGGAAACTGAGGAAAACAGGAAGTGAGTTACTCAGGGCCATGTGGCTAGTAAATGTCCAAGACCGGATTTGAACTCAGAAAAATGAATCTTACTGACTCCAGGCCTTGGACTCTTTCCAATGTACCACCTAGTTGTCCCTAGCTACACCTAGCTGTGTAGCCTTAGGCATATCATTAAAAATGACTAATGAAGTGATTAATTTGGAATCAGTAAGTCCTGGGTTCAAATCTTGCTTCTGACACATACAAGTTGCGGCAAATTTACCTTTCTGAGTGACCCTGGCTCATTTGTAAAATGGGGATAGTAGGATCTGTAGTACCTCCTTCCAAAGGCTTCTGTGGAAATCAAATGAGAAAATGGATGTAAGGTGTTGATTATTGCTATTAACTTCTCTAGGATTAAGTTTTCTCACCTTTAAAGTGGTAATCATAATATCTATTTTACAAGTTTATTGGGGACAAGACCTGTGTTTTTATTTGTTAGGGAGATGTCAACACAGAAATTCTTGAACCAATGCAGATTGGTGCTATTCTCCAACTAAGAGTCTCAGAGAGTACTGGGAGGCTAAGTGACTTACCTAGGGTAACAGCTATCATGCAGGCTATGAATTTAGGTTTTCCAAGGACATTTCTCCATCCATCATACCATATTGCTTCTCTGCTAAACAGATGTGGAAGTGCTTTGGTAAGTATAAGTGATTGGTATCTATGTATCTAATCTATCTATCTACCTATTGATACATACATCTGTGTATATATATATATGTATGTGTGTGTATATATGTTTGTAGATATATTCACACATACATATTGTTGTTAGTCATTTAGTCATATCCAACTCTTTATGATCCCATTTGAGGTTTTCTTGGCAACAATACTGGAGTGGTTTGCCTCTCCTTCTCTAGCTTATTTTTGATAGACAAGGAACTGAGACAACAAAGTTAAGTGACTTGCCTAAGGTCACACAGCTAGTTAATTTCTAAGACCAGATCTGAACTAAGGAAGACAAGTCTCCCTGCCTCCAGGCCTGGCATTCTATCCACTGTGCTACCTAAATGCCCCTTCCATATATGTGTATACACACACATATACATATATACACACACATATATACGTAATAGACACATATGTGTATACACATTTATGCATGTATATGTGTACATAATAAGGTAGCATTATTATATAGTATAGTATAGTATAGCATAGCATAGCATAGCATAGTATAGTATAGTGTAGTGTAGTATAGTATAGGATAGGATAGGATAGGACAGTATAGCATAGCATAGCATAGTATAGTATAATATAGTATAGTGTAGTATAGTATAGGATAGGATAGGATAGGATAGGATAGGATAGGATAGGATAGGATAGGATAGGATAGGATAGGATAGGATAGGATGGATAGTATTGTCAGAGAGACTACATAGTGTGATGGAAATTCCTTGGAGGCAAGGCATCTGAATTCATTTCCTTAGCCTTGCCACTTACTACGTGACCTTAGACCTTATACATTTCACTTCTCACATTCTTTATACATCAAATAAGAGGGTTGGACTAGTTGGTACAAGAGGTCCTTTAGCTTTAATATTCTATGATTTTGTGATTATTTGGACTAAATCATTCAGATTAACAGGGGTTAAATCCTGGTTCACCTTTAAATTAGATTCTGTAGATGCTACCCAAGAGGTCAATGGTCGAGGTAGAGTGCCATCCACAGATGTTAATAAACAATATTACATCAGTTCATCCTAGCAACAAATTTCAGTCAGAGTGTTATTCTGGTCAAAATTGTGTAGGAAAGAAGAAAAGAATGAGTGGGTATGGAGAAATTAGGAGTAAAACTCCAAACAGATGCATAGATCAGAGAATTTTACAACTACAAAGGTCCTCTCCAACTCTCATTTTATTTAATTAAAAAAATTTTATTGACAACAATTCTCACTTTATGTATGAGGAAAGCAAGGCCCTAAGAAGTAACTTGTCTAAGGTCTCACAGGCAGTGATGGAGTCAGGACTGAAGCCCAAGCGTCTTGACTCTGTCGACTTGATCATGTTACCAACTGATCCTTTTTCCCCCTTTGTAGCTGCTCTACCTTGTGGAAGTCTACTTGTCCAGCCCAAAGGGACGTTTTCTAGCCCGTCATATATGGAAAATTATCCACAGAGTGTGAAATGTGTCTGGGAGATTGAAGTGCCAAAGTCCTACCAGATAAGCCTTACCCTGAAAACATTTGAGTAAGTGAGAAAACAACTGGATTATCGATATTGAGAAAATTCTCAGTCCATCTTTAACCAGGGAGGATCTTAATTGGTTTGTTGGATGTTGATTTCTATCAGATTTGGAAAACTGGGTTTTGCATTTCATTGTCCTACCCATATTATTCATGTGGAAACTTTAATCCCTTTTATAATGCTGGTATTGGAGGAATAAGACTAAAACTGGCCAAATGAGAAAGTTGGATTTTAGTTGCTTTCTGCCACATGAAATCATAACTCTCAGCAAAACTGTGAAACTGGCTGAATTGCTCTTGGCATCCTTAAATTCCCTTTATGTACCCTTTCTTGCTTTCACTGTTTAACAATGTCAGAGCTAGAAAAAAAACCTTAGAGGTTATCTAGTCCAATTTCATTTGAGGGGCAACATGAGAGAGTGCTGCATTTGGGGTCAGAGCACCTTGTTCAAATTCTGCTCTGTCTGTTACATATAAGACCTTGGGCAAGTCATTTTTCCTTTATGAGTCTCAGATTCCTCCATTTTTAAAGGAAGGAATTGGGTCAAATGGTCCCAGAAATCCTTTTTAGCTCTAAATCTATGGACCTATGATTTCTATTGGATAGAAATTATTTGCAATCAGTTAGTGGAGGATTGGGATTAGCAAGCAGACTTGATAATTCCCAGTCTGGTGTTGTCTTCTATACTAGTTTATTTCTCAGTATGTTGTGGCAAAATAATAATAACAATAATCATAATCATAATCATTGTACAGTTTGCATTTCCAAGTCACATCATCAGATGCTACAGTTGATAACACAGGAAACACAGACATTTAGCTGTCAGAAGATTTGTTACTTAATAGAAGCTACTCACACCCTTACCCCTACCAAGCTCAAAGAAATCTTTTGAACTCTAAAAAGTAAGAGTTTCTATTTATACTGGCCTTACTTGTGAGCTTATCTGCATTTCAGCCTTGCTACAAAACTTTACCATTGTTTAGCCTACAAGACTGTGCGTTTGTTAGCCTGGTAGCATGCACTGAGATGAACAGGATTTGAAGAAGCAAGAGCAAAGAAGAGATTGTGACTCATCCTTATGGGAAGACTAGAGGACAGTTTCTAAGATGGAGGTACTCATGTCAAAAGAGGGAAGATAAGTAAGCCCCAGTGACCTCCTGCAATAGATATAAGTGAATCTGTTAAATGGAATGCTAATATGCTAATAACAATGCATATTCTTCTGACAGAGCAATGTTAGTCCCCGAGGGAGGGATCTTTAATGGTGGAATTTTAGACACCATTTTGCCTACGTAGGGTCCTCCATTAATAAGCTGTCTCTAGGGTGCCCAACCTAATTACTCCAGTTAGCAATAGCCTCGCCCCTTGGATTTCACATAGTTCTATGGTTTTCTAACTTTCTAATGTATATATTAAGCAAGGATGTATATATTGTAGCTGCCTGTGTTGTTGTAATCCTACTAACAGACTGTGAAGAAATGGATTTATTAATATATTAGTTTTCCTGAACTTTTTTTCCTCTTCTCCTTTTTTAAAATTTTATGACAAGAAATGGCTTTCTAAGAAGGGAGTAGGAAAAAAGACACAGTGGGAAATGTAAACGATGACAAAACCAAAGATATCAATAAAGATTTACTTTGGAAACAAATAATCATAAACTTCAATATAGAGTATAGGCAAAACAAGGGAGCCCTTGTTTCTCATGGGTTTGTCCTAGAGAATGAGACCATTGTGATTATATGCTAGAGTTAAAACCCTACTACCTTACTCAGATTCTTACTCGGATTCCCTCAAACTCATGTTACTATTTAAGCTACAAAACCATCCAGCAGAGCAGAGATAAATGGTGAAATCACCCTTTCCTGGAGCTCAATACTCCAGTGGTCAGGATTCTTCTACTCCACCTCCGCCAGGCCCTCAGAGTCCCTAGGGATCTCATTCAATGTTAAAAAGCCAAGGCCATACTCTTTCTCTCTCAGGCGAGGGCTAACCTAATAGATGCTGAACATTTCTGAAGAAAGTTGGCTGGGACTCTCAGGCAGGGTTCCAAACTGGAGCCCTTGCCTTTGTAAGAATTACTATGGCCTTGGTTTTTGAACATTGAGTGAAATTCCTAGGAACTTTGAGATCCTGGACGACGTGGAATAGAAGAATATTGGCCACCAGAGTTTTGATCTCAGGGAAAGTGTGACTCCACCACTCATCTCTGATCTGCTGAATGGCTTTATTATTTAAATAGTAGCATGGCTTTGAGGAAATCAGAGCATGAGTCTGAGTAAGGTAGTAGGGTTTTAACCCTAACATAAAACCCCAGTGGTCTCATTCTTTAGGAAAAGTCTATGAGAAAAGAGGGTTCCATTGCTTTGCCTGTACCCTATGATGAAATTATCTGATTATTTATTTTCAAAGTAAATTTTTATTAATATCTTTTGTTTTCACATCACTTATATATCCCACTGTATTTTTCTCCCACCCTTTCTGGAAAGCCATCCCTTATAGTAAGAAAAAAGTTGAGCAAAGCTATCAAAAAATCTCATGTTATATTCAGTTACCCATATGCATGGTCCCCCACCTCTGTAAAGAATCAGGTGAGGTATCTTCTTTTTTTGAGGCTAATCACTAATCAGTATCAGTCATTTGTGTCAATATGATGCAAAAGAAACTTGTTGGGTTAATATGTTTTCAATTAGGTGTTTTGTTGACATCTTGATACAACCCCAAATAGCTCTGTTTATCTCTTTAAAGAGTATGACACCAGAATAAATATTTAGATTTTTTAAAAAGGCAAATCACACTGAATACCAAAGAACATAAATCTTTCTCTTAGACAGAGGTTCTCAAAGTGTGGACTCCTGAGGATCCCCAAGACCTCTCAGGGGAACCATTAGGTCAAAACTACTTTCATGGTAATACCAAGATATTTTAATTTCTAATATTGAAAATATGCCAAGATACAACCCACTAAACAAAAATTTTGGGGGGGTCCACAATAATTTTTGATAGCGTAATAGAGTTCTGAGGCTAAAAGTTTTATAACTCTTGCTCTAGGGAGTAGAGAAAAATCTCCCACTTCCCCATTATAATGACTAGGGCTAAGGGCATCTCTGTAGCATAGTAGAAAATTCATTGAATTTGGCATTTCAATTCAAGTCTTCAGTCTGAATCCTGGTTTTATCACTAACTAGCTATATGACCTTGGAAAAGTCACTTGACTTCTTTGAAACTTGGGTTGTTCATCTATAAAATGGGGATGAGACTACCTGTCTCTTACTACCTTGAAGAGTTGCTATTAAGGTCCACATGACAAATTATGTGAAGGACTTTTTAAAATGAAAATGATATTTCTAAATATCAGACATTATTATGCAAAAAAAACAGGGACAAATTCAAACGTATTTAGCACCTATGATTTAACAGGCATTCTACCATCACCACCACCCTCCTCTCAGTTTGACAGATGATAAGCTTTAGCCTTATTGCAACTCAGAACTCCTGAAATCAAGCAACCCACCAACTTCAGCTTCCCCCAGTAGCAAGACTTACAGGCATGTGCCACCATGTTTCATATCATTTCTCTTGAAAAAGTTGACCATTAATGTATGAATGTCCCAAATGCCTGAGTGATGATATGACCCCTATTTTAATTTCAACTTCACAGGGATGAACACTCCCTTAGCTGCTCTTCGAGCCATGTTGACATCTTTGATGGATCCCACAACTCATCTGATCTGCTAGGGCGTTTCTGTGATGCTTCCAATGAGACATTTTTGTCTCCTTCCAACAAGATGAAAGTACAATTTTCTAGTGACTCATTTGTCACCAAATCTGGATTCCAGGCTTCTTATTTTGCTCTTCCACAGGATAATAATGATACAGGCAAGTGAAAAAAAAGACATGTTTATATCTGCCCACTCCTACTCTTTCCCCAACCCACTAATCTCAGGTTGCATAAGTTCGGGGGGGGGGGGGGGAAATCACCTCATTTATAATTCATGCTCATATATAGTCTTATCTAGCCTGTGTTTAGAGGAATGTTCACTGATCTGAGGCTCAGTCCAAATTGTTGACATTGCATGTCTTCCCTTTTTCTTGGCTTATGAGATTTGGGTGGTAGATGAAAAAGGAAACAAAAGAGGGAGAGAAAGAATTATGCAGCCAACTTCAGCGAAGCAATACTCAGTTGAAATAACAACAAAAGCAGATCATTTTTATACAATGCTTTAAAGTTACTGGGTCCTTTATATATATTATCTTATTTGATCCTTATAATAATCCCATGGGATGGGTAGCATAAATTCTATTATCCTCTTTTTACATATGATTTAGTTTAGGTTGAAGATTCAAAGTGATTTGCCCAGGATTACAGAGTCAGCAAATAGTAGGGACACTATTGAAACTCAGGTCTTCTGACACAACATTCAGAGTTCTTTCCATAATGCCACACCTCCTCAGAATAAACTCTGTAGTTTAAGTAGCCACATTCATGTTATGTAGGCAGTATGGCTCAGTAGAGTCACAAAGACTTAGGCTCAAATCTTGATTCTGACAGTTATTAGCTGTTTTGCTTTAAGTAAGTCTTCTAATCTTTGTGTGCTTTATAAATGATAGCAATTCCTTGGAATTTGTTTATTGAAGTATATATGGGTTTAGATCTGAAACAGGGTAAGGAGCTTCTACATCTGGAATTATGCATATAATTGAAACCCCAGATGCTTCATGCATTCATGTAATAAATTAATTTACGGCCATTGTAAATTCTTTTGTAAATCTGGATGAGGACCTCAGGAAAATCCCAGTAGAGGTGAGACTGACTAGGAGAATGTGGCCAGACTGAGCAGGGGACTAGCACTTTACAACTGATAAGCCCTACTGTTTCCTCAGCAATATACCAGTAAAGTCATTGCAATCATCTGTTTCTGATTCCTCCTCACAATGGATCTCTGAGCTAAGTGATTGTTGTTAGCTTTACAGACAAGATCCAGATCTATAAAGTATTTGGTGTGATTTAGCAATTCATTCAGGACTATGAGGCTGCAACCCAAATTTCTGTTCTATTGCTCAATCCAAAGGAGTCATTCTTTGCCTCTGTAGAAATTTCCTTTAATAACTTAGCGCCAATGACAGATCTGGAAGTAAAGTTTGTATGTCTCATTGGGGAACAGAGTTTTCAGCCTTGCCTGAATAAAAAAATGTGCCCATCACTGAGGTCCGGTGTTACCGATTCTAAGCAAAATAAGAAAAAAATTAAGCCACCTTTAACTCACTAAAGCTGGCCCCATACCACCATTCCCAGCAGGTTTCAGGCAATGTCTGTATTTTATGTGATGACACCTTGTCGTGGATTTGTTTTTTCTTATATTTCCATAACAATGTATATTTTTCAAAGATTGTTCAAATACATAGAAGCATAGATTTAAGAGCTATAAAGGATCTTCAGGCCAATGAACCTAACCTCCTCACTTCCCAAATGAGGAAACTGAGTCAAAGAGAGGTTAACTGACTTCTTCAGGGTCACACAGTTGAGTACCTGAATCAGGATTTGAATTCAGATCTTCTATGACTCCAAGGCCGGTGCTCTATTCAGTACTCCATACCTCCTCCTCTGAGGTCATCTATTCCAACCCCTTCATTTGACAGATGAAGAAATGGAGACCTAGAGAGGCCACATAGCTTGTTTAAGGTCACACAAGTAGTAATTAGAAGAGTCAGGGGTCAAATTTTGTTCTTTTGACTCCAAATCCAGATGTTTATCCACTGTGCTATGTTTCCTCTTATAATAACCTCACATGGTCCCAACTAATCCTCACACAAATCCTATAAGTCAGATTCATGTTTCTGACCCCATTTAACAAATGCAGTCATTGGAACTCAGAGAGGTTAAATAATTTGGCAAAGACCACATGGGATAGCAAGCAGCAGAGCTTAAACTAGCACTCAGGACTCTTGTGTAAGAATATGATTTCCCTCCTTCTCCTCTAGCATTGTCATGCACAGAAGATCAGATGTATGCAGCAGTCAGTGAGCAATATCTGCAGTCACTAGGTTATAGTGCTCAGAACCTATCTTTGTACAACTCATCCTGTGAGCCTGAAGTCATCACAAACTACATCATATTCAGCATCCCATTTAATGGTTGTGGAACTGTCATACAGGTGAGAAATCATGAAGCTCAAGTACAGTCAAGCCACAGAACTCTAGAATTGGACACAATCAGGGGTCATTGGGATGCCTGAGAATGTTGGGTCCTACTTCATCACATGAGACTGAGGGAAGTGAATAATAAATAATAGCTCCCATTTATGAAGTATTAGAAGGTTTACAAAGCATTTTTCACAAAACAATCCTGTGAGGTAAATAAGACAGGTATTATCCATTTAACAGATGTGAGCTCAAAGTCTTGAAACGACTTGCCTAATGTCATACAACTGATATGCATCTCAACCAAGATGCGATCTCAGGTCTTCTAACTCTAATTCCAATGTGCTTTCCATTACATTCCATCTTGCCAAAAGTCACAGGGCTAGTAAATGATGGAATTGGGTCAACAACCTAGCTTTCCCCATTCTATATTCATTGTTGTTTCCAATACACCCTTCTCAGCCCTTGTATGCTCTTACCACTGCTATGCCCCCCTCCCCATTCATGAATATTTCTCCACAAAATGCAAAAATACAAACTAATTTAAACATTAGCCTCAGGAGAATATAATTAGGATGTGAAATTCAATTGAAATATGTATATATATATATATATATATATATATATATATATACATACATACATATTTTCAAAGTATTTTGAAAAATCTTGCTTAATGATTAAACTGTGGGTGAAGGCAGTATAGAAAAAAATGTAAATTAAACTTAAAAGCAAAAATTGAACATTTCCTCTTTTATTTTGACTATAATCCTACAATCATAAAATACAAGTGGGACTGGCTAGTACTATCCAACCTTAGCTATTTTCTCTACTCTCTATAGATAGATGAAGGTAGAACTTTAAAATGTTTTATTTCAAACAGGCATAGAGGGTGACTTTCATGTAAGCCATCCCAGACCACCAATTTTCCATCAGTTTGACAAAGAACCCTACCAGGGCCTTTGGCTCCTAACGATATACACATAGTAACCAACCCCTGGGTAAGAACTCAATTCTCCCAGGTATAGAGAAGATATAACATCCCATTCTGGTTCAGCAACAGCTTTCTCAAACACAGAGTAAAATACACAGAATTATGACATTGAGGATGAAGTATCAGATCACTAGACTCTGTCAGGGTACATTTCCTTAGGGCATTAAAACAACATATTCTTCTACAAAAAGGTCTAGACTTGTAAACTTAGAGAACAACCTTTAGGGTACTGAGGATGGCCCCAGTAAAATAATCAGCAAAGAGGGAGGACTTAAAGTCTGGGCCTACCTTTGCTACATCTCTTCCAAAAAAGTAAGACTGCTTTTTCACCTTTGCATTTTAAGTATGCCTGCCATATAAGCTTTGCTTAACTGTGTGGGCTTTAACTGTGGTGAACTTGCATCTTTCAATGTGTAACATACCAGTGTCTTGTACATAGTAGGCACTTTATAAATGTTTGATTGATCAATATCAATTAACATCATAATGGGGGTCCTGGTCATTGGCCACTGACAGAGTCAGCACCTTGGACAGCAGTCAGTTCTTCAACTGCTGAAAAAGATTATCTTTCTATTCTGGCTGCCATTTTTTATTTGTCACAAGATCTAAAAGAAGACTACATTCTGTAAAATTGTGTAATGCTATTGCTCTAAAGATTAATTATCTTGCCTACAACATAAATGACTAAAGGTTAAAAGTGTACAAGGATTACTGGAAGAACAGGTATCTATGAGCTGTGATTATATAGCAATGAGGGTGATTTTTATGAGTGGATCATGGAAATACTCTCTCAATATATATTTTTACCTTGCGCATTCCTAAATCATATACAAGTAATGTTTTGGATAGTCCTGTTCTCCTCCTTAACATGAAAACTGGAAAGCAAACCATATATCACCTCTCAACCTAGATGTTTTCCTTTCTGAACATTTTTCTTAAAAATCACTATACCTAAAATAAAAATATGCACCAGAAAACTGCTGAAGAAAAACAACCTTTTCTTGCTTAGTTAGCTCTTCAAGGCAACTTGCAGCAAAGCCCAGATTTTGAAGAGTCAGTGGTTGATCTATAAGAGTCAGGGAGACTACTCCCAGACTTGAAGGGTAAAAGTAGTAGGAGAGAAGAGGAGCTAGAAAGGGAAAGAGACAAAAGAACATCAGGGAAAAGTTCTCTTTGTCACAGATAACCCAGTTCAAGGCAACAGTGAGCCATTGGGGTGAGGAGACATTGGTGCAGTGAATAGAGCACCAGCCCTGGAATCAGGAGGACCTGAGTTCAAATCCAGCCTCAGACACTTAGCACTTACTACCTTGTGACCTTGGTCAAGTCACTTTGCCCCAATTGCCTTGCCTTCTCCCCTCCAAAAAAAGCAAAAAAAAAATAAACCACCAAAAAACAGTGAGCCATCACTGCTGTGATAGTCATCAGAGAGGCTAGAGTGGACTGAAAGAGTTTAAGGTTCAAAGTTAGGATCTTGAATTTGCCAGGGTGAGTAATTACAGATTTTAAGGAGGGTCTGTTATAACTTCATGCTTTTAGTTCTTTTGATAGAATATAGTTCCTAAAACATTGCTTTATTTTTGTCTTTAATTTGATAAGGAAAAAAATGACACCATCATCTACTCCAATGTGATTTCCACGAACCAATCCAGCAAAGTCATTTCCAGGTTAAAGAACTTCCACTTACATCTCTCCTGCAGAATGAATAAGAATATCATGGTAGAAGTCAAATACTTGGCAAATGACTCCATTGATATTGCCAGATATCAATATGGCCATTATGGCCTGAAGGTTTCATTTTATGAATCTCCATTGTTTGAACATCCAGTGACTGAATCCCCATACTATGTACAACTCAACCAGGATGTTTTCTTTCAACTCATGCTGAGGCAGTTTGACCCAAATCTGATGCTTTCTGTAGATACTTGTGTGGCCTCTCCTTATGCTGATGATTTTAAAACTGTGACTTATGATCTAATTCGACATAGGTAAGAACTCTGTATAGCAATTAATTTTTTTTTTAATGTTAATTTCCTTTGGTTTATGATAAACAGAAGTGGAGGATTAATTAAAGGGGATTCTATTTATCTGCTGCTTTCATACACTAAAACCAATTTGAAAAAGGAAAAAAGTCAACCTGATGCTTGTAGAAATTCTCTAATTAGAAATAGCAACAATGGCAGCAGCTCACATTTAGATGGTATGCCCCATTTTACTAAGTATTTTCCTCAAGAAAAACCGTGAGACAGGTAGTGAAAATATTTCCCCCATTTTATAGATAAAGAAACTGAGACTTTGAGACACAAAGTAATGTGCCTAAGGTCATATGGGTAGCAAGTGAAGAGCAGGATACAAGATTTCTTACTTTTCCAGGGCTCAATCCATCATTCATACTGCCTTTAATGAGTACTAAATAAATCTAATTCAATTGAAATTTTAAAAAATCAGTTATCTGAATTCAATCTTTATTAGCAAAAAGAAAGGAAAGTGAGTGGCAATATAACTATTTGATACATATATAAACTTTTTAAAATAAAATTTATTATAATTAACTTTCACCAGAATTAATATTTCTCTAACAGCAATAGGAAACATTAAAAGGATGTTGAATAAAGTAGTGACCCAATGAAAGAAACACAAATCTAGTAGTAATGTGCTGTGTAAATCTGAAGAAAAAGATTGGAGTCAGGATGATCAGCTAGAAAACTGGTAGTAGACTAAATCCAGGCATAAAGGGATGAGGACTTAGAACAAGAAAGTGGTGGCTGGAAATTAAGAGAAAAAATGAGTGGGAAAGGCATTAAGAAAGAATTCCTAGGTCATGAAGATTGATTGGATCCAGAGAGACTGAAGGAAAATGCATCATCTTCATCCTCACTGATACTTTTTTTTAGTAGCTACAGGGGTCCTTGTACAAGTTTATATCCTATAAAGGATACAAACAAGTAAGTATAAGACTTAATCTCTGACCCTTAAGGAAGTATGATCTTCATGTAAAATAGATTAAATGAAGAAAATTTTAAAAAATAATTATTAAAAAATAAATTCATAATACTAACTGATGTACCCAGTAAGTTCTTCATGCACATAATAGGAGTTCAAATTAAGGATAGATCACAATAGCTTTAAATTAAAGTATGAGTAGGGATTAGATAAGTAGGAGATAAATGGTATTTCAGGCAATAGGAAAAGAATGAGAGAAGACACAGAGGAGGCAATGTGTGTGACCTTTCCAGGTAAAGTGAGCAGTTCATTTTGGATGGAGTAGAGACTAATGAAATACAGAGAGAAGAGAATCAATTGTAGCCTGATTGTGGAAGACATTGAATATAAGGCTAAAAAGATTTCAATTTTATTCAGTTGCAATGGGGAGCCATTGAAGGCTGTGATTTTGGTGGGGGTGTGGGGATTGAGACACGAATAAAGGTAGGTTTCAGAAACATGAGTGCAGTGGTGCCCTAGAACAAATTAGAAGAGGCAGAGTTCAGTTAGGAAGTAGTTGTAACAGTCCATGAGTAAAATGGTGAAAGCTAAATGAATTAGGATGGTGGTAATGGTAATGGAATGGAAGAGATAAAGAACTAACATAACTTGGTGACAAATTGGATTTGGGTCACACAGGGGAGGGCAGCAGATGATTCTAAGGTTTTAAGCTTGAATAATTGGAAGACTGGTGGCATCATAAACTACAATAAAATTCTCAAAAAGGAGCTGAATTTTGGTGAAAGATGAGTTTGGCTTCATACATGTTGAATTTGAAGTTACAGTGCAGTTTCCAAGTTGAAATATACAGGAGATAGTCAGAAATGTGAGATGGTAACTTAGAAATAAGGCCAGTTAGAGATAGTAACAGGAATTATCCACAGAGATATGATGCTTGAAAGCATGAAAATAGATGATCTATCAGAGGGAGAGGCAAAAAATAACTGCAAGAGATCCTATACATGATTGCACGCCACCATGGGGGGGGGGGAAGGGAGGGGAGAAAATCTGAAACTCAAATGATTGTGGAACTGAATCTTGTAAATTAAAAGTAAATAAGTAAATAAAAAAATTTTTTAAAAAGTCAAAAAAAAAATAACTGCAAGGTTTCAAGTATGGATAACTAGAAATTTGTTGGCTCCATTTACAGGTTGGAATGAGGAGCTGAAGTGGATATTTACCCACTATTCGCATTCATCTTCCTTCATGTTCTCTTTAGTTAAGATTTATGCCTCTGAGAAACACAGATTTCCTTCTGCTAAATATCAAGTTACACTGTGCTCTAGACAGTTTCATCTCAGATTTCCCCTTATTACAAACCAGCAGAAGAGATGTCTTGTCTCACTTTAATTTTATTTTCCAGATGTGTGAGTGACCCCACCTATACTGCTTACTCTTCTTCAAACCCAAATGTTGTCAAGTTTAAGTTTAATGCCTTCAAGTTTCTTAAACAACATGATGCCGTCTATCTAAAGTGCCAAATGGTCATATGCAGAGCAGATGATGCCTCCTCTAAATGTCTACAAGGCTGCACCCTCAGATCAAAACGAGAAATACGCCCTGAGAGGGACAACTTGGATGTTGTGGTGGGACCAGTTCGTCTACAGAGGGAAACATCTCTGGAAGAAAAGACTGGTAATTGGAACTCATCTGTCACTATGTAAACTCTTCATAACCCAAATGCTGCCTACCATTCTAGTCTTCTTGCACATTCATCCCCTTCACACACTTTATGATCCAGAGACACTGGCTTCCTTGCTGTCCCACCCACCTGAACCTCCATCTTATGAATCCCTGCACTTTCATTGACTGCCCCCATGATTGTAGTGCTCTACCCCTCACATTCACTTCTTGACTTCTTGGGCTTCCAACAAGCTTCAGCTCAAGCCTTATTTTCTGCAAGAAGCTTTTCCTGGTCCCCTCAACTGCTAGTGCCTTCTCTTCTCATATCTATCTATCTATCTATCTATCTATCTATCTATCTATCTATCTATCTATCTTTCTATCTTTTTATCTATTATCTCTCTCTCATCTATAATCTATTTATTTATCTTTCTATCTCTCATCTATCCTTCCATCTATCATCTCTCTCCATATAAATGTGTGTATGTATATATATGTATGTATATATATATATATATATATACACACACACATATATATATATGTAGTATATGTCTAGTTATTTACATGTTGTCTCTCCCATTAGGATGCATTGTGCCTTTCTTTGTCAGGACTTTAGCACAATGTGCTGACATGATGCCTGGCATAGAATAAGTGCTTAGTATATGCTTGTTGACTGACTAACAGCATGTAAGTAATCTGCTGCTTTTTTCAATCATGAAACTTCAAAGGCAGTTTCAAACTATTTAAGTAGATATTTGTTACTGACATAAAATATTTATCTAATCTTTAGGTATTTTCTACAACTCATAAAATTCCTAGACAAAAAATGCAATAGGTTTTGCCTATGTAATATCAAACATCTGGACACTTGGAGACAACTAGCTGGTTGGCTTGTATCACATAGACATGAAATTCCACATAGGGTTATCTTTGTCTTTATTTTTAGATTCCATTTTTAAGTATATCTAAACTTACTTGCTTTAGCAAGAATGTAGTATGGTATAGTGGATAGAGTTTTGGACCCAGAGGGGTCAAATCTTGCCTTGGATATTTATTAGCTGTGTGACCTTGGGCAAGTCACTTAATTCTTCTGAGCTTTGATTTCATCATCTATGAAATGGGAATGATAATGCCACTCTCTACCCTACCTCACCCCAGGTTGATGTAATGATCATGTGAGATAAGGTATGTAAAGTGCTTTTTAAATCTCAAAGATCTGTATAAATGTGAACTATTACTATTTCTAGGGCAGCTAGGCAGTGCAGTGGATGGACTGGTAGGCCTAGAGTCAGGAAGATTCATCTTCCCAAGTTCCAGTCTGGTTTCAGACATTTACTAGCTGTGTGACCCTGGCCAAGTCACTTAACCCTGTTGGCCTCAGTTTGTTTATCTGTAAAATGAACTGGAGAAGGAAATGGCAATTTATTCTAGTATCTTTGACAAGAAAACCCCAAATGGTGATGAAGAGCCAGAAACAACAACAAAAATTATTATTTGTACAAAGTCTGGAAAACTGTACTCATCCTTATTATATTTTGTAGAACTGCATAATTGCTATAGCAAATGCGTGTAATTGGAAGAAAACAAATTCAATTTATGTGATTAAAAAAATTAGTCCCAAATACTAGCTCTGCATTCCATTGAAAGTCTCAATAAATTATTATCTACAACTCAGATACATTAAGCACTATCATTCCAGATATTCCATGGGTTTGATTGGGATACCACATATATTGGAGATGGAAAATGAATTTATGACCTTTCCAATATTGATTTAATGTCATTTTGCTACCAATAATGATAATTCACATATCTAAAGTGAACTATTTCATCTCCAAATCATTGATGATCTCTAGCTATCACTTTTCTCATTGGTGAAATTGGAATAATGTTTATCATACCTATCTCCACCATTTCAGGAAAACCCCAGCCTCTCAGAAAACTCCAGCTTCCTTTTACTTCCTACTGACAGCCTTGCCAACCAATTTACCACATTCCCCGTGCCAAACCTTTTTGTTTGGTAGCATGATCAAATAAACTCTGTCACCTTTCCTGGGTTAGGTATATAAACCTACCCCTCCAACCATTCCTATAACATTTCTTATCTAAGTGTCCATCTTTAGCTGTCACTCCCTTATATGTATTATCTTCCTCTATTAGAATGTAAGTTCCTTGAAGCTAGGGACTATTTTTGCTGTTGTATTTGTATCTCCAGAGCTTAGCATAAGTTTTTTAATTTATTCATTCCTTCTTACAATATTTTAAATTGTTTCTTCACAAGCACTTTGATAGGTATGATAAGCATTTTTCTAATTCTACCAATGAGAAAAGTAATAACTAGAGATCTTCAATGAATTGTCTTCAAACAGGCAAGTCACTAATACTAATTCTAAACCTAGAGCTCAAAATGTTTCAGTTTGTAACTCAAACCCAGGTCTTCCAACTAAAAATCCAATGTTATTTCCAAATCTAAAATCAGAAGAACTGGTTTCAAATTCCAGCTCTCCTACTTATTACCCTGAGAATGTATCTTAGGTATACAATGTGGGTGATACCAACCCCTGGTGGGTGCTGGGGGGATGGTAGTAACCTCCAATGCAATTTGGGGGCATTGAATGAAAATAAGGGGGTGGGGGAAACACAAGGAAAGAAGAGAATTTTTAAAAACCATTCATGTAGGTTTCATCTGTGTGTAACACAGTTGAAGTCATAGTGATTACATTATTTTACAAATAAACACACAAATTGCAAGTTATAATTGATCAGTGGTAAAGTCTGCCTACAGGTCTTAACAAGCAAGTGTTGGCAGGTGAGTGTATCTTGGATTGACGGGAAGTCCAGCATGCATTGGCAGGAATTTGTGCTTGTATTGACATTTTTACAATCTTATATTATAATTACCTGATGCAATATTGCATCATCAAAATTTCAATGCAGGAAGAAACCTCACAAATTTACAATAAATTATCCAATTTAAGATGTCATTTAAAATATATTTTTTGAAATGACGCAAATTTTAAAAAAAATTAAAGGGTTAAAGAAAGTAGATTTCCGGGGGGGGGGGTGCTGAGTAATTTTTTTAAAAAAGGGGGGCAGTAGGCTAAATAAGTTTTGAAACCTCTGATCTATGACTTGATTAAAAAAAAAGTCTAGTAGGCAGAAAAGTTAATGCCACTTATTTTTCTGGCTCCCTAAAGTGAGTGGAATTTCTCTCTTCATTTGCAGCCATAATCAGTGGATCCCCTCACAAAAATGGAAGAAGATACAGTTTCCTTCTTGGGACTACAGTGCTGCTGGCAATTCAAATGTGTTGTTTCTGAAAAAAAATTTCATTAAAAAGGAGCTGGGGTCATACATTAAGTGGAGCTGAAAGCAAGGATGTTCCTCATGAAGTTGCAATTTGTTTCTGAACAAAGCTAGTTTAAGTAGTTTCCAGAATTTGCAGTGTCATATAGAAGAGAGAATAATTAGTCTGAAATAGGTAAAGGTATCCTTACAGAGTGGTGTTTATGTGCATATATATGTGTGTCTTAAATGGTGACAATAAATTAGCATATTTAACATAACTGTTGAGTGTTCCGATATTGATTTTGGATTTTTTACCTTTGGGAAATTTGTTATGTCTGTAGGCCTTTTGCTCCCAGGATCTTCCCTTTCACGAACTATCTTCCCTTTTTTACCTGCTCTTGGCTGCTGCATCCTACACTAGCTTTCCTGAGGCAACTCCAGTGCCTTGTTGGGTGCATCTAATGCTGATCTCTTATTGGCTTCACCAGCCAGGATTTGGTACAGTGTGAATGAATACAAGTGAATGATACACTTGGACCTGAGTTTGAATCCTGCTCTGTTCTTTATTATTTGTATGATATTAGACAAATCATTTAACGTCTTTCCGTATTACTTTGCTCATCTGAAATGAAATGCTTTACTAGACAATGCCTGAGGTCCCTTCCGAGGCTAGAGCAATGATCCTATGATCCTATGAACTGCAAGCCCAGAAGAAGTGATCACCTTCTGAAAGGGTTAAATCTCAGTAATGATCAATGACACAAATAGGTGGATGACCAATTTGCCTGCATGGATGGATGCTTAATATGCTTCTGTAACCTTAGAATATTCTGCTAGAAGAGAGCTTAGAAATGATTTATTCTGACTCTTTTTTTTTTACAAATGATAAATCTGAAGGTCAAGAACGTACTGACCCAAAGTCAGACTTTTATTTTGGCACTTTGCTTTCATTGTCTGTAGTCTATAAATGAGTGCCTCATGATGACTTCTTAATTCAAGCAAAACAATGGTAGTTTGGGAATTCCCATGCATTTTTTGGACAGATAAAGTGAATTGTGCTAATACTCTTTTTATCAATTAATGATAAAATAATAGGAAAGGGCACAAGCCATTGTTAAAGCTTAGATGTGCATGATACCATGGAAAGAAGGCTAGATTAGGAGTCAAAAGCATAGAATCAAATTCTGGTTCTGACTCACACTTACTTATGTGGTCTCGGGCAAATTACTTCACTCCCATAGGTCTCAATTTCCTCATCTATAAAATGTGAAAGATTGAACTAATACCAAAGGTTCTTCTATACTTCCTAACTTGCTTAATAATTACCAGGGAAGCTAGGTTTTTGGTTACTAAAAAGTAAAAAAAAAATTAATATATCAGAACATAAAGGGCTAGAAGCTCTTGGAGTAGAAATTCCCTCTGCAAATACAGATCATAACCTGTATATGGTTTATTAGACTGACCATTGGAAGTAGCCTGAAGTACAGACAGAGTAAAAACTTCACTAGGGTCAAAGAGCTCTTGTCAGAAGCAGATGTGAATCCATGTCTTCATAAACATAGGGAGGAGTGGGCTAGAGTTTGGGTTGCACCACATAATAGTTTTGTCATCTTGGGCAACTTACTTCAACTATCTGCACCTCAGTTTATACATATGTAAAATGAAAGGTTTGGATTAGATTATTTTAAGGTTCCTTCTAGTCCTATCATGTCAGGAATCAAGTTATCTTAAATGTAACAGTTGTGTGGGAGGCTGGTGTCAGTAAGTGAGAGGGAGCCAAGGCAATCAGAGTTCTGGTACCCTATATATTGTCCAAACTCTCATTAATATTCTGCTGCTCTATTCAAGTTATTATAGATCTTAGCACCCTAGCCATAGAATGTGAGAACTGAAAGACAGAGATCATTCAGTCTAATTCCCCAGCTTTGTAGGGGAGGACACTAATCCCTCCTCCCTCCCCTAGAATAGGGAAGTGGCTTGCTTAAAACTACACAGTTTATCAGTGGCAGGGAGAAGAGTAGAAGTTAAATCTTTTGACTTTTAGGTCAGTATGTTTTCTATTATGTCATTTGAAACTGCAATATAGAGTGGGAGAGGGGCCGCTGAATTTGGAGTGAGAAAGCTTTGGTTCAAATCTCAGTATTGTCCCCTACTAGCTACATGGCCTTGAATGAGTCACAGTCTAAGACAAATTTTTTTCATTTTAAAAGGAGGGGATTGGACCAATTATCTCCACTGACCCTCCTTATTCTATTTCCTACTACTTTTAAGTAAAACATTTTTATTGAATGGCTTTAGCCACTTGGAGAAGTAGCATACCAAGTGCCTGGCGCCTTGGTGAAGGGAAGGGCTGCACTGATTGTTAAAGTGGAATTTCTCATCTCAAATGGAACTGTGAACCAAAAGCTGTTTTAAAACAAGAGCTGTGGATTAAAATTCCCGGTGAATGTGTTATGACAATGCTGAAGTCCCAAATAGGGAAGCCAGGATTCTCCCCAAAAGTATGTGGAAGTAAGGAAAGAAACCAGAGACCAGCAGAAATAACAAACCCCTTCAACACAATGTTAAGCTGGGAAATATAGAGAGTTTTAAGAATGAGGAGAATCTTCAAAAGGATATTGAAGACAATTTTTCCAACGACCCTCCTTGTTCAAGAGGAATAACTTCATTTTGGGCTTGAGATGAATTCTTGTGGACTTATAATTTTGATTTAATAAAAGCAGATCACCAGGGAAATCTGTGGGCAAGAAACGTGTACGATTTGTGTGTCCTGCTATATTGCGTTCTAGTTTCGTCCTTACATCAAATGTTTGCCTGTCATTTGGATTGCTTATGATGGTCTTTTGGGGTTCATCTGCCTTGAAAATTACTTTCATTTTTATTTCTGTCTTATGTGCTTTTGAGGTTTCCTCCTCCTCACCTCTTTCTTGACTTGCTGGTTTGGAATCTGGAGTTACAGCTGGTAGAAATGAAGTGCTTCGGGATTGTTTGGAACGCGCCCAGTCTTGCAATCCTCGGCCCAATTTCATCCTTTCTATGTGCTTACTGATAGTTTTCTCCTCTCTAGCTGGAACTTTAAGTTCTTCTCGTGGAATAATTATCCTAGCAGTCCATGCTTTTTCCATACTTTTCTTCCCTGTATTTAGAAGGGGGTGTTCCTTTTTATATTCCATTGCTTTTTGGTAATCTGGTGATTTCTGCCTGAGTTCCTTCAGCATCTTCTCTTCTTCTCTGTGTTTCTGAGCCAAAAGCCTTCTTGTGGCTATTGTATGCACACCACCTAAACGCTGTTAAAGTGAAATATATTACTTAAAATTACCCTTTCTTTTCACAAAGAAAAACCACATAAACAGTGGGCAAGGAGTTACATGCTTATAATAAGGAAAAGACATCAGACAATAATGAGATAGCTTAGTCCTCTCTCCTAATTTCACCACCAAATATGTCCTGTATTCCTTACTAGACCACAGACCTATGGCACTGCACTCCGAGAATGTGGAAGTTGATTGGATTCAGAGCTTTAAAAAAATAACATTTTGGACCACAAAAAAGCAGTTGGCAAATTTTGCCAGTGTAGAAGCATATTGAAACCTTGGCTCTGCTATCTGCTTCCTATGTGGACTTTGGTCTCATTTTGGCCTCAGTTTTCTGGCCTACAAATTAAAGAGGTAGAACTAGATTATTAGCAAAGGTCCTTTTCATTCATGGATACTATGATCCTATTTGGGCATAATTATACCAGCTGTTGAATTCTTCAGTATTGTTTCCTCTACTGTAGATTACACTAGACTAGAATGGGCCTCCCCCTAGAAGGAATCCTACTGGACTTACCCTAATTTCTTTTTCTAAAGGAGAATATCTTCCAAGAGCAATGCGTGGGTCACTTCCATAGTATTTCATCCATATACTGGAAGAACAGAAAGATAAGGCATATTAGAACTAAGAGAATGTTTTCAAAAGTTTTCACTCAGAATTTTTTTCCAAGTTCTGTCAAAGAAGACTCTTTGGACATCAATTAGACAATGGGGAAATGAACATATCTGACTGATGGGACTTTATCCAGGGAAATCTTCTAATAAGCTCTTTACTTAATGACTTTGTGATGTGAAAGAGATGAAGCATTCAAATCTTCATAGTTTTTCTCTGGAATTAATGGAACAAAGGCACTCTTTGTAGTTACCTTAATAATGAGTTATGATTCAAATCATCTAAGCCTAATAGTGGATCTTTTTCTTGAAGGCAATTGTTTGAATTATATAACACTGGCTTTAGACACTTCTTCATGCTAGTCTTCCCCTTGGCAATCTGTCCTTCTCAAACCCTCTGTTCTACAATCATCTGCTCTCCAAGTTTCCATTCTACAATTATCTGTTGTCCATTCCCCAGGATGGAAAGATAGTTTCTTAAAGTTGTGACTTTGGGTTTATTTGTGAGGTAGGTTAATGAGAGCTTAGATGAAGGTCACAAAGGGAAAGACACATTCCTTGCATCATCAATGGCCTAGATTGAGGCTATTGTGAGGTCCAATGCCAGGACAACACATGATCTTCTGGGGGTGAAATTAGTACCACCAGCATCTCGCTCTCTTTCCTTCACTTCTTCCTTCTCCATACCTACCCTTCTCTGTGATACACTTTTTGAGGTAAATTGAAAGATTTCATCACAGATTATAGATTAAAGGGTTAGTTTCTCTTAGAGATGAACAATTGATTTAGAGGCAACATGATATAAAAGACAGAATGCTAAACTTGGAGTCAGGAGACTAGCGTTTGATCCCTGACTGATATTCCCTAGTTGTGTGACCCTGGGAAAATGGATAAAACATTATGTACCTCAGTTTTATGATCTATAAATTAGGGACAATGATATTTCATTATCTTCTTTACAAGGAAAGAGCCTTATAAACCTGAAATATGCTATTAATTGATTCTAGTAACCATAAACAACTGCAGGATTCATATGAATGTTTTACCCAGAGAAGTTACCTTGCATCCTCCAGAATATAATGGTTGGCATAAGTCTAAGAGTTCCTATACTCAAAAACCTTGCCATCTCACAGATGGGAAGAAACCAATCAAAGCTTTTCTTTACTCCTCTGGTATTGCAAATATTAGCACCTCATTTTCTGGTGAGATTAAGACTCAGTATCTAAATGAACTGTTCTTGGTCTTATAGCCAGTAAATATACTGGAACAGGGACAGGAGCCCAAGTTTCCTGACTCCCATTTAAGAGCTCTTTCCATTGTGTTTCATGGACTTTAAAAAGAGACACAGACTATACCAGAATGGGGTCATAGAATTAAAGCTGGAAAAAGGGTGTTAGGGATTTTCAGATCAAGCCTCCTAATTTTGGAGATAATTAACTCAGGTCTGAAGAGTCATACGAGTAGTAAATGGCCCAGGCAGGATTGACATCAAGGCCCATTTACTTGCAATGATGCTAAATCTATCATTCTTTCCACTGTACTTACATTGCTTCCTAAATAGAATCTAACCATAGACTCTGAGATTGCCAGGGGCTAGAAGGAAACCTTAGAAATTATCTAGTCAAATCACCTCACATTGTGACAATACTCTAGCAGTTTCTTGAAGAGCAATTTAATCTTCATATTTTCATTTTTCATTAAGAACAGCCTGTAAGTGGCAAAAATAAAAATAAACAACCAAATAGTCATTGGCAGTTGGAAATAATCATTTTTTCTGGTTCCTGCTTTTTTCTCTTCAGGGATGTGTAGAACCTTTGTATTTGAACTCGTTACTTACAAGATTTGTAGACAACAAAGAGGTATAAAATGTGAATTTAGTTTGTCTGATCCTAAGGAAGTACTAGAATATATTATGTCTCAGCCAAGGATAGGAATATGTGACGTCATTATATAAGAGAGACATTGAGACAAACACAGCTGAATTGGAGGGAGTTAGAAAAGAAGATTCCAGTTTGATACAAGGAAAACCTCTAAAAATTAGAGCTGTCCAAAACATAGAATTAGCTGCCTGAAGAGGTAGTGAGGTCTTCAAGTGGAAGGGAATGTTGTTTCACGGATACATCCTTAGATATTGGTTGGATTAGATGGCCTGTGAGGTCTTTCCAAATTCTGAGATTCTTTGATTTCATAAATTGCAGAGTGGGAATGCATGTACCATGAAGGCCCAGTTTTCTAGTCTATTTTTAAGGTGTTATTTCCTTCAGTATTTTTGGGTTCTTCTTTAGCAGGCTGTTGACTCACTTTTCATGATTTTCTTGCATTATTCTCATTTCTCTTCCCAATTTTTCCTCCACTTCTCTTACCTGATGTTCAAAATCCTTGTTGAGCCCCTCCATGGCCTGTAACCAATTCATATTTTTCTTGGAAGCTTTTGATTCTCTTCTTCTGGTTCCATGTTTTGATCCTTTTTGTTCCCAAAAAGGATTCTATGGTCCAATAGCACTTCCTCTGCTTGCTCATCTTCCCAGCCAATTCCTTGACTTTTGAGCTCTTTGCCACAGTAGAAGTCTGCTTCCATAATGGAGAGAGCTTTGTCCCAAATTGCTGGGGTTCTTGCAGCTGTCAGAGCAATGAGGAGGGCACCCTCTCTACAGCCACCACAAGCTCTGGCACACCAGCATTCCTAACCCCTGGACCACCACGCAAGACTGTAGTACAGATCCAAGCAGATCAAAAAAAAGAGAGATTACCCTCTGAATGGTCACTTGGTCCCCCTAAGATCTGCAGGCAAGGACCTCCAGAGGCAGCCATGTGGCAGCAGCCACACAGCAGCAGCTGCAGCCACCATGCCTCCACCACCTCTCACCCTGGGGGCAGGGGCTGGACTGTGCCCCTCTATCACCCAGTTCCATCAGAGTTCCCTACTGGCCTTTTACTTTCTCTTTGGTGTTTATGGGTTGAGAAGTCTGGAAACCACCACAGTTGCCTGTGATTCACTCTCCTGAAGTCTGCTCTGGCTGTTTGGGGCCATCCTGGGTCTCATGGCTCATGAGGGACTGTGCTTGGCTCCCAGCCTGGTACAATAGACCCCTCCCCTCAGCCTGCCAGGCTACCTTCAGTGGGAGATTTGTTTCTCTCTGTCCCTTTGTGGGTGCTATAGCTCTAAAATTTGTTTAGAGTCATATGTTACAGGTATTGGAGGTGGCTGGTGCAGGAGCTCACATAAGTTCCTGCTTCTACTCCACCATCCTGGCTCCACCCCTCCCCCAAAGGCCCAGTTTTCTGGCAAATTATTAGCAACAGCATCTTAAACACTGCCACAAAACTGGAAAGAAGTGGGAAAAGCTGCTGATTTGTGGGGGAAAATAACTATGATAAAGCTCATGCCTTTTCCCATCTAATCCATGAGCTTGCTCTTTCTATCATCCATTCTTTTCCAATCTTCACTTTCTTTTAATTTACCAGTTACATCTTTGGTGCCTACAAACATCACAAGATCTACCCCCATCCTTAAAATATTCACTGCACCCTACCATCTACTCACCATGCTCTGTAGCTATCTTCCTCTGTGTCTCTTCTGCCTTTCACTGCTACTTTTCTAAAAAGAGGACTGCTTTCACTTCTTCACCTCTTATGATTAATTTTAATCCTTTTTAATCTGGCTGCCAACCACACTACTTAACTGAAACTACTTTCCCCAATGTTCTCAAATACAAAGTCTTCTAAAAATTTTAAAATGTTAAAGCTTAAAATTACATTAAGAATTTTGGGTCACCCTGTATATATGAATAGGTATATTCAGCAATCCTTTTCCTGGCCTTCTTGACTTCTCTGTAGTTTCTGACACTCTTGGCCACCCTTCTTTATGGATATTTTATTTTCCCTGTTTTATTTCCTGGTGATTTTCCCTTTGGGTTATCTTATTACTTGTCTGACCACTTCTCAGTCACTTTGCTGAATTTAGGTTCCTCTCTCTAAATATAGGTGTATCCCAGAGTTTGGTCTTGGGCTCTTCCCCTTTCCCTTCCCCTCCCCTTCCCCTCTTCCTTCCCCTTCCCATCCTCTCCCCTCTCCCTCATTTATTTAGCATATCTATACTTTCCTAAAATTAAAGTTCTTTTAGGTTCTTTGTCATCCTGTTCTTCTTTTCCTGAACATACTCTGGTCAACATCCTTCCTAAAATATTCAGAATTGAATGTAATAACCCAAAGATGGCTTGATGCAATATGTTCAAATAGGTTTCTAGGTTTTAAAGCTCAAAGTATCCTTGGAGATCATCTAGCCCAAACCACTTATTTTGCCAAGAAAGAAACTGATGCCCAAAGAAATTGTGGTGTTGTTGTTTTTTTTTAGGGTTATGCAGGAATAAGTATTAAAATTGAGATTTGAAACCACATCCTCTGACTCCAAAGTCAGGATTCTTTCTCTGGCACCACATATCATTAGATTATTCCTCCTGGCCCGACTTCCCCTCAAGCATTTTAGTTCATGGGTGCTTACCTAGTTCAAGGAGGACTAGCATCTCTGGGGTAAGGGCTTGATAAGCCCTTTTCAGGGCTGCTTATTCACCTTTGATGTTCACCTGTCACCTCACCTGTGCTTCCAAGAAGTGGTAGCATGTGCAGTGGTCACACACACAGACTAGCCCAGGTTGAGGGTTTTATACATATACATATACATATACATATACATATACATATACATATACATATACATATACATATACACACACACACACACATATATATACATACATATATATCAGATTATATATCACATTATCTTCTAAGTCAGGCACATAATTGGACTAACATATATTAACATCAAATATATATTGACTATTAGTATATATTGATTTCTCAGTCTACTAAGACTGCCGAAAATTTTTTTGTTGTCGTTGTTCCTGTTGCTTTTTTAAAAAAATGATTTAATGTCTAGGAATGTTAACATCATTGTAAAAAGAAAAAAAAAATCAATGAATTGGAAAATTCATTCATCCATGCCACCTTATGTAAGATCAATGAGGCATTCTTCTATTATAATATTGTCTTCAAGCTCTCTATTTGCTCTGCTAACTCAGAACCTACTCCCTTGTTGCCCAAATTTCCACTAGTACTTTCTTTAACTCAGGTGCACTCTGTCCTGTTTAAAACGTTCTTTGTGATTTTTTTCTTCCTTCATCCTTTAACTCGTGTTCTAGGAATATTACCCTTTTCCTGAACAATTTAAGTCTTCTTCTTTCTCTGTTATGCTGTCACTTCCAACTGCTTTATCCAAAAGTATTTTCCACTGTCATGGAAAGAAATCCTCCACATAGTCCAAATCAAAGGAGGTGGTAAAATCAGGTCCAAATCCAGATATGAGTATATGCTTCTGTTTGTGGATAATATTGTACAAATTGTATTAAGTCCCCTTAAATTGTGAAGTCTCCTTTAGGAGATTTCTAATAACTCTAAAGAATTCAGCCTAATGATCCACACAAGATGAGAAAAAAACACACAAATGAATGAATCTATACTGACACGGTGATATGCCGGAAGATGGACAACCCATAAAGAAAAGAAGCTCAGAGAGGAAAAATAATTAGAACAAGGCCATATGGTGACAGACTCAATAACCAACTCATAACCAGAAATCTGGTCACCTAATTCTAGTTTCCAAGCTCTTTTCCTTCATCACACTATTTTTAAAAATTAATTTATTTAATTTTAGTATTCAACATTCACTTCCATAAGCTTTTGAGTTTTAAATTTCCTTTACCTCCCTCCATCCTCTCTCCCCAAGACAGCATGCAATCTGATAAAGGCTCTACATATACATTCTTATTAAACATATTTTCACCTTAGTCATGTTGTAAACAAAAACTAGAAGGAATGGAAGGAACCATGAGAAAGAAAACAAAAATACCAACAACAAGAAGAAAGAGAGAGCAAATAGTGTGCTTCGCTCTGCGTTCAGACTCCAGAGTTCTTTCGCTGCATGTGGATGGCATTTTCCATCATGAGTCTTTTGGAGTTGTCTTAGATCCTTGCAGAGCAAAGTCTATCAAAGTTAGTCATTGCAATGGGGCTGTTACTTCATCACACTGTTTTTGAAGAGGACCAGTGACATCATGAAATGATGCCTTGACTTGTGAGTGAATTGGATTTAAGTGAGGCAGAGTTTTACAAAGTCATTAGCCTCAATATTTCTTCTAGGTCATCAAATTCCAGTGGTAAGAAAAGAGTCATGACAACTACTGATGGCCTGGGATGCAGTGGATAACCTTGATGTCTTCAATGTCCAACCAAGCCTTAGAACTTCAGCACTTCAGGGTCATTGGGACAAATTGTTCTCATCTTCCCACTCACATAATGTAACAGTAATTAATTTAGTAGGTATTAACCTTTAGTAACTAAGGGCTAAGTACCTCTGTGAAAGAAACAGAAGGTGTGAACTCTGTCTCCTGTTGCTGACATAATAGGAAGGGGTTGGCTGAGACAGGAAGCCAATGTGTGTGTGTGTGTGTTTAAGAAGAGCCTGGAGAAGAGACAGTCAGAATTAAGAATTTTTACTCCTGGTGGAAGAAGCTGTTCTGCTGAGAGATCTAGTGAAGGCTGGAGATTCCTAGAAGGCTGAAGTGGCTGCTGTCTCTTGGAAGGCTCAGATTTCTTCTGAGTTCTAGGGCCAGTGAACTGCTAGAGGCCTGAAGAAGCATGACCGGGATAAGACTTTGTTTGTTTGTGGCATGATTGATCCTTGAGTTCCTGGAAACAGAAGTTGTGAAGGTTTTGAGATATGCTGGACCCTGTGAACTTCAGTGTGAAAAAACAGCCTGGAGGACTGGACAAGAACCTGGGAGCTGTCTGCCTCTGAATCCAAGTGACTGGTGGATTCAAGTAGGCACTGGGACCATGGAAGGGGATCCAGAGAATCTGAGAGACCACCCCGAGTCAAGATGAAGAAAAGGCCTCCCCTTGGATATTGAAGGCGTGATGAAATTGAAGTTTATTAGACACTGAGGGGTGGAGTATTTGTAATTTTCTAATGATTGTATTTAGTGATTAACGATACTTAGTGACTGATTGCTAGATAAGTGACTGATTAAGTTAATCTATAATTGCCCCATGAGTGGAAGATTGGTTATTGTTTTGTGAGATGACTGAATGACCTAGTGAAGAGGCAAACCTCCTTAGGGATATCAGATGATTATTTTTTTGTTCTTTGTTCTTAATACTGTGACCACTTTGGTGAAAACTATGTGGCCATTCTAATGTTAAGCTGTTATGAACACTATATTGTGATTTTCTGTGATAAGATGTAATATTGTGAATATTATATTGTGATTCATTGTGAATGTTTGCCTTGATCTGTAATGGAATAAATGGAGTGTTCACTATACTGTGTAATCAGAACCTTAAAAGCATTATATATATAATAT
>CM053582.1:508924020-508938596 GCA_028627135.1 Pseudochirops cupreus
TGTCTAGAGAGGCAATCAACAAAACAACAACTCAAGCCCCAATTTGTAATATTTGCAGATTTCCAAAATGGTTCAGTTCACAAAGCGCTGGACCTGGACTTGGGAAGACCTGACTTCAAATCTAGCCTCAAATGCTTCCTATCTAAGGAGACTCTGGGCATGACACCTCACCTCTCTCTCTGGCTGAGTTTCCTTATCTGTAGAATAGGAATAAAAGTAGCACCTATCCTTCAGGGTAGTTATGTAAAATAAGTGAGATAATATTTTTAAAGTGCTCTTTGAATCTTAAAGAGCTTCTCATTCCTAATCTCCAAGGGAATGATAATGCTGAACCACTCACATAATTAAGGCCCTCAGTGGTGGTGAAAAAAAGAATCAATGGACATGAAAACTTCCTGAGTAGGAAACTACCATCAGAGATGCAGGATATTACTGTTGGACTCAGTTTCAAAAAGCTGTTCTAAGATTCATCACAGTGGGATAAAGTAGGACACAAGGGAGAAAGAATAAACTATCCAAACAAAAAAATTTAAAAATCTCCAAACATAATTTGTGATCTTCAAATATGTGAATACATTCCAATACCTGAACAGAATTCATTGACATAACTTTATGACACGGGGATGATGTCATAGTTCCTGTGATGATTTAACATACTCCATTTCATTCTTATAGAATTCTGATTGAAAGATACAAGAGTAGCACTAAATGGTCTCATTCTGGTCTCTTCCTTCCCTCTCTCTTATGCTATTACTAGGGGTCTGCATTTATTTTAAGGACAAAATATTTTCTTTTTCTCATTTTCTTCTCCTTTTGTTCTTTTGTCTAAAAGATTTCTCTCTCTTTTTTCTCTGAGTAAGAAATCAGTGGCAAACTGTTTAATTTGAGGCTTAGGGACTGTTTTCTTATTTTTCTTCATAATTTCCAAGTAATTGGATGGATTCTGAAGCCATATTACCAGTTGAGTTGAACAGAATGACTTGGTTCTGAGAAACTTGATCAGAGGAGGAATGGGGATGAAGTTTGTCTGAATTATGGGAAGGGGAATTTAAAAAAAAGACAGATTTTTCCCTTACAAAATTGTTGTTCTCTTCTTATAACCTAAAAATATTTTTCAAAAAAAAGCTCCATTTCTGTTTATATTCTCAGCTACTAAGTAGCTATCATCAAGTGTGCAAAAGCTTTAGAAATTGTCTGATTCAGTCAATGCATGTAAAAGTAAAAAATTTTCCCCAGTGCATTCATAATTAGAATACTTCTACTTGTTATTTTGGTCATCTACTCTCTGTTCTCTTTTTTATTCCTAGAGGTGATCAAAAAAGACAAAATGTATAACTGTGATTACATAAAATTAAAAATCTTTTGGACAAACAAAATCAATACAGCCAGAATAAGAATAGAAAACACCGATTGGGAAAATGTTTATATCAAATATTAATTATAAAAGTTTGGTATCCAAAATATATAAGGAATAGAAACAAGTAAGAAAGACCAAGAGTCAGTCATTCCCTAATAGAATAGAACATATTCTTTTCTCTTTTTTTTTTAACAAATTGTTTTTGAAAGATGAATTGTGAACTATCAATGACCATATGAAAGGATGCTCCAAATTACTAATGGGCTTGAGAAATTAATAATAACAATAATAATTAGTGATAAAAGCTAACATTTATATTGCACTTACTACGTGCATTAACCAAGCTAAATACTTTACAATTATTATCTCATTTGAACTTCACAACAGCTCTGGTGATAGGGGATATTAAATGCTCTATTTTATCAAAGAGAAAACTGAAGCAAATGAAGGTTATGTGACTTGTTCAGGATCACACAGTAAGTAGCTGATGCCAGATTTGAACTCAAATCTTCCTTACTCCATGCCCAGAACTGACAACTCTGATATTTTATCTTAAACATATATTAAATATATTAAACATATTTATCATAAACATATTATCATAAATGATAAGATTGTAATAGACAATGTTGGAAAGGATGACAGAAGACAATAAATCAATACATATTTATTAAGCATCTACTACTGGCTAGGCACTGTGCTAAGTGCTAGGGATACAAAAAGAAGCAAAAGATAGTCCCTGCCCTCAAGGAGCTTACAATCTAGTAGAGGAATCAATAAACAAAAATAGACAACCAAGCTACATACAATATAAGTAGGAGAAATTAAAAGAGGGGAAGGCTCTTGAATTAAGAGTCACTGGGAAAGACTGTGCAGAAGTTGGAATTTTAGTCAGCACTTAAAGGAAGCCAGGGAGATGAGTAGTATGAGCAGAGGAAGAAGAACTTCCCAGGCATGAGGGACAGCCAGAGAAAATGCCCAGAACATTTTGTGTGTGGCACAGTCAGGAGGCCAGTGTGATTGGATAGATGAGTACATGGTGAGCAGTAAGCTATAAGAAGACTTGAAAGGTGGGAAGAGCCTAAGTTATGAAGGGTTGTGAACATCAACAGAATTCTGCGTCTGCTTTTGGATGCATTACAGTTTATAAACTGGAGTTTATTGCAGTGGTTCTCAACCTTCCTAACGCCGCGACCCTTTAATACTCATATGTGGATGTATCTGCATGTGGGCGGACCTGCCTGGAGACGAATAGAGGAGCGGTGTCTCCGTTCCTAAGACTATCAGAAATATGTGTTTTCCGATGGTCTTCGGCAACCCCTGTTACCCCCTGTGAAAAGGTTGTTCGACCCCCAAAGGGGTTGTGACCCACAGATTGAGAACTGCAGGAGTAAGGGGTGGCGTGGTTATACCTACACTTAAAGAAAATCATGTGAGTGACTGAATGGAAGACAGATTAAGTGGGGAGAGACTTGAGGCAGGCTCACCCACCAGCAGCCTATTGCAATAGCTCAGGTGTGAGATGATGAGAGTCTGCACAACAATGGTGGCGGTATCAGGGAAAAGAAGAGTATATTCAACAGATGTTGCAAAGGGGAAATTGACAGGCCGTGGCAAAAGCTTGGATATGGGAATGAGAGAAAGTGAGCAATCCAGGATGAGTTTAGATAAATGGAAACAGAGGAACCTAATCCTCCCACATACACCCTAGCAAAGATTTAAAAAAAGGAGAAAACAGTGATTAAGAACATCAAAGAGAAACAAGAGAAATCTTCTTTACCCAACCATATTCCCAGGATAATAAAGTGGTCAGAAGCCTGGGGCCACAAGGACAAAGGAGTTAGCCTGAACTTTCAGCAGTTGAATTTTTTGGAAGTTCTCAGAAAGGAATATTCAGGGAGATTAGAAGCAGTGCAAGCACCAATAATCAGGATCTGAAGCCAGTGGGATCTTAGTCCTGTTCTGATAGAGGAGAAAAGAGAGACCTAATCAGTATCTATAGGTCATCACACAAGGAGACAGGGCCCAGCTGTTTAACAAGTCTACGGCACCATCCAATTCAAGATGTCTGAGAGGGGATTGGTGATGCGAGGTTGGAGGCCAACAGAGCTCTCTTTCTGACCTCTTTTGTTGATCCTATTTCCACCTTTCTCACATACCCTCGCTCCTCTTCTCTCATATGACCGTCATTCTGATTGCCACCTCTAGCCTGGTCAATTTCAATAGTTTCCCAATTCTCTCCCTATTTCAAATTTCTTTCTCAGAACATTCCTCCCCTACACAGCTGCCAAAATGATAGACCTAAAGCACCAGTCTGAACACATCACATGTCCTACTCAAAAAGCCCTAGAGCAATGGTTCTCAACCTGTGGGTCGCAACCCCTTTGGGGGTCAAATGACCCTTTCACCAGGGTTGCCTAAGAGCACTGGAAAACACATATTTCCAGTGATCTTAGGAACTGAGATACTGCTCCTCTATCCATCTCTAGACAGGTCCGCCCACATGCAGATACACCCACATACAAGTATTAAAGGGTCATGGCATTTGGAAGGTTGAGAACCAGTGCCCTAGAGAGAGACTCCTTATTGCCCCTCAGATCATACATTTCTCTATTTGACATTTAAGGACATGGTAACCTTTGTACAACCAAAATTTCCAGAATTATTATATATTACTTCCTTTTACACATTCTGGTTCACCTAAAGTGACCTTCTCATCATACACATTGTGTCTCCTGTCTTTGTCTTTGCATAGGCAACAGCACATACAGGTCTAATATGTAGTCAGCTTTCCATGATACTTCTCTGTGTACTTAATATTTTCCCTGACTGCTCCTTTTTGGTTTTGCATCTTCATTGCCTAGGAGATGCTTAATAAATGCTTACTGATTATTTATTACATGATTGTCCTGTATTCAAGGATAGTGATTAGGTCTTAAATGGCATTTTGAGGGAATCTGTTTGGAGGTACCAAGGCATAAGTGGTATAGGACTGACCCAATAATGAATAATGAAAAAACCAAAAACTTTTAAATCTTTTTGGCATGGGAGTAATGAATAGTTTATAGGATAAATGGTGAATCTATTGCCACTCTCCTTGGGGAGAACAATTTTCAAATATTATGGGAAAATCATCCCAACAAAGATATTAATGTTCACATACTATCAAAATTCAGTTTGTTTGAAAGCAATTGTAACCATTTTACTCAGCAAGAGCTGTCATCTCAATTTCAACTTTTGTCTTATCTTTCCTCACCAGAATGAACAAGAGAAAAAGAAGAGAAGTGCTCAAGCTTCTTACAAACTCTTAGGCTACAAACTCCATTTTGATTATTCTCCTTTAATTATAAGAGGATTAGACTCTAGATTTGCACCCAATTGCTTTTTAGTCTTCACATTTCAGCTCTCTGGAAGATTTATCATTGACCAATAGACCATGAAATAAATGCACAAAGTATTTATGTATCACCTAAAACTATCAATGCAAGTGAAAACTCTACCTATCCTTTCAGCCCAGATAACAACCATTTATATAACAGGCTACAATATTCTAGGTGAGAGAAACACTCTTAACATGGAAAAGAGCCCCTTAAAAACTCCTATGAAGCTTGTGACTTCTTCGCTTTTTGTACGTTCATTGATAATATGTTCTAGTAGATTCTATTTTGTTACTTTTGTTAGCTATTACTTAACCATGATTTTTCTTTTAGCATGTATATTGCAGCCCTTTTAAAATTCATTTAAATTTTAAATACTAGGTAATAAAGATTATTTTCATTAATGGTCTATCTTCCCTTTCTTACACCTTGCGATTATATTTTTAAAATATTTCTCAAATATTTTAAGATTAAAAACACACACAACCAATATTTCTTTCCTTTATGATAGCTATACTTTGTCACTGATGTTTGGGAGTAGGGATGAGTTTCTCTACTAAGTATCACTGGACTAAGGTGTTTGGAAGCAGATGCCTGACATCAAGGTGAAGGGATCTATTCAGTAAAAGTCTTATGGAGTAAGTAGTGGGCTAATGAACTGGTTTGTACATAACTATAAGACAATAATATATTTGCATCTATACACTCGCACATTAGCCAATGGAACAATGGGCAAAGGACATAGAGGAAATACAGTCAAGGAAATCAAGGCCCAGAGAGGCTGTGATGTATCCAAACTCACACAAGTGATTTTATGGCCAAGTCAGAGAGACAGGGTGATGCAGTGGAAAGAGGGGGAGTCTTGGAATCGGACAGTCTCAGCCCAGATCTTAAGTCTGTCTTTTACAAACTACCTAACCATGGGCAGGTCACTGAACCCCCTATTTCCTCAGTTCTTCATTTCTGAAATGAAGTAATTGAACTACCTGACAAAGTACCTTCTAGCTTTAAGTCTACATTCCTATGAATCTAGATTCTCTACCTCCAAGGCTAGTGCTCTTGAAACAAAACTATTGAATTTGAAGATAGACACAATCGCTCTGGTCCAGGATGGCAATTTTACTAACTAAATAGGTAAAACTATTTATTTACACTTTTTTCTTCCTCGTTAGAATGTAAGCTTCTTGGAAGGCAGGAGTGATTTTTTTTTTGGTTCCATAGCACTTAGCAAAGTGTCTGGCATATGGTAAGTACTTAATAAATGCTTGTTGATTGACTGATTGGTAGGTTGAAAGGTCATAGTTACCAGAGTAAGACTTTGAATTTCTATGACTTGTTCCTTTGAAAATGTTCATGATGCTATCCAATGTTATATCTTCAGTCCTTACACTATCCCGTTGATCTAACTAGGCTTAAAGATTTCATGTGATGATCCACCTTTTTATTTTTATCACATTGAATTATTGTAATTGAAAGCTATTATAATGGAAAGAAGGATAAGAAAAAAGGGGAGGGTGGAATACAGAGGTAAGTAAAAGTTAATTGTTTGGGTTTTGGCCCTATGTTGACAGATGTTGACACATCTCTCTTCTGGAATGGAATAACAATACTCCATTATACTTCGAAGTCAGTGGGCTGATGAAGTCAAATCCTGAAATAACATGCTTAATATTTCCTCCTCTTAACATCCCCTTTCTTACCCTTGTGTCACCAGTTGGACCTCAGCCATTGAATTGCTTTAGTATAAATGCTTATTTATATAAGCATACATTCTCTAGTGAGCACATTTAGTATAAATGGTTTATTTAAATAAACATAAATTCTCTAGTGAGCCCGAGTATTGCCAGTACCCAGAAAGCTATTATGTTTATGGAGAAAGGCCTACCCCAATGGGTTTGTGCTTGTATGAAAGAAAGAGGGAAAAATTTAACAAGTGCTTGCTATGTATCAGACACTGCTACTGCTGCTGCTGTCAATCACTTTCGGCTACTAGTAATCTAACTGAATGATTGGGTTTATACTCATAAATTTGTGAGGTGGAAAAATTAATTGAAACAGTGAATTCAACCAAGGCTAAAAGTGAACCTTTGGGGTGTTTTAGTCACTACCAAATGACTATCTGGACTAGATTTTTTTCCATTTTTAGACTATTTGGGGGCTCATCTTGCAGGTATAGTCACAGCACTGAGAGAACTGAGGCAGGAAGCAGATAACATTTAAGAATTCATCATCAAGTGGGGTGAGGGATAGGAAGGAGGGACATATCAGTCTCTCACAATAGGTCCACTGTGGAGATGTTCTGCGTAATTACACATGTACAACCTGTATTTAATTGCTTGTCCTTTCAGTGGGGGTGGGTGACAAGGGAGGAAGGGAAAGAATCTAGAATTTAAAGTACCATAATAAAATGTTAAAAATATATATATGTATATATTATTATTATTATCATTAACTACATGCAACTGGGAATTAAGATATACAGGCACTGGGGCAGGGAGACCCATCCTGCCCTACCAGAAAGTCAGAGGGGTGATGGGGGAGGACATAGGAGAGAACAGATTGGAGGAGGGGTTATACAGTGGGATAGCTGTTTTGAGGTGGTGGGTAGGGGAAAGATGGGGAGAAAATATGTAACTCAAAATCTCGTGGAAATGTGTCATATAAACAAGAAAATAAATAAATTAATTTATTGTAAAAAAATTCAATTAATTAATTAATCAATTGAAAAAAGAATTTATCATAATACTCCTGGAAAGAGTAAATGAAATGGCTGTTAGAGCCAGAAGAGGCATTGGAAATTATCTAGTTCAACTCCAATCTACCATTTTACAGATGATGAAATTGTGACCCAGATAAATGAAGTAGTCTCCTTAGTCACATAGCCAGTGAGCAGCAAAACTGGAAGAAGTCTCCTGACTCCCAGTCTGGTGATTTTTTTTCTACTTCCTTTTGTTCTCATAATAACCCCATGAGACTCAAAGGTAGCAGATTAACAAAGATGTAGCATCAGCCATGGCTGTCTTATCCTATTACTTAAAGGGGCCAGGGTGTACTCAAAGAGTAAATTGCAAAGATTTCTCCCTGACACAAATCATCTCTAGGCCGTCTGTAGGACTTTACAACATCTACATGAAAAGTAAAAATGTCAATAATCAGGAGATTGTTTGCCTATGTGGTTTTAAACATCTGGATATGAGTCTGCAGAAGAGTGTCAAGCTCTTTGTGTCTAATCAGACTTTCCTCTCTCACCCCATCCATGACTGCTCAAGATTCTGTCATCAAGAGTCAAGTATCTGGACTTGACTCATTTCCCTGAACATGTATATTTCAAGAATTATTGACCTACAGGTATGAACTTGCTTGTCACTAACAAGTAAAAAGTAAACAAATGAGGATAGTAACCAATTATTTTTTCTTTACTGATGTTCAACCATGAGCAAACTGGCTTTAAGCAAATTGGAAAAATTAGATGATAGTAACAACTTTCATCTGTGAGGGGTCTTACTGCTTATAAAGCTCTTTCAATTATATGATCTTATTTGACTTCTCAAGACCTGTGTGGGGAGGAGGAAATATGGCACCTTGTACAGCATCCTAGATTTGGCATCTGGGGGACCCTCATGCTAGTTGTATGACCCTAGGTAAGTTGTTTAAAGTCTCTTAATTTCTGTTTTTTCATGAGCAGAATAAGACTAATGATAGCACTTGCTTTAGTGGTAGAGTAAGGATCAAATAAGATTATGCTTGTATGTTCTTTGTTAAGCCCTAAAGGGCTAGGTAAATTGAATTATTATTTTGGCACCCAAATATCATTCCCCTTTTGCAGATGAGAACATAGAGCCCTATAGCTAGGAACTGGCTAGACCAGTACTTGAACTTAGATATTCGAGGGCCAAAGCTTTTTGAAATTTACTAATCTACAATTATTCTGATCTTGCTTAAACAATGGTACCAGTGATGTACAGTTATGCGCATATGAGTGCATGTGTTTCTATGTATTTAGGGGTGGAGTTGTTGAGTGTATGTTATGGTGTAACCATAGTGAGAGAGTCAATGACAGAACAATCAGGAGAGCTGGGTAGCAGTGCAACAGTAGAGAAGGAAGCCAAGGTCTGGTTTTAGGATATTTACTTATCCCAAGAATCATCTAAGACTTCTCCTCCAGTTGGGCCTGCGGGGAGTCAACACAATTTGACTCCAGTTGGGCCAATATCTATAAGAAATACAAGTAAATGAAACTCTCAACACATATGAAGTGCTTACCATGTATGATCTGTGTCAATTATTGGAAAGAGACAAAGGACATCACCCCTAAAGAACTGATCCATTGTCAGAGTTAACTTCCTTTGTGATTTAATCATGAAATAATAATTGCAGGATCATACAGGATCTGGTCCAGGACCTCAGGCCTTTGTGGAGTTAAATCAACTTCCTGAGGTCTCAGCTTCTCTTCGGACTGTGTCCATGCCACTTTGTACTGGCCACTAGAACATTTGTTGCTTTCTTTAATTATCACTGTTTTAGATTTTTATTGACATATTTTATCAATGACTTTCATTTTCTGTTGCCTTCCTTTTCAAATATATACCTATCCCCATACTTACCCAGAGAACCAATCTCAGTAACAAAGAATATTATACTACTTTCTAAAGCAGTGGTTCTCAACCTGTGGGTCACAACCCCTTTGGGGTTGAATGATCTTTTCACAGGGGGTCGCCTAAGACCATCTGAAAATACATATTTCTGATGGTCTTAGGAACCTCCTCTATCCATCTCCAGGCGGGTCCGCCCAAATGCAGATAAGCCCACATACGAGTTCTAAAGTTCTAAAGCTTGCTTGATCTGTAATCCTGGGATTGAAATGAAAAATCCTCATCCTTCATACCCTCTCAGACAGTTTAGATTTCTGCTATATCAGAATCTTTTGTTCCTTGTTCCCTTTATTCTGTTGCTTCCATCTGTTAAATTGTAAGCTCCTTGAGAGTAGGGACTTTTTTGCTTCTTTTTGCATCCCTAGCACTTGCCACAGTGCCCAGCACATAGTAAGCACTTGATAAAGATTGATTGATTGATTGATTGAATGAATGGATGACCAGTTATGATATCTATTCCTGTTATCCCTTAGCACATGTCATATGTCTTGGATTCAAGCAAGGACATTCATTTCTAGGGACAAAGAATATTAATTCATAAATACTCTACCAGAGTTAGGTAATTAGAAGTGCTTATAGTGGGTGAAGAGAAAATGAAGGCAAACTACCCAGTCCAATAATGACTGGTACTTCAAATTTGTAATCTAATCTTAAATGAAAGTTCCCTGGACCTAGTTGGGCTCTCATGATCATCTCCAGGCTGGGATTCCCACCCCTACCTCTTACCTACAATAATGGCAAGCTCTGCTTCTCAGCCTTCTCAAGATGTCAACTTATTTTGGTTTTGTCTACCTAGGCTATCTGGACTGAGTTCATTTGTCTTCTCCATAATTTTAGGCTCACTAATCAGCCAGTCAAGAAACTTTCCAATCCCCGTTGACTTTGGGAACTTCCCTGAAATGTTGCCATCCTGTCCTCAACCTCCAAATCAAGGGAGTAAGGAAGAAAGGAAATGCAATCAGGTAGAACTACTGCACTCATCACCTCCAAAAAGCAGAAAAATCCAACTCCATTGAGTTCACTCCATTATAAAGATGCAACTGGAAAAAAACCTTCTTATACAACATAGACTAAATAGCAGGGACCCATATGGACAGACTGTTTACTTTTCATATACGTAAAATGGATGTCTAAGACTCTTATCAATAATTGGGTAGTTTATAAGAAAGATTGGGGTAAACTTGAGAATGATATGAATTTAAAAAGTAAAACCCATTTAGGAAAAGCTTTAAAAAGTAATTATTTGAGATGCAAAAGGAAGAATTGATACAGAGGAATTAGATGGGAGGGGAAGGCTGGTAATTCTGGTAACCTGTTTTTATCAGGAATGGGTTTAAGAGGGAACGGTACATATATATTTAGAAGAGTATAAAAGTCTTCTAAATTCAGAAGAAATAAAATGATAGGGGCATAGGGAGGGGGAGAGGACAAGGAAGAGATCTTTAGAGGGGAGAATGAGGGAAGAGGTAAAATAAAGATATAGAAGGGTGTTTAGATTTATGGGAATGGGAGGATAGGGGAGGGATCGTTGGAATGGGGTAGTCAAGTCACAGGAGGGCAAGGTAGTGGGTAAAAGTAAAGCAGAGGAGGCAGAAGGGATAGGAAACAAGAAATATAATCATACACAAAAAACAAAGATTAGAAGTAGAATAGTCTTAGGAAAATATATGTTTATATATGTATGTGTGTGTATAAATATATATGTCTGTATATATGTATGTATGTATGTGTGTGTGTGTGTGTATATATATATATATAAACTTTATTGTAGCCTTCATTTCCCTCTCCACAGGGGAGCTTGGGGAGAGGGAAAAAAAGAACAAAGTAAAAAAAAAAATTGCACAGCAGAGAACAAAAGAAAACTTACCAGGAGGCAAAGAAAAGATGAACAATTCTCAACGCAACGAGTATTATTTATCATAGAGGCTTTTTTGAAATGATAATTTATTGTTATATATTTTGAATCCTCTCTTATGTTCTGCGATGCACATGGCATGCTTTTTTTTCTAACGTTGTATTTAAGTTTCAATATTTAAGTTTATGATATGTTTTTGTTTCTTTTCTCTATTCTGTATTTGTGTTCTGGTGTTTGAATCTAAAATAAAATTTTGAAAAAAAGAGAGAAAAAACCTTTTTCCCAAGCCGTTGTCTCTTAAGTAATCCTGACTGGGAGAAAATATCCTGTTTTGGCAAGAATAACTAGAGCCCTTCCTTCTCCCCTCCCCGCCCAGCTGATACTTGCTCCATGTAGACATTTCTGTTTCCAGATCTCCCTTAGTCCATCCCCTAGTCCATCTGGATTGACTCTTATAGCATTGAGATCTTCCCCAAAGACAGAATTCCACACAATGTTCCCTCTTTCTTGATCTTACCTTCCTTTTTCCTAAATCGAGGGAGCTGGTCATTTTGTTCTGCCCCACTGCCCCTCAGCCACATCGTCTGTCATGATGGGCTTCTTTGAAAAACTTCCATCATTATTTTCTTTTAGTTTAAGGAAAAGTCCCTAAGATTCTTGAGCTCTTAGAAAAGTCCCTAAATATCAAAAGTGTTTTGTTTGTTCTTAACTTACCAGATCAATGCCTGAGGAACCAGAGAGAGTAAAGTGACTACTTTATCCTGGCTTTTTCTATTTTTACCTTGGCTCCTAATAACGAAATTGAAAATTAAAGAAAAAAGAGAAGAAATTTCAAGGTAGGTAGAAATTTGAATAGAGTAGAGGAATTAAAAGGAACTTTGATGTCATTCTTTTCATATACATCTATAAATATACATATACATAGATATCTGAATATCTCTATATCAACACCAATACTTTTCTGTCTCCCTGTACACACACACATACACACACGTATGTCTGTCTCTGTGTGTGTATGTAGACACATATATATTTATACACACACATATATATGTTAGGAAACTCATGGGGGAGGACCAGGGCTATTAATGCCCTGTGCTAGCATGTCCAAATTAATGGCTTGTCCTCTATCTAATTATTCCCTTTGCTATCCTCCTATTTGGGACCTTGTGATGAGACCTTTATTCATTTTTCTATAAATTTCTTTGACCCCTCCCTTTCCAATATCAATTCTTTTTTTTTTTTTTGGCTTTTTTGTTTTTGAGGGGGGACGGCAGGGCAATTGGGGTTAAGTGACTTGCCCAAGGTCACATGGCTAGTAGGTGTTAAGTGTCTGATGTTGGATTTGAACTCAGGTCCTCCTGACTTCAGGGCCGGTGCTATTTTCACCATGCCACCTAGCTGCACCTCCAATATCAATTTTTTATTCATGATATAAATGAAATAAATAACTTTCCTTAACATTTTAGTTACTGAAGGGAGCAGATAAAGAACATTTTGCATGTAACAGATGGAAAAATCAGCTAAAGGGGAAACATAAACAGTTCTTAGAAAATCTGAGAGGAAAGCAGCTGTTCAGATAAAAATCCTTGAAAAAAGAATAAAGTTCAGAGAGGAGCAAAAGAAAAGTCCTTCAGAGGAGAATGTGCTGACTAATTATAAAGATGGTTTCAAATATGTTGTTTCCCAGTAGCTAATTTATATATGAGTGCTTTGGGGACTTTGGAGTTTATTGCTGAGAAACTGAATCATAGGATTATTTTTGGACTATGAGACTATGTTGTTCAGTCTTTTTCAGTCCTTTTGAAACCCCAGCTGGGGTTTTCTTGGTAAAGATACTGGAGTAATTTGCCATTTTCTTCTTCAACTCATTTTACAGATGAGGAAACTGAGGCAAACAGGATTAAATGACTCCCCTGGGCTCACACAGCTAGTAAGTGTCTGAGGCCAGGTTTGAACTCAGGAAGATGAGTCCTATTGACTTCAGACTCAGCACTCTATCTGTCTTGCCACCTTGCTGATGGAAATGTGGATTTGAGTTTTTTAACCAAAAATACATATGGCTTACTACACATGAGGAGGTCCTGATTGGAGCTACTAAAATACAACCAAGTAGTAGAGAAGTGGATTTATCCAGTAGGAAAAGGAATCAGTTTAGAAGAGGGACAGGCGATATATGGTGCAACTAGGGGTAAGCTGGAAAATGTTTAACTACCAGCTTTTTGGGGGGGTGGGTGGAATATATGACACATTTTTATGTTTAATCTGCTTTATTAACATGTCCCCATAATTTTTTTTAAGCCTAGACAAACAACAAAACAATATATCAAGTCTGATTTGTATCATTTGCTCATTTCAGAGGAGTAAAATGTTTACATTGAAAATTTATCAATCAGCTCTTTGGAGCCTGTTCAAGATCACTCCAGAACCCCTCTGGCAGACAAGAGATATTCAGGTTACAATTTCAGAGTTGTGAAATTGCCCCAGACATATGAGTTTCACTTTTTTTTTTCTTTTTTTTAAAATTAATTAATTTTTGTTTATTTTTTGTTTACATCATGCATTTCCATGAGATTTTGAGTCACAAATTTTCTCTCCACCTTTCCCCTACCCACCACCCCAAAACAGCCATCCCACTGTATACACTTCCCCCAATCTGCTCTCTCCTATATCCTCCCCCATCACCCCTCTGACTTTCCAGTAGGGTAAGATGGATCTCCCTATCACAGTGCCTGTATATCTTATTTCTCAGTTGTATGTAAATAATAATAATTATATATATATGCATATATATATATATATATATATATATTAACCTTTGATTTTAGAACTTTAAATTCCAGATTCTTTCCCTTCCTCTCTTGTCACCCACCTCCACTGAAAAGACAAGCAATTCAATACAGGCTGTACATGTGTAGTTATGCAGAACATCTCCACAGTAGACATATTATGTAACACTGACAATATTTCCCTCCTTCCTATCCCACCCCCCAATTGTTCTATTCTCTACTTTGCCCCTGTCCCTTTACAAAAGTGTGTGCTTCTAACAACCCTTCCTCCAATCTGCCCTCCCCTCCATCATCCCCCCCTTTCATCCCTCTAACCCCTACTCTCCCATAGGGCAAGATACCCAATTTAGAGTGTATGTCATTCCTTCCCTAAGCCAAATACAATGAGAGTAAGGTTGACCCATTCCCTTTTGCCTTCCTGTTTTTCCCCTCTGTTGTAACAGTTATCTCTTGCTTCTTCTATATGAGATGATTAACCTCATTCTGTCTCTCCCTGTCTCCTCTCATTCTATTCATCTCCCACCTCTCAATTTCACCTTTTAAAAT
>CM053582.1:508946517-508982337 GCA_028627135.1 Pseudochirops cupreus
ATATATTACACATACATATACATATACGTTACATATCCACATACATTGCATATATGTTACATATACATGCACATTACATATGCATTACATATACGTATATACTACATACACATATACATTACATATACATATACTTTACATATACACATACATTACATATACATATACACTACACATGCGTATACACTACATATACTTATATATTACATATACATATGCACTACATATACATATACACATACATTACATATACATTACATATACACATACATTACATATATTACATATACATTGCATATGCATGTACACACATTACATATACACATACACACATACATATACATTACATATACACATACACACATATATATCACATATGCATTATATATACATATACATTACATTACACATACATATACATACACACACACATCCCTAGATAACATAGTGAATAGAGCACTGAACCTGGATTTAGGATGAGTTCAAGTCCAGCCTCAGACACTTACAAGCTGTATGACCTTGGGTTAGTCACTTAACAATTTTGCTTCAGTTTCTTCAATGGTTAAATAAGGATAATGATAGCACCTACCTTGCAGGGTTGCTGTGAGGATCAAATTAGATCGTGTTTGTAAAGTTCTCATCATAGCACCTGGCACATACTAGGTGCTGTATAAATGTTAGCTGTTATTATTACTATTATAATTATTATTATATAGGAAAGTGGGTCATTTGTCCCTCCCTTTGTGGAAGACTGATAAGGGCAAACATACTCAATCCACAGGTGCTGACAGACTCTTTGTGACCCCTTTTAAAGCAGTAAACAGATGTTTCTTTTTCCTCTTCATCTTCACTCTGAGGGCCATAGTTCTTACTAAGTCTACGAAGCCTGTGGTTTTCAAGATTCTCCTTTATGTCATTACACTAACTCCGATTTTGATGGTGCTCACTATACATTACTTCCCCTGATCCTAAATCACAGTTCTGACCCAGTTACTTCTCTACCCCAGATGCTTCAGGGAGCCATCGCTGCCTTTGGGATAAAATGCCACCTGCTTCCCCGCCTTGCTCCAGTCTCTCTTTCTAGGTGGATCACTCATCACCTCCACTCCCACACTCTGTGTCCAGCCAAGTCGGCTCAGTTACTGTTTCCTGCACACACAATGACTTCTCCTACCTGTGTGTCTTTGCACAGGCTTCCCCTGACGCCTGGAATCTTCCTCCTTCTTGAGCTCACATACTGAGATCCCTAACTCCTTTCAAGGCTCAGATCAAGGGCCACCTTCTTCAAAAGGCTTGTCTGAATCCTTCACTTGTTAGTCTCCACCACCAACCCACTTATTTCACACACATAGGATATTCGCTTATTTGTGAAAATATTACCCCCCAGGTAGGGTGTAAGCTTCTTGAAGGCTGAAATTGTTTCACTCTTGAACTTATAGTACCCTCCAACAGCCCTGGTACATGGTAGGCATTTAATAAACGCTTTTTTGGTTGGTTGATCGATTGATTGTTACGCACAGCAGCCTAGCAAGGTAGGCAATGGAACTGATGCCAAGAGAAATGAAATGTTGCCCAAGGTCGTCGAACTAGAAAGTGGCAGAGAAGGGATTCAAACCATTTTTTCTGTCTCCAAATTCAGTGTCCTTTCCACTTTGCCTCGCTTGTGGGGCTGAAACAAGCTGTCCTGGCCAGTAGACAGGGCCATGAACTACATGGTGCGTGTCCTTGATGCCTCTGTTTGAGAGCAGTGAAAGGGATCTTGTTTGAATGACATGCGATCCTCTGGTTTCCACTTGGCAGTTCCTGACAATCCATAAGATTATTGAAGGAGGGTGTTCACTGTGGTTTTTCTTATCTTTAAAAATGACTCACTGTGTTCATCTGGTATGAAGATGGCGCCAAGCAAATCAGACCAAATGAACCTAATAGTTTCTCCTCCATCCAAACAAAGCCTGTGAGAACAGAAGGCAGGGCTGCGACCCTGGGAAATCCCTGCTGAGAAGTGGCTACTTCATAGCTAGGGAAAGTGGGAGGAAGCACAGTGTAACCGAATTGATACTGAAATCATCATGACTGAATTTTGCTGTTGGTCAGAAATGAAATGAGCAAACCTGCACCCAATGAAAATGAAAAAGTGAAGTGGCCCAGCAATACCAGCCATATTACCACACTATATTGCAAAGGGGTAATCATTCAAACAATTAGGTATTGGCTAAGAAATAGAGTGGTGGATCAAAGGAATAGATTGAGTATATGACATAAATAGTAAATGACCGTAGCAATCTAACATTTGACAGACCCAGAGATCCAAGATTTGGGAGCAAGTTCTCACTATTTGACAAAAACTGCTGGGAAAACTGGAAATCAAGTTGGTAGAAACTAGGCATAGACCAACATCTTGCAATGTATACTAAGATAAGGTCAAAATGAGCATATGACTTAGCCATAAAGGGTGATATCATAAGCAAATTGGGGGCCATGGAAAAAATTACCTGTCAGATCTATGGATAAGGAAAGAATTTGTGACTAAAAAGGAGATACAGGGGATTATAGAAAGTAAAATGGATAATTTTCATCACATGCAATTAAAAAGGTTTTGCACCGACAAAACCAACGAAGCCAAAATCAGAAGGAAAGTAGGAAGCTGGGGGTGGTGGTGTAATTTTTACAGTAATTTTCTCTGATAAAATCCTCCCTTCTCAAATATATAGGAAACTAAGCCAAATTTATAAAAAGTAAGAGTCATTATCCAATTGTTGTTTTTTATCCTTTGTTCTCAATAGACGAATGATCAGAGGATATGAACAAGCAGTTTTCAGAAGAAGAAATCAAAGCTATCTATTTGTCTGTCTGTCTATTTATCTATCTGAATGTTGCTATATATGGAAAAATGCTACAAATGACTATTATTTAAAGAAATGCAAATTAAAAGAACTCTGAGGTACCATCTCATACTTATTAGATTGCTTAACATGACAGAAAAGAAAAATGAGAACTGTTGGAGGGCGTATGGGAAAATAGTCACACTAATGAACTGTGAGTGGAGTAATAAACTAATGCAACCATTCCAGAGAAGAGCTTGGAGCTATGCCCAAAGGACTATAAAACTGTGCATACTCTTTGACCCAGCAATAAAACTACAGAGTCTGTGTCCCAAAGAGATCAGAGGAAAAAGGAAAAGGACCTATAAATATACAAAAATTTTTTATAATAGTTCTTTTTTGTGATAGCAAAGAACTAGAAATTGAAGGGCTACCCATCAATTGGGGAATCACAAAACCAGTTGTGGTATATGATAGTGAAGGAATACTATTGTATCATAAGAAACGACAAGCAATGTGGTTTCAGAAAAACCTGGAAAGACTTCTATGAACTGATATAAAGTGAAGTGAGCAGAACCAGGACTGTAACAATGATATTGCGAGGATGATCTACTGTGAAATTCTTAGGCACACTAATCAATACAATGATCCAAGATAATTCCAAAGGATCCAGAATGAAAAAGTGCTATCTACATCCAGATAAACAACTGATGAACTGTGAGTGCAGATTGAAGCATAATTATTTTTTATTTATTTTTCTTGCTTTTTTTGGCAACATGGTTATTACGGAAATATATTTGGCATAATTTCATGTATATAATAAATATTAAATTGCTTGCCTTTTCATTGAGTGCAGAAGGGGATGGAAGAAGGGAGATAACTTGGAACTCAAAATTTTTAAAAATTAGTATTAAAATAAAAATTATAATTATTTAAAGTATTAAATATGCCTATATAATTAGATTATAACTATTCCTTTTCATCATCAAAGATTCAAGGCAAGGATCTTTGAGAAAATGTTTCTATAGTACTCAAAGGAATTCTTTACAGAGTTGCACTGTTCAAATACTGAATCTATTAATAGTGGGGAAAATCTATGAATTGAGATTTCAGCATTATCAATGTTCACTGTGCTTTATCACTAGTACTTATTGTGTGTGTGTGTGTGTGTGTGTGTGTGTGTGTGTGTATTTATTTTGTAAAGTTATTTACCATCCCTGGGTCTCAATTTTCTTCATTCACAAAATGAGGGCAAAAATACCTACCTATCTTATGGAAAACTGTGAAAATAAAAGAAAATAATGAATTTGAACATTCTTTGAAAATAAAATTGCTATTAAGTGTAATTTGGGTTGTAGCAAGCATACACAGATATTTCTCCACCTGTTCAATCCCGATCCTATTGGCCATGAGGGAATGTTGGGGAGTTATCTTCTGGTTATGTATGACTTTTTGCCAAGAGTCTCCTCATCACTGGCCTGGCCAGAAGAGCTGACAGGAAACCTTTTATTTTCTTTTTTCTTTGTTTTTTCCTCAATAGTATTTTTTCCAATTACATGTAAAGATAGTTTTTTAACATTCATTTTTATAAAATTTTGAATTCCAAATTTTTCTCCTTGTCTCTCTTCCTTGCCATTTCCCCAAGCCAGCAAGCAATCTGTTACAGGTTATACATGTACAATCAAGTTAAACATATGTACAAATCAGTCATGTTGTAAAAGAAGAAACAGAAGAGAAGAGAAAGAAAAAAAAAAGAAAAGAAAAAAACACCAAAAAGTGAAAATAGTATGCTTCAATCTGCATTCAGACTCCATAGTTCTGTCTCTGGATGTGATTAGCATTTTCCATCATTAGTCTTTTAGAATTGTCTTGGATCATTTTATTGCTGAGAAGACCTACGTTTATCATAGTTAATCATCATGCAATGTTGTTGCTAAAATCATAGCAGCTGCAATTCTGACAAAAAATTCTGCCTAAAGGTGGAACAGGCAGTGTCTTACACTTTACATTAAATATTTTTTCCCCAAGTAAAAGATGGGGGAGACAAATCTAGGTCACAATTCATCTGAAAAAGGCCTTGAGATTTTAATGGAGTGAAATCTTTATATGAGTCAATAGTGTAATTTATCTAGTCCTAGTTTCTCTCTTAATCTCCAGATTTGCGTTGCCAGTTGCCTGTGGGACATCTAGATTCGGATCTCCCATAGACATCTCATACTCAACATGTTCAACATATTACCTTTCTCGGCAAAGTCTCCCCCCTTCTGAACTTTTCTATTACTACCAGGGACACTCCCATTCTTTTACTCACCCAGGCTCACAACCTCAGTGTCGTCCCTGACTGAGGGGACTGAGAGTCCCTGACTCTCTCACCTACAATATTCAGTCTGTTCCCAAGGTTTGTTATTTATTTACATCTTTACAAAAAAAACAAAACAAAACAACGTCTCTATTCTCCTTTCTCTCCACTGACACTGCCACCAGCTTAGTGCAGGTCCTCATGACCTTAGGCCTGGCTGATTGTAATAGCCTACTTGGTCTCCCTCCAAGATCTCCTTCCTTGGAGTCTCTTTCCACTCCACAGTTCTTTGAGGGTTACATGCATTTAATAGATTTTTTTGTTGAAAGTAATTTAAGAGTTAGGAGGAAGAAGTAGGGAAAGGAAAAAGGGAATGAATAACAAAGATCTAAGCATTTTACTGATTATACTCTTTAATAAAAACCCATACAACCTCATTCAAATAGGGATCAGCATTATTAGAATTTGTTGGAATAAATGTCGGAAACGTTGGAAAATCTGAAGCATTCTTGAAATCCTACTTATTTCTTGTTATTTGAAGAGGTGGCAGGGGTAGAGAGTGAAGAGCCATATGATTGTTCTCAAATGTAGGTAGTGCCACAATTTTTATAATAGAAAAGCTCCATTTCTGGGATGAAACTAAGATTTTTGCTGCTAAAGCTATGTTGTTTTAAAAAAACTGTTTTTTCATGTTATGTTTTTATAACAGCATGTGTAAATGGAAACAGTCTTCTTTGTGACTTCTCCCAGGACTTGCTGATAGACATTTTGCAAAATTACCAAGCAGCAGACACCAGAGAAGAAAAGAAATACGAAGCTGTCACTCATCCAGCTTCTCAAAAAATACCCACTTTTCCATAATAGAAGAAAACCCAGGAATCTGTCTAGTTGACTTCCTTCTCAAGGTCCTTCATTTCCATGCTTTCTTTTCAAGGCAACATGATACCATAATGAGTGTTGAATTTACATTTAGAAGACCAAGATTCCAGTCACAAATATGTTATTTACTGCCTATGTGACGTTAGACAAGTCACCTAACTTCTCTGAACTTGTTTCATCTTCTTTAAAATGAGAAGTTGGGTTAGATCACGGTTCTGAACCTCTGGTCTACAGACTCCCAAAGAGTCAATGAATACTTGTGAGGGTGGGGCATGAAATTGCATAGGAAAAAAATATTTATTTTCACAAACTTCTTATTGAAATTTTTTTCAATTATTTAAAAGCCTGATTCTAAGAAGACATCCCTAGGCTTGACCAGATTTTCAAAGGGATTCATAACACACCAAAAAAAGTTAAGAATACTTGAATTAGATGATTTCTATAATATTTTCCAGGCCCCATATTCAATAAATTGACGTCAGACCCTTAGAATCAGAGGACCTGTTTTCTAGACCTCACACTAATACTTAATAGCTACTTGTATAACTTGCTAAGTTACTTTCACTGAGTCTCACCTTCCTTATGTCTAAAGCCAATTTTATTTATCTCCTTCCTTAGAAGAGAAAACAAAGAAAAGTAATGGATGTGAACCCTCTGAAATTTACAAAATGACTTCAATGATGTGGATAAAAACAACATTTAAAGACTTCAGAACTCCGATTAATGTAGAGGTCAACCAGGACTGCAGAGGATGCCTTCCTTTGAACAGAGCAGTAGGTGGTAGACTATAGGTGTGAAATGGGGTATACATTTTCAGATTTAGCCAGTACATTGATTAGCTCTGGTTAATTCACTCTCTCTCTTTCTCTCTTCCGATTTACAAAGAAGGCTTTTATTGTGGTGTTGGGGGAGGGGGTAAATTATGAAGTGATATAGTAAAAGAAAAGAGAATTTATAAAATATGCATTTTTAAAAACTGAGTATATAACTTCAATTAGAGATCCACAGTAATATTGTTGGATTCAGTTTTTAAAACCTATCCTAAGATTCATGACAACAGGATAAAGCAGATTATAAGAGAGAAAAAGAATAAAACACCCAAACATAAAATGCAAACTCTGCAAATATATGAATCTATTCCAATGATGACCAGAAGAGATTTCATTGCCATGGGGATGATGTCACAGTACCTTTACTGTGACTTAGTCAAGTAGATCTGCTCCTTCTCATAGGTTTCCTGATCAAGGCTGTATTTAACTGAAACCATTCACAGGCAAAACAAGGGATGGCATCAGTTGACCCTGTTCTAGCCTCTACCTTCCCTCCTTCTTGGGAAGGCGTTCCATTCCAAATCTGTGATTATTTTATGGATCAAAAAAATGCATTTTTCTCATTTCCTCCTGTTTTGGTTTATTGGCATAAATAACTGTTTTGCATTATTTTCCAAAGGTAAGCCTTCATCAGCAAAATGTTTAATTGATACTCAAAGTCTTTTTTCTCTCCTCTCATCATTTCTAAGCATTTGAATGGAAGGTGAAATACAAGTGATTTTCAATCAGATGGCTTGTTTTGAAGAGATCTAGTCAGTAGAGGGTTAAGCTGAGCCAGAGTCATGGAACAGGGAAACAAAAGAAGGAAACATGTTTCCCTTTATAAAACTGATGTTCTCTTCTGAAAACATTAGGGTTTTGTTTTTTTTTAAACCAAATCTATGATTTCCTGGGTGTGACCAGCAGCATCTGTTCAGCAATTTGAATTCTTTGTGAGCTGCATTGACAGGTTCAATGACTTTCCCAGGGCCATAGTGTCCGAGGCAGTGAACCCAGGCTTTCTAGACTCTTGAGGCCAGCTCACCATCTACTAAGACACAGCTGCCTTTCAACACAGATATTTTTCAAAAATGTCTATTTTTTTGTCTCTTATTTATAGGTTGTTATATTCTAAGCAAAAGTTAGAGAGATGCATTGTATGAAAAAGTTAGAGGAATTCTGGTTCTAGCAATGAATGTAAAAGTAATATTTACCCCAAGGCATATATACTCTGAGTACTTCAGCATATCTTTCCAATAGCTATTCTTCCCCTCACTCCCTGTTTCCTTTCTCACTTCTAGCCTACCTAGACTTTAAATTAGCAGTCTTCTCCAAGTTCAGAGGAGCCTTTCTTTGTTTTTGGCCATGAATTTAACAGTTGCTGGTTGAGTTTTCATTACCTTAAGACAATATAAAACAATGGAATTCAATATAATAGAGGGATAAAAAAAATTGTGTAAGTTACAGGTTAGACTTGGGGGTTAAGATCTGATTTTAAGTCACTAACTTCATGACTCTTGTTCAGTCCTTTCAGTGAGGATTGGGACAAATCAATTAATCTCTCTAGTACTCAGTTACCTTACCTATAAAATGATCACACTAACACTTCCTCATCTACATCATAAAGTTTACTATAAGGATCAAAAGAGATAGTAATTGTGAGTGTACTAGTACTTTGTATCTAACAGTAGCCATCTTGGGTTGGGAAAGAGGGGGAAATTTATATGAAAGTTGTATTATATGTTTAAAAGGAATAGCAAATTGTATATAATAGATTTGCAGTTTTATGTGCAATCTTTATTATACTATGTTATGGAAATCTTCCATGAATTCAAATAAAATAAGATAAATTTTAAACAAATTCACATTTTTAAAAATGTGCTATATGAACATGAATTAAGATCCTTTTGTTAAACAAGGATTTTATTTTAATGAATAATTATCCCTTTTGTAAAAGAATTTTGTTTTTGCTAAATTCTTAAAAACTTGTATTAACTGTTTTCCTAATTTTGTTTTCTATCCAAAGGAGAGGAAAGTGAGAAACTAAAGCTTCAACTCATCATTACCCTTATCGCCTTTTGTTTGATCCTCCTCCTCCTCCTCTTCCTTTTTGTGGGTGCTTTCCTTTTTTGTAAACTTAACGCTTTGGAAAGGTAAGACATTGTAGTTAACAGAGTTGAGATGTGATGCTTATATTCTCTCCATATTCGCAGAGAGGCTGAGTGGTGAAGCAGATAGAGATCTGGTCTTAAAGCCAGGAGGTCCTGAAATTAAATTTTGCCTCCCCAGCGTATGGGCTATGTGACTTCTGGGCAAGTTACTTAACCTCTCAAGTGTTTAGCTTGACAACCTGTGAGTAGTAGAGAAGGTACTAACCTGTGTTGGTGGAGGGATCTTCCTTACGTGAGAGTCCCTTTTACCAATCAATTTACCCATCCTGTCCCTATCATTCTCTCAGACTTTTTTCAGAGTAGGAGAGCACTTGAGAGGTCATCTAATCCAACATATACCTGAAAAGGAATTTCTTCTCTACCATATCTGACAAGTGATTATTAGGCCTTTGCTCTAAAACAGCAGTTCTCAACCTGTGGCTTATGTTCAATTTGTAACAATGAAAATACATCCTGCATATCAGATAGATTCATAACAGTACAGTTATGAAGTAGCAACGAAAATAATTTTATGGTTTCAGATCACCACAACATGAGGAACTGTATTAAAGGGTCGCGGCATTAGGAAGGTTGAGAACCACTGCTCTAAAATCTCCATTGAGGTGAAATCCACTCCCTTCTGAGGAGGCTGCCCCTTCAACTTTTTTTGATGCTGAATGTTAGGTAGTTTCCCCTTCAATCAAACCTAAATTTGTCTTTTTAGAACTTCCTTCGTTGCTCTCTGGGGCCTAGCAGAATGAGTAAACTCCCTTTCCATAGGAAAACCCTTCAGATCTTTGGACATGGCTATCACAACTCTCCCTGAGTCTTCTCTACAGCCTAAACATCTCTAGATCTCTCATTTAATTCTAATAGGGCACCTGAAGTACTTTACTATCCTGATCAATCTCCTCTGTATTCCTTTCAGCTTATCAATTTCCTTCCTAAAATATAGTACTTCAAAGAATATACAATTATCCAGTGCAGAGTACAATGAGACTCTTGGAGGCTAACTCTTTCTTTACGAAGCCCAAGGACAAGTTTTTTTTTAATTTAATTTAAATTTTTGGCTACTATTTCACATTATTTGATTTTCCAATTCCTCTTTATGACAATAATCTGACAGCATTTTTGTGGGGGGAGGAGACAATTCTCAAATGTACTTTTTTTTAAAAAAAATTCAATTTATTTTATTTTCAGTTCTAAATTTTCTTCTTCCCTCTATCCACTTCCCCACCCATTGAGAAGGCAAGGAATGAAGAGCTCATGAAAAATATGAAATCATGTCAAACAAATTTCTACCTTAGCTATGCTCCCCCCCCCAAAAAAAAGCAAGAAAAAGAAAGAGAAAAAAATTCAATCTGTACTATGATCCCATCAGTCTCTGAAAGTGGATAGCATCAAAAGCGCTAATTTTTAAAAAAAAATATTAAACCCTACACCAATCTGCATTGCTGCTTAATCCATTAAACATTTATTAAATGTCTACAATAAGGAAAGCACTATTTTAGGCAGATAAAAAAGACAACAGACCTTGGCTTTTCTCCTACATGACTAAGCTCTTTTATAAGAAGGCTCATGTCTTATCTAGATTTTGCTTCTCTCAGTATCCAGAAGACTTGTTCTATCATGTTATAAAGGAACATTCTTAGATTATTGACTCAAGGATATAAGACATTGTGTCAATTTAGTTAATTCAGTAATATTAAATAAAAACCCATATAATTGACAAAATTATTTGCTAAAGTGACTTTTCAATCAGCTTTCTAATCTTAAGTTACACAATTCTCTTTTGTCCGTTTCCTTCCTTGATTCCAAATCAATTTGGGGTAGCAAGGGAATCATGGACAGATAAGTGAGCAGCAACTGTTTGGAAACCCTACGGGATAATGGGATGGGGCAAACACAACTCCAATATTAAAAAACTCCAATGGAGCTGTCTTTTCACCCATGTGGGTATTTCTTCCAATTACAAAGATAGGATTAATTCATACCCATCCAGAACAGCTTTCATTTAAGTCCTCCCATGATTTTTCACAAATCAAATATGTTGGGGGCTTTACTGAAATTCTCTGGATATTGTAAGGATGGATCATGAGGGCTATCTAATGAGAAGGTTATCCAACATACAAGTAATTCACTGAGATAACACTTAACACAAAATTAACTCTTAAAAAAATTCTTTCATTCTTTTCCCATCCAGGAAAGTGATATGTAGTTTATGTAACATAAGGTATAGACCCAATAAATATTGCTATTGAATCATGGAATGCTGTGGGGAAGGAAAGTCTTAAGGTTATTAATCATTACATTCCATATAAATGGAAGCTGTGAGTTTTCTTTAAAGTTGAAAGCAAGATATTGAATAAATATCAAGTCATCTCAAACCTAACATGAATGTCTTTTTGTAGAGAGCATGAGATGGCCTTCACTCCCATCGACAGCAAGAAGTCCCTCTCAAACCATGGTGAGAAGTTTCCTACGAAACCTGAAAGGATAGATCCAGAACTTAACACCAACTCTAGTCACTATGTAAAAACTAGCTTAGTGAAAAAAATTTTATCAGACTGTATCTTAACCCAGGAACACCAAGAATGCCATAAACACCAAAGGTGTGATTGTGGTCAGTCTCCTTGTATCAGAAAAAAAATAAATTCCAGTAATTCATCATCTTTGACACACATTTGTGAAGAGAGAGAAGCACTCTTAAATGGAAGACACCTTGGCGCAGATCTCAATGATAGTACATGACTTCTTTTCTGATGCACTTATATCTAGCTTCATATTCTTGTAAGCTATATGTGACGATATAATCTCACTTCTACCAGAGGTATGTGATAATAAAGCTTTATTTAACTTACACATTTCTTGATACCAGATAATAAAGATCACTCTCATTAATGACTAGTTTCTATCCCACTTTGTTCAAATAGTTGCAGATATTCTCAGTTACTTGAGAGTTTAAAATCCTACACTGCCAAACATGTTCTTATTTTCACAGTGGTGGATCTTTGTCAGTGATGTTTATAGGTGTGGATATAAGCAGTTAGCTATGGAGGTGAGAATACAGGATGGGTCGCCCCACTCTAAATCAAGGTAAAGGTTATGATCCATGGAATTTAGTCTGATCTGAAGTGAATTTATTAGCATGGATATGCTACAAGCCAGTTGAGTGCTGAATAGAGTCCAGTCAGCCTAGTTTGGTTACTGGAGTAGGTAGGTGTCTGTGGACATGGGAAATCTTGAGGTGAAAGGAATCAAGTTGTGGGACAAGAGGAGAAAAGCCTGACTCAAGATAAAGCCAGGGTAGGCACATAGCAAAGTTGGAAACTGAGGCAGTAAGGATTCCTGAAGAATCTAACCTTCTCAGACAGAAGATATGTTTGAGTGTTTCTGCTGCCTTTCAGGCTGAGGCAGTCCAGGATTACCTAATTAGCTTCACCATGACCAGGCAGATCCTCCTCGTCTCTAAATAGGAACTTGCACTATGTTCCTAAACTCTAAGATCTAACCATGTTGCTTGCCAGTTCTAGAATCTTCAGTGGGTCTCTTCATTGCCTGAAATTTCTGTGGCTCAAAAAATGGACTAGTGACGTAGAAAAGCGTTCTAAACTATTTCAAAACTTAGAGTGTAGACTCCAGTCTTTGTTGTCTGTACTATCTCCCTCCAAGGGCTAAACCAGGTCCCAGGCTACAGGGTCTGTGTCAGAAGACATCAGGCATGGTTTATAAAATAATAACAATACCACTTTTCCTTTGTATCCCACTGTATAACTGTGTAGTCAATAACCATCTATTAAATACCTTCTATGTGCTGAGGGGGAAAAATTGTATCTAAAGTATCTGATAAGTGTGATTTCTAAGGCATGTAAGGAATTGACACAAATAAGTTAGACTGAGAGGAATCCTCCAATAGAAAAAGGAAGCAAAGGTATGAATAGACAGTTCATTTCAAAGAAATGTCAGTTATCAGCAGCTATATAAGAAATTTCAAATTGCTAATAGCAAGAGAAATAAGAATTAGGGTAGCCCTGAGGTTTTGTCTCCCACATTCAAATCACATTGGCCAATATTATAAAATATGGAAAGTCAATGTTGAAGGGGATTGTGGGAAGTCAAGCAGACCAACGCACTGTTATTGGAGTAATGATTGGTCCAATTATTCTGGAAAGAGCCTTGGATTTTCAATCAGTCAGAGCTTTTGAATCAAAGTTCTGACCCCTGGTAGCTATGTGGTCTTGGGGACATTTGCATCTCAGTTTTTCACCTGTAAAATGAAGGGATTGGATTTGATGATCCATAAGATCTCTTCTAGCACTAAATCTGTAAGTATATGAAAACAATATGAAAGTATGCAAGAAGAATAACTAAATTATATTCTTTTGCTCAGTAGTCTCACTACTGGATTATACACTCTCTAAGGATGAGGAGGATCTCCAGATGGTCTGTGTGGTGCTTAAAGCTGAGCAAGTCAGTCTAAGCAAGGTGGCAGGCAGTAGGTGGTAGGGTTAGCTCCTGTGTCTCAGCTCTACCTCCCCAGGTGGATAGGACTCTCATCTGCTGTATCTCCATTGCACTGTGGGTTTTAGCAGGGATGGTAGAACTCCAAGGTTCTGGGGAGGGGTAGCATCCTGGAGGTGCTCCTTGCTTGATGTGCTCCCTGAGGCTTTGTCAAAATGTAAGGTTTTCAATGTATGTAAGGTTGTCAATCTGTGAAATTCCACTTGAAGAAATGCTTGTTTCCTCCTCAGGGATTTAGAGTTAGTTCTTCTAACAGCTTTCAAACTTAATTTAACAGATTCTGATATTGTTATGAATGTGGGAAAGTAGCTAAAGTCATGTAGCAAACTTTAAAAACACAATAGTTTATAATTTAGTTTTATATCAGACTTGATAAATCGGCTGAGACCAATTATTGTTCACTGTATTGTTGATCTATGCTTGATGGTAACTGCTGGTGTACACCTTTGTACCTGTGAGAACAAACAGGTAATTTCTCCATACTGGTTTCTGAATGCAAGTGGTTTAGAATTTAAAACTTCATAGATGAATGTAATGGTTTTTCCATGGAGAGATTGGGAGATGCATTCAATGGGATGAATGCTATTGGACTGGTAATAAGTTTTGTGTTGATACTTTAAGTCTATGATATTATTTAATTTTAGTATGAAGTTTATAGTTTCCTATGCTGTGATTTTGGAAATTATTGTGGAGAAGCACATTTGTTTTGGAGTGATAGCATGATTCATTCATATTAGGAACTTAGGTTTTCCTTGACCAGAATACTGAGATTTTCTAATTATAAGGTTTAACTTATTAGACACATTTTGTTTGTAAAGACAGAGGTTTCCTTCTGGTTAATAACAGTCTTAAATATCAAATATTTTAGTTTGTGAAAGAGTCCATTTGCATTGGTAAACAGTACACCTCAGACTGTGGAATGTTGGAAATGCTTGTCAATCTGTTGTGAATAAGCTTGAATAAGACCCCAAGTTGTTTCTCTGATGTGAGACAATATTTTTATATTGGGAATACTGAGAAGGCTCCTCTTTAAGCAAAGTTTAACTTGTTCTTCAGAGAGAGAGGGAGGGGGGGAGAAAGAGAGAGACAGAGAGATAGAGAAAGGGAAAGAGACACAGAGAGAGACAGACAGACACAGAGAGACAGAGACAGACACAGACACAGAGAGACAAGAGACAGAGAAGTTAAATGGACAATCCAATTCAGATGGTCACGAACAGACATTGGCATCTTTATTTTTCAGGTTACATGAAGGCTATGCAGGTAGATTTTTCAAGAGCCCAATTTAAAGTCATTCTGGGAATGGACAGGTGTAATGCTAATGGGAGTTGAAGATCTTCCCTGCTCATTAATAGGCCTCATGTGGAACCCAACAAGAGAAGCTTGATTAGGAGAGGCTTGTTTTTTTCAGGAAGGCCCACATCTTTTGTTATGTTGTAATTAGATAGTGGATCATGAGGGTTATGATGCCCTCTGACCCTGAAGAAGTGCATATATACTCTGAAGTTAGCATTTTGCTTTGGGGCTCACTTATTGGAAGAGTGTTCGTATGATTTGGCCAGATGAGACTCTGGGTAGCTGTAAGGAGCCCACTGGCTTTGAAAACCCCAATGTTGGTGCTTCTCTCTCTGGTAACTATGTATGTATGTAATGGTCAGACAGTTGGATCTGTCTGTTGATCTGTAATGTATGTTGGCCAGATGGTTAGAAACCCTTTCTGATTGTTTTTATGCTATTATTTCTGCTTGTAACTTGTTTGTATTTTCTCCAAAGTTCAGGGTGCTAACTTTTCCCCCTGAACTAAGTAAATGATATATATGTTTGATTAAAGTAAGATCTTTGACCCCTTTGCACGGGTGTTATTGGTCTTACACGCCCACAGCAGCTGCAAGTAGCATTGCTGTTACATCAGGCAACATAGAAAAAGGAGATCTAAACTGGATACTTAACCAAAAACCATGGCTTTCTTTTTTTTTTTTTTGCACTCCTCAGGTAGAACAATTATGACTTAATTTTATTTCTTCTCAGTTTCCATTAAGCAGTCTAGAATATGTTGCTCTTCTAGAAGACTTGTTTTTGTAACTAAGGGTTTTTTCTTTTTGAAATATTTATTATCTTGCTCTTTATCTCTCCCAGTCCCCAATTGTAAAAGTAAGAAAAGCAAAACCCTGGTTATAAATATGTATGGTCAAGCTAAGAAAATTTCCAAATTGGCCAAGTCCAAAATATTATGTTCAGTATGTGCCCTGAGTCCATCATTTCTCTACCAGGAAGTGAGTAACCACCTATTTCATCATGAATCTTCCGGAACATTTGGTTAGTCATTGTGATGATCAGAATTCTAAGTCTTTCAAAGTTGTTTGTCTTTAACAAAATTGTTATTAATATAGATTGTTTTCCCTTTTCTGCTTACCTCACGCTCATTAGATCATACAAGTTTTCCCAGGCTTCTCTGAAACTGTCTACTTCATTTCTTATGACATAACAATTTTCTGTCACTTTCATATACCAAAATTGTCAGCCATTCCCCAATTGATGGGTCCCTCCTAAGTTTTCTGCTTTTTTACTGCCACTAAAAGAGCTGATATAAACATTTTTCTTGACAAGTCTTTTCATCATTGTCTGATCTTTTTTGTGTATAAACCTAGTAGTGGTATAACTGGGTCAAAGAATATGCACAGTTTAATAGCTTTTGGAGACAGTTTCAAATTGATTTTCAGAATGGTTGGACCACTTCACAGCTCCATTAACAGTGCATTAATATACCTATTTTTTCACATCCCCTCAAGCATTTTCATTTTCCTTTCTTTGTCAACTTTGTCAATCTAACGGGTGTGAGGTAGAACCTCAGAGTTGTTCGGTCTGCATTTCTGTATCTGTTATTGACTGTAAATCCAGCTCTTTCCACAACTTAATGTAATTCTCCTCCCAGGAACATTCTTACTTAAATTGGATCTTTCTTGAATGGAGAACAGTGAAAGAAGCCAAAGGATTCACACTAGCGGTGAGAATTTCAGGCATTGGCACTGTCTACTGGAGGAGAGCCTTAGGCACATTCACAGGTATCCCTGAAGTCAGGACATGAAGGTTGCTTCCTAGCTCACCTATACATGTGGCAGTGCCCATCAACATGATGAATGAACAGTCTGAGATACATAATTTCTGTATAATTAATAATCAATGTATTAACTATGGCTAGCAAATAATTAATAAAATAAGGTCAGTGGCCCTCTCAGAAGCCAAAGATGAACCTTGAGAGCTACTGAGAAATGTTTAAATATCATTGGAAGAGTGGGTATTCCTGACAGATGGAAATCAACTCTGATTATTTAATATTTAATGAGAGAATGAATATTATAACGAGAGAGACAGAGAGTGAGTGAGAGAGAGAGAGAGAGAGAGAGAGAGAGAGAGGAAGGAGATTAGATCCTGGGTTGGTTTGGATACTTCACTCTTGGGAGTTTTATTCCTTAATGTGAACACAGGACAATAGCACAGCATTGTATGTTTCCAGGGTACTCATTTATGGAAAGACATATCGAGGTCTGTGGAGATCTCCAACAAATTTATTTTCAGCATTTAGTATAAGACTTCCAAGTTGAATTTATAATTCAGCGAGCTTTTACACAAGCATAGCAAACTCCTTTCTGATCTCATCTAATGCACCAGGAAAGAAATCATCCTTCTGCCATAAGTAGGAATTTGGAGAATGTAAATAAGTGTCTTGGATTGCACACAGAAATTTTCAGTCTACACATCATGTCTATATTGAGTTTCTGGGTCTTAGCCTTGCTTGTATACATTACTGAATTTAGGGTCGGTTCTAGATTTTGAATAATCTTTAAAAAATAAGCATTAGAAGTAGATGGGGGGAAAGACTTTACCTTTATTTATTTGAATTTTACCATATTTGGGGTTTTATAATTAAAGAATTAACATTATAACTAAGTTGCCTTTTAATTAACTGAGGCTTTAGTGGCCACTGTAAATTTGACTATGACCTCTATGTCGTATGAACTGAGATACACAAAAGAGGCCCAGGTGTCCCAAAGGTACACGCACTTACCCTTACTCATAGTTTAGTCCCAAACCCCACCCACCTCCACCACTTCACAAGGTGTATGGAATTTTATCAGAGATTCATTCCAATAGTTTATATGAACAAGACCTAGTTGTTTTTAAGTAAAAGGCAACCTCAATGTAAATCAATAGTGTCATATGGCAGCTACCAAAATTCCTGGCATCTTAGGCTCATTAATAGAAGTGTGTCATCCGGAGATAAAGGTCTCAGCCATGATTTCATAGAAAGTCCACAGTTGCTATTCATTGTACTGTGGTATTTTAAGTGTTAGAAACAGCAATTGATGAAATTGCTTTTGCAAAACTAGGTGTGCTCTAGAACAATGGAGTTTGAATTTGATTCCCCAAAAAATAGGGGACCACTGATTCCCCAAGGTTTCTCCCATAATGCCTTTGTTATAGAAATAGTGATCTGATTTACCCCAGAGTACCAGGTCCTTCTGCTCTGAGATAGAACACACCTAGCTAATTGTACAGAGTCCCACAATTCCAGGGGGATCTCCTCTGTCCATTTATGACTCATTAAACTTGAGGGTAACTCTGAATGGGTCCCTGAATTCTGTGCCAGCAGAGCTTGGGCTCTGGTAAGCTACACTGAGCTAGAAAGGCTTAAACTACAATCCTAGCGATCGTCTGAGTGGCTCTCATCTGAGAAGGAGGCTAGCTAAATTCAGAGATGCTCATTGCCATAAAAGGGGCTGTCTGAGATTATGATTTTTTTTGTTTGCTCATCATGACTCCTGAACACTTTCCTTCCACTAAGACATGGAGACAGAGAGAGAGAAAGAGGGAGGGAAGGAGAGGGAGAGAGAAAGAGAGGGAGAGAGAGAGGGAGAAAGAGAGAGAAAGAAAGAGAGAGAGAGGGAAAGAAAGGGAGAGAAAGAGAGAGACAGAGAGAGAGAGAGAGAGAGAGAGAGAGAGAGAGAGAGAGAGAGAGAGAGAGAGAGAAGAGAGTGTGTCTTTTACAGGCATGGAGGACAGTCACTGGATCACAGAATATATGTAGGGGAGTAAAGCATAAGAACTGGGGCAATTAGGTAGCATAGTGGATAGAGTGCCAGGCCTGGAGTCAGGAAGACTCATATTCCTGAGTTCAAATCTGGCCTCAGACACTTACTAACTGTGTGACCCTGGGATAGTCACTTAATCCTGTTTGCCTCAGTTTCCCAATCTGTAAGTTGACTTGGAGAAGGAAATGACAAACCACTCCATTATCTTTGCCAAAGAAAACCACAAATGGGGTCACAATCTATTTACTAAAGTAGGAAAGTAAGTTACACATTTGGAAGCAACATTGTGGGGTGAAAAGAACTAAGAATTACAAGTCTTACATTCTAGTTCCAGCTTGGACATTAACTCACTGTGTGATTTGAACAAGTGTTTTTAGCATCTCTGAGCCTTAGTTTATTCAGTAGCAAAATTAAAAGGTCATACTAGGTGATCTCAGTGATACCTAAATGACAATAAACTGAGATATCTAAGCTCCAAAATTTTATGACTTTAGAAATATTTTCCACAAAGGCTGAAACAAAAAGTAATGCCATTCATTTGACATAATATAATCATGAGTTAACTTAAAAATTCCAATAATACAGTGTAATCCAATTCCTTTGAATGTATTTCTCTTTCTACAGACTCTGCATACCACAGAATGGACACTGCAACTATATTCCTTTAATGGCAATGTCTATAATAATACAATCTGTATTCCTTTAATTTGTATTCCAGATTAATAAATGGGAACAAATCCTCTGCCTACCAGTTAACTCTGATATTTCAGAAATTTTTAAAAACTATGACTTTAGTCTATTTCTCCTTAGAAGACAACATTAAGGACTATCTTTCTGAGAAACTACCATGAGATTGGTAGTTGGGAAATGTGGATATGAGAAGCTTGTCAGTCAGTCAACAAACATTTATTAAGCATTTATTATGAGGGAGGCATTGTGTTAAAATCTGGGAAGTACTAAGAAAGGCAAAAACAAAGTCCCTACCCACAAGTAGCTCACATTCTAATGTAGGAGACAAAATATAAACAATTATGTCCATACACAGTATGGATGGGGTCAATGGGAGGCAATCAGAAGGAAGATACTCACATTGGGGGTAGGGAGGGACCCTGAGAAAGGCCTCCTGAAGACTGTGGGATCTGAGCTGAAACTTGAAAGAAGGAAGGAAAGTTAAGAAGCAGAGGGGGGAGAGCATTCCAGGTTTGGGGGAGAGCCAATGAAAATGCACGGAAATCCAGAGATGGAGTGTTACATATAAGGAACATTAAGAGTTAATGAGTAAACAGAGGAGAGCAAATGTCAGAAGACTGATAAAGTAGAAAGGAGATGTGGTGTGAAGGGCTAGACAAGCCAAACAGAGGGGTTTATATTTGATCCTGGAGGTTGATGGAATAAGGAAATGCTAGAGTTTATTGACTTGAATTTGGGGGGAGGTGATATGACATGATCATCAGACTGACAGGCGAGGAAGTTTTGGCAGTCCTTACTCCAATTCAAGGAAAATAGTTGAGACAGTTTCTTCCTCCCCATCCACCCACTCAAAACTAAATTAGCATTCTTAAAGAACAAGTCATTACCATTACTTTTTCCTTTATGCATCTCTTTTTAGCACATTTCTCAGGCCTCTTTTCCCCATTAATATCTGGCCATCCACCTTGATTTTCCCTTTAGATTCAATTTTATCATGAGCAGACAAGGTGTCCAGAACGTGACTAGTGAGAAAGGACCAATAAAGACTGCTGAGCCTCAATCTGGACAACATTAGTTTAGAAGTCACATTAACTTTTAATTGAAAGACACTGGAAGATACCTTCTGTCCAAAGCTGGAATCTGACAGTGTACTGTTGTCAGGGTAATATCTTTCCACATGAGAAATGTACCTTAAATTCTTCAAATGTAAACCAACATTAGCTGAAACATATGGCACAGTGGGTAGGACACTAGATTTGGAATCAGATGACTTGAGTTTAACTCCTGGTTCTTTTCCTTTCAATCTGTGTGACCTCAGGCAACTCAATCTTCTTGGGACTGAGACTCCTCATCTATAAAATGAGAGGTCTAGAAATGACCTCTACCACCCCTTCTGGCTCTAAATCTAATCTCTTCTTGCAAACTTTTGAATTTCATATTGGTCTCAAGGGCAGAGCTGCTAATGACTGCATAGAACAAAGAGATCATCACAGGATATTAGAACCAGAACCCAGGCACCATGGCTTAGGAGATGGTGTTCTAGTTGTGAAGTCAGGCGGCCTGGATTCCCACCCCAGACAATGACCATGGGTGACCATGAGCTATCTCAAAGCCTGTTTCCTCATTTTAAAAATAGGGATGATAATATTTGCATGCCTCATAGGCTTCTCATGAAATGCTTTGTAAACTTTAGCTCACTCTGTAGACAAGTGAGTCCTAAAAGTCTTAGGGTAGTTTTAAGTTAGACTGCCCTAAGATTTTTGGGATGCCCTAAGTGTGAATTATTATCTAGGCCAACCACCATTTTCCCATTTCATGGATAAGGTTCCTAAAGGTCAGAAATGTAGAGCAACTCTATTTGAATTCCCTCCAAAATACATATTGTTGAAACAAAATTTGAGTAATATTTTTAAAAAATAAGGATAAATTGATGAAAAGAAGTGTTTGGGATATATCATATGCTAAAAAAAAAGGAATTTGAAGCTGCTGTTCTCTAAACTGTCATAATTTCTACAAATTGTTCAACTGTGGCATCGGGATAACTCATGTCTTCTTTTTGCAAATTTAAAACAATATACATTTTCTATGGTCCTCTTAGTGCTTAAGGGGAAAAACAGAGCTTGACTTTAACTTTTTAATTGAATTTGAAAAGTCACTGATATACAGAATTTCTCTTTGCATTCGTCTGAGCAACAAGAATGTGAACAACCAATTAAAAACAACAATCCAAACCATTACCCATAGAAAGTGCTTAAAAGGAACCAAGGGAGATGGCCACTGATGTGGAAAACCAACTGTCACACTGGGATGGACCAAAGCTAACTTCAATGAATAGTAATGGATGATGGAAGTAATATTTCGGTGTCCACTGGTAAGATGAATGTCAGTCAAGTTTATTGAAGTAGTAAGGGTCTAGCACTTTTTAAAAAAAAATGTGGCCAGTGTTACATTATAAACAAAGAAAGGGATGCTACCAAAAGATGTAAATGCTTGTGTTTGGGGAGCTTACATAGTAGTTGGGAAGATAAGATAAATAAAAGTGAGCTAATTAGAGAAAAAAGCCATATAAGTGGTATAGGAAATCAAGAATAAGGGATGATGTGAGTCTTCTGTTGCCTTTGCACAGAAACTGAGAATTTTACTTGGGGGGAAGGAGGCAAACCATTTTGGGCAAGTTATACATAAAAACCAGGCCAGGAATATTCAGAGTGTATTGGCAATAAGGAGAATTATTAGGTAGAAACAAGGAATTTGTTAAGGAATGAAGAAGATATGATATATAAGAATGGAGTCAGTTGACTTTGGAAGACTCTTATAGCTCTAAAAATTGTTCTGTTTCTTATCTATTGTCATGCTTCTCTGCTTCTCCCAGAAGTTAGAGAATTTCAACTCCACAGTTTCTTTTCTTCCATCTTAAGGTTGTCTCTACCACCTGAAAATAAAATATGAAGCGTGAGACTTTTTTTCTCCTAAGACTACACTCAACACAAGCACTGGAGTAATCTTAATAAGTGAAGATCTAATTTCTTCTTTAACTCAGTAGAAATTCTTCAAGTAAATGGAAAGTTACTTTTGATCTTATAAATATAGGATAAGAGAAAGTAAAACTCAATGTACAAAAGACAACTAGGTTCAAATATAATCATTTAATGTCTACGTTTATTAAGTAGTTACCATGTGCCTCTAAACCATGTGTTAGACTAGGGAGAGTAAACAGAGGTTCATAAACTTTAGAATTGGAAGAACAGGAAAAATAGGTTAAGAAACCGAGTCTCAAAGGGATTTCAAGGTCACACAAAGTGGTAAGTAGCAAACCTAAATCTTCTAATTCCAAACCTATTGTTCTTTCTTCTATGTTAGGAGGGAAATGACATACAAATCAGTCTTTCTCTCTTTTTCTAGGTCTGATGAAAGGTTTCCTTTACTAGTGGTTTGGGATCATTTGTGTTCCTTCCTCTACATCAGTCATAGCCCTTATAACAATAAAAAATTCAGAATTTCTATTGTATTATATATATATGTATATATACATGTATGTGCATGTATATATGTGTATATATATAGATAGATAGATAGATATAGATATATATGTGTATATATTATACATATATAAAGCTTTTGAGAATTTCTTATATTTCCAGTTCCCCAAGAATGGAAGTTCTAGATGAAATTCACTTGTGAGAAAGAGATGAGGGCAGACTCGAGTGACATTCCAGAGTGAGAGGTTCCAAGTACTGAAGCACTTTCTAGAATGAGAAGACAGCTAAGTCATGGTGGAAAAGTCCATAGAGCCAGAAGCACAGCTGGTTAGAAGCAATAAATTCACCATTTAATTGTTGTCTGACCCAAGAAGGACATGATTAGGACTTACTTTTCTAGTCATGTATGCTGTGCCTAGAGTGTATGGGATGTTCAGGTAAGAGTAGCACCTCTGGTGTGAGGGCTTGCCCAGCCTTTTTCAGGGCTGTTCATCTACCTTTGGGGTCCACCTGCCAGCCAAGTCTCACCTGAGGTTCCAAGAGTCTATAGCATGTGTAACAGTCACACTCTGGCAAAACCATCTTGGCAGATGAGCTAGCGTAACTGATAGGCCTCAAACCTGTCAGTGAATTAGGAAGATATCTACACCAAGCGTGTGAAGACTTCACCCAGTGGAATGGGTGGATGAGAATAATTTGTTCCAATAAGCATAAAGGCACCTGAAGCAGGTGCTGTGGAGAACTCAGAGCTGGGAAAGATATCAAAGATGCCAAGCTCATCACTGGTCATCTTGACTTTAATCTTCCACTGGACTTCAGTGACTCTGGAACAGTGAGGTTGATAACTTTTTATAATTCTGTGTCACTTAAATATGATTCACACACAAGTCAAGACATCACACATGATGTCATCAATCCTCTTCCAAAATGAAGGAGGAACAAGAAAACAATTACCCATTTATTTTATAATGAACAAAGAGTGGGGAGGCACTTTTCTGAAATTCTAACTGGAGGAATTGCAAATGAAATGCAGAGTGAAGCAGGTCAACAGAACCACAAAAGACTGGGAAAAAGAAGCTGGACTTGTTAGCAAGAACTAAGAGTCATGTATCCTCCATTGTTTTTCCATACAGTAGAGAGAGTAAAAGGAAGATACATAAAAGGTACCCATTGTAGAGGATTTCCAGGTTGGCATGGACTAGAGTCCAACAGGGTGGGAAGGCATGAACAGGATGGATTCTGGACAGTATACTCATATTCATCAGATTGCAGTTCCATGGAATGCTCTAAATATGTGCCCTATCTAATTGGATCAAATGTAGAAAATACTTCATCAGAAGTCAGCTTCATCCAGCCAGTCTTTACCTTTTTGTTTGTTTCATGGGCCTCTTTGGCAACCTAATGAAGCCTATGGACCCTTTTTCAGAATAATGCTTTTAAATTCATAAAATTAAATGCATAGGATTACAAAGAAAACAAATTATGTTGAAATACAGTTAGACAAATATTTTTTCAAGTTCACTGACCTCAGGTTAAGAACTTCATTTTTTTTTTTTGGTTTTGCGGTGGGGAAGGCAGGGCAGTTGGGGTTAAGTGACTTGCCCAAAGTCACTTGGCTAATAAGGGTTAAATGTCTGAGGTCAAATTTGAACTCAGGGCCTCCTGACTCCAGGGCTGGTGGTCTATTTACTGTGCCACCTAGCTGCCCCAAGAACTTCTGATCCTGTCCAAATCTGTATTTTTAACTATTAAATTTTAAAGAAAATTGCACTTTATTATCATTCCTTTCCTACCCACCCTCCTCCACATCCTGCCCAGTAGATGTTGAACACTTTGAGAGAGAGCCTGTTTTTCTTTTTCTCTTCATATCCTCATCATTGAGTATGATGTCCAGCACAACAATCGGTGCTTAATAAATGTTTATTCCATTGGATTAGATTGGAAAGTCCCAGCATGGTAGTTCTATCTCTGAGCTAGCTAGCTGTGTTTTCTTGGCCAAGTGACTCTACCTCTGTTTCCTGACCTGTAAAATGAAGGAAATCTCAGTTCCCTTTTGGCTCTAAATATGATGAGCTCAGGATTCTTCTCCCTAGTCTCAAATATCAAAGTAGTCAGTGACAGGAGCCTGGATGATTCCCAAATGCCAAAACTGTAAAATGACAAAGAAAACCTCACCCAATTGCACGTAGATAAAGGGAAAGTATAGGACAGAGTGAGGGAAAACCATTTTGTACTCCCACCAAAAATGCCTACAGGTGCCTTTTTCTTTCTGATTCTGTCAAGCCAGGCTCCATCACGTTGTCATAAGAATTCAACCTTCTAAATCTTAAGACCCATAAATATTTCTACCCACCATATAATTAAAAGATCAAATTCACGGAAGTCGTAGGAAAAACGGACCTGTTTAGCAGGGTCCAAGCCTATGTGATAATCCTGGTTTTAAAAAAAGTGAATATGAGAAGTGGCTTCACATTGAAGAAAAATTTAAAAACAAAACAAAAAAAGTGATAGTCCCTTTACTGAGAGACTTGATAAAACTTCATTGTCCTGAGTGTAGGAGATATAAGTCCCACACTTGAAAGTTACCCAGAGAAACAAAATAAGAATGTTAAGAAGGATGAGGAAATGCTTAAGCACAACAGACAGGAGAGGAACAATATAGACTTCAGCGTTATGTTAGCCCCAGGACTGCAGGCTGCACAGGACAAATCAGGCCCAATTATGCAGAGACAGCATGGAGAGCAAGGCTACCATCGCATGACCCCAATGTGGGAACAAATGAAATAATCTCCTTCCCTTGAGGTTTTTACATCCTATAGGAGAAGTGATCTATCGATCAATCTATCAATGTCTCTATCTTACCTTCTATAGGAGAGGTTATTTAAATAGATACAGAGATATATAGATGATAGGTCTAGATAGATTAGGCAGGTAGATCATCTTTCATATATATAAATATATACACATACATATGCATATATTATATATATACATACACATACAACTGTATATGTGTGTATATGTGTATACAAGGCAATTTGAGGGAACAACATTAGCAATTCAGGGGATGAGGAGAATTTCACATAGAAGGTGGTATTTGATCTAAGTCTTGAAACAACAAAGGAGAGCTAAGAGTGAGATGCTAAATTAGATACTAAATTGGAGGTTAAAAGACTTCAGTGGATGGAAAACTGGACTTGGAGTCAGGAAGGGCTGAGTTCAGATCTTGCCTCGAGACTCTTACTGGCTGTGTGATCCTAGGCCAATTACTTCTGTCTCCCACAGCCTCCTCCCTTCTGCAATGGAGATAACCTGACTCACAGGCCTGTTGGCACGCAGTAACTACTTAATGAATGCCCATTGACTGAGGATCATAAGAAATAGCATATGGAAAATGCTCACAAACCTTAAAAGCACTAAGCAAATGTTAGTTATTTTTTCTTAAATAGAAGAGAAAATCCCAGTGAAATACAATTTTCATCAGAAGAACTTATTACTATAGGAAAAGGGCTTTGAAATTGAAAATAATTTTCATTGATGATGCAGTTGTAATAGGATTTCTTACCAAGAAGATGCCCACACTAATGAAGCCATAAGCCTAGTCCCTCTCCCTACCCCTTCATGACAATGAAAAATACTTCAAAAAAAGAATGGCATCTTATATGGGTGCAGTGTGGCCTTCAAGGAGTCCCTTTGGGCATCCACATTGTGAGTGAGGCTCCCAGCTAGTACAGCAGGAAGACTAGGGTACAAATAGCAGATGGCTCTCTTCCCCCATTCTGTCTCTACAGTCAGACAGACAATTGTCACAGTTGTCCTGTGTGAAGCAACCTGCTGCCAAGGTGTCTGGTACTTCCACAGGGAGAGGTCCCACAAGCAGCAGGGGAACCTGTGAACAGGAATGATGATGACACGAGCCCTTACACCTTCAGGGCATAGCTTTAGCACCTTCCTGCTGAGAGAAAATTTAGGGATTTCACAAAGGAGGAAGCCGAGGTGTCCTCAGTCATTTGCCCAAGGTCACAAAATGAAAAACAAAACAATAATCTCAGAACTCCTGAGGGTCAGATTCTAACCCACAGGAAACCTTGTGGTATTTCAAAGATCCAATCTTCCTGATTAAGAGATTTAAAACCAACCTATCTGAAGAGGCAGCCTCCCTCAGAAAAGTATTCAGTGGCAAGAGGTTAGCATTATCCCAGTAACCAGTCTTAAAGGAACAGCTTAAATGCACCATCAGGAACTTTACTTAAATGAAGGCAGAGTGGTTGGATTTAATTAAACAAGCATTTCTTTATATAAAGCTCTTTAAGATTTGCAAAGTGTTTGACATGTTCTCTCATGCGATCCTCACAACAAGCCTGTGAGATAGGTGCTGTTATCATTCCCATTCTATAGACGAGGAAGCTGAGGTGAAGTGGTTTGTCTAGGGACACACAGACACTGTCTGAGGTAGGTTTCAAACTCACTTCCTCCTTACTCCAAAGCCATAACTCTTACCTATGACACCACCTAGCTGCTTCTATTAAGTGTCCCTTATGTTTCAGCCCTATAAATATTACGGGGTGAAGCCAGAGCTTTTAGGATCATACAGATCTAGAAAGGATCTCAGAGATCATCTGGTCCAATTCTTTCATTCTACAGATGAGAATACTGAAGACTGTGGAGGTCAAGTGATCTGTGTAAAGTCATACATGGAAGGAAGTGTCAGAGGAGAGATTCGAACCTAGAGCCAGTGTTCTTTCCACTATACAACACAACCAACTCTTATCATTTCACTCAACATTTGATTCTTACTAATAATGCTTTTTTAGAACAGCATCCATGAATAGAGGTACAGTTCAGATGCAACCTTACAAAAAGACATTCGTTGGATATGTTTAAATTGATGAGCATTGGGGTTGGATTATGGTCTTCATAGAACTGGAAACATAGAATTCTTAGAAAATTGAAGGGATCCTTAGAGATCATCTAATTCAACTCAATCCCTACTAATCCCCGCCCCCCACTTTTTTTAGGCAGAGGGACTTTAAGGTACAGGAAAGCCTAATACCTAGTGACCTGAGGCACAGGTCACTTGATCAAAGAAGCCCCAAGGTAATGCAAAGATAGGATGAGAACTCGGGTCTTTTCCAAACTAAATGAATAAAAATGTATTAATCACTGGCTATATGCAAAGCTAGGAGCTGGGGACACAAAATGAAAAATAGTCCTGTCCTCAAAGACTTACAGTCCATTGGAGGAGTGATGGTAATAAAATGTAGATAGATAAATGTGTGTGTATGTATGATGTGTTATATATATGATCATTTCAGGAGAGAGAGTAAACTAGCTACTTGGCTTCTGGTAGGTAAATGAGCTGAACCTTAAGAGAAATCAGGGATTTCTAGGAGGTGTATGTGAGGATGGAGTGCATTCCAGGTACGAGGAATGAGGGGGTGGGGTGGGTACAACCTCTATAAAGTCAAGGAGGCAGGAGACAGGAATCCCATTTTAGAGAACAGTTAAGCAGGCCAGTTTCTAGAACAGAGTGCATGAAGGGGAATAATGCGAGATAAACTATGAAAAGTATAAACTGGAATCAGATTGTAAAGGACTCAAAATGCCAAATGGAGGAGTGGGTATTTTATCCTAAAAATGAAGAGGAACCCCTGATATTTCTTGATAAGTTATGAGACATGATTAGATGTCTTTTAGGAGGATGGATCAGAGGGAAAAGCCTAGAACCCATGAGAACAAGGGTCCAGTTCAGAGATGGCAAGAGCCTGGATTAGGGTGGTGGCCAAGAAAGAAGAAAGAAGTGAACAGCTGGAAGAGATGCTTCTTCCCCTCCTTTCCTCTCATTGTCCCATGCCACCCAGAATGACATCTTAGGATTTTGTAGTCCAAATGAATGGGATGTTGCTTTGTTTTAAGAAAGACCATAGGATGAATGTGTATGTGGTAGGAGGGCAGTAAAGGAGAAAGCCACTGGGGTATGGGCTTCTTATTGAACCCCAAGGCTTGTGTGAGAGCTCTGTGTCAAAACTCTGATTAACCATGATTTCAGAACCGGATTTTTTTTGGTTTTTTTGGAGGGGAGAAGGCAGGGCAATTGTGGTTAAGTGGCTTGCCCAAAGTCATGTGGCTAGTAAGTGTTAAGTGTCTGAGGCTGGATTTGAACTCAGGTCCTCCTGACTCCAGGGCCAGCACCCAGCTCCCCAAGGGCAGGGGTTCTTAACTGGTATCCATAAACTTGCTTTTAAAAAAATCTTGATGACTATATTTCAGTATAATTAGTTTCCTTTGCAATCCTATATGTTATTTTACGCATTTAAAAACATTATTCTGAGAAGAGGTGCATAGGCTTTTCACCAGGAGCCTCTGCTGATCATACAAGTAGTCAGTCTGCTCTCCTTCCTCAAATGATCACATATATCACATTTCATACACATACATACACACACACACACCCCTACATATCTACTTACATTTTAACACCACCCCTTCAGCAGACTGCCAAAAGGGCCTGTGGCACAATAGGATTAAGGACCTCTGTTCCAGTGGACCCATGAGGAAGAATTTACTGCCTGACAGAGAGGTGGTATCAGATCCCTTCACTAACCTGTTTATGATCCTCTGGACACATCTTAACTGGTCAATTTTTTGGAGGGGACCAGAAGTAAGATTTCATCATTATAGAGAGTTCTCCAGTGAAAACACTTAACTGTACTAATGCAGATCTGCAAATGTTTTTCCACTTAATCTTAGAAAATTGCCTGAAACCTCAAGAGGTGAAAGAATTTTCCCAGGGTCCCACGGTCAGTGTGTGTCAGAAGTGAGACTTGAATGTCTTTCTGACTTGCAGGCTAGTGCTCTATCCACTACCACCATACTTCCTCTCCAGCTTGTCAACATCCTTCCTAAAATGTCACGCCTAGACCTGAAGAGATGCTACAGATGACGAGTGTACAGCAGCACTGTGCTCTCAGGACTGTTCAAGATCATATTAGCTTTTTGGGTGAGGCATCACACTGTTGATTCATATTGAGGATGAAGTTTGCTGCAACGTGTAGATTTTTTGTAAAAAGTAAAACTGTAGTCTACCCAGGCCGTCACCCTTTATTTGAGCAGGAGATTCCTTGAGCCCCAGGGTAAGGCTTTATATATAGTCCCATTAAGGTTCATTTTTATCACATTTAGTTAGTTGTTGTCTTTCACTCTTGAAAAGGACCAAAATGACATCACTATGATGGGGTCAAGGTACAGTGTGTCCAACTGTGACTGATCAGACAAATATGAGCCCAGAAGAGTCTACCACAGGTTGGGCACAAATAGTCCATATGAACATTTGGAGGGCAGATGTCTCTAAATTTGTGCATCTCATGTTTCTTTTGAGATACTGTAATTCTGCTTTGCTCATAGATCACAGTACCTTCTTTAATGTGGACATGCCATGCTGGATGGTTCTGTGCCAGCGTCTCCCACATCTCACAGTTGATTAAAAAAATTATCCTATCTACTGCATTATTTAGGACCAAGATATTTTGGGTGCTGTCTCTCATCCAATGTATTAGGCAACCCTTCCAGCTTCATGTCATCTTCAAATTTAAGAAGGATATCCTCTATACCTAGCATCCCATCATCACTACTCAAAGATTAGGGGAAAGGGCAGGGTTGCTTCTTGTCCCTCCTTCACAACCGATTGTTTTCCTAGAGCAGCATTTACAAATCTAACAGAAAACCCAAGCCCATAAGTATAAAAATTTAATCTTATTTTTACTGATGCCTTTTGTTTGTATAATTCATTTCATTTCCAAATATATTTTTTCTCTACTCAGTATGCCATCCTTTGTAACAAAGATTTTAAAAGACAGGGGAAAATATGCCTTCAGCCTGTGATTGATAGCATATACATTATTCTGCATCCATAGTCCCCTAGATCTGTGGTGAAAGGAGAGAGGTACATCTCCTCAGCTTCTCTCTGGGGCCAAATTTGATCATCATAATCAAACAGCTTTTAGTTTCATTTTATTGTTGTAGAGATTGTGTATGTTGATTTCTTGGTTCTTTTTACTTAATTCTTACTCAATGTTCATATAAATTTCTTCATGTGTCTTAGAATTCTTCATTTTCATAATTTCCTTTAGAACAGTAGTATTATATTACAACCATCTGTTATAATTTGTTGTTCTATTTCCCAGTCAATTGCCGTGCCCATAGCCTTTGCCACAAAAGCCCCAGGTTCTATGCCAATAAGTTAAGCTGACACACTTTCCCAACTCAAATAAACAGACCTTTGGCACCAAGAGGAAATCAGAATCTGAGGTTTTCTTTCTAAATTGCCAAATAACAGGAAATCTTCATTTCTTTAAAATATCAGCCTCTTGCAAAATAGCTCTATTTTATCCCATGAAAGAATCTATTGTTCCGTGCCTGATAAATATCTTTACAATGTGTTTTTTGTTCATTCTTATCACTGCTTGGGGAAAGCTACTTCTGCAATAATTTCTACCCCCACCTCCATATTTGAGTAAGGAAGTTAATTTCTTAGGTGTACAGCCTCCAAATAGAAGAAAAGAAGAAAATAAAACAACTCAAGGGAGAGAGAGAAGGGAGTTTTATAGAGAAAAGGGATGGTTTCCAAGATAGAGCAAAATGTTTTCATGGGATTTGGGGGTTGAAAGGGACCATGGTGATCAAGTCTCTTAATCAAAGGTTCCTAACCAAGGGTGAGTGAATTTGATTTTTTGGTTTTGTTTTCAATTGATTTTGATAACTTAAGCCATGCGGTGCAGTGGATAGAGTGTTGGAATTAGAGTCAAGAAGACATGAATTCAAATCTGACCTCAAACACTTACTAGTTCTGTGACTGTGGGCAAGTAAATTTCCTCATCTGTAAAATGATGATAATGATAGCATCTGTTTCCCAGTATTGTGAAGATAAATGTTCTTCTTTAATGATAAGTATTTTATTTTATTTTATGCATTTTTATTCTGACAAGGATTCTGCAGGGTTCACCAGACTACCCAAAGCATCCAAAACACAAAAAAAGTTTAAGAACCCCTGATCTATAGAAAACAAGTCCCAGAAAAGTAAATTGAACATGAGGGTATTAAGTAGCAGAACTTTGGGATTCAAACTCATACCTCTCTCATAATTACTGATGCAGTACTCTTTCTATTAAACAATGAATGTTACCTCCTAATAGTTGACTCAGGTTTTGTTTACTCATACAGATATGTTTGGAGAAAAAGGAATTCTTTCACCAGCTGATGATTTTGAATATGACCTTTAACCAACCAATTAAAACTTGTCAGTCGTTGTAACATGTAATCGTCTAGTTTTCTTAAACCATTTCTATGTTCTCATGGTCTTAGATTTCAAGACTGAGGGTTTTAGTTCCTGCGCTTGGTATTCAAGGCCCTCCATGAGCTAACGCCAACATTGCTTCTTAGCTTTCTTTCACAGTACATCCCTAGTCTGCTCTGAACTCCCACCAAGTTAAATATCTTACCATCTCCTAAACATACCTCATGCCTTTCTGTCTTCCTAACTTTGCTAACATTGTTTCCTACACCTAGAAAGACTTCTACCCTCTACCCTATATGTTACAATAATATTTGTCTTTTGAGGTCTAACACAAAAAATCACTTTCTTCATGAAACTTTGATCTTCCTCCCTGGAAATTGTCTCACCATCTCCAGAACACTCACAACAATTTATCTTTCCTGTTTAGCTAATTTTCATGTTCCACTTTGTACTATAGTCATTTATGTCTTTTCCCCTATTTGAGTCTAAATTTTTATACCAAAAGACCACTTCTCATTTTTAATTGTATTCTCCTCAGTAGCAGGTATAATTTCTTTTATAAACTCAGGGTTCAATAAATGTTCGCTTAATTATTTTTTTAATTTTAGAGGTAAATGACTTCAGAAACAATCAGTAGAGAAAGCTTTATCTCTGGTGCCAGAGGAGCTATAAGTTATCAGCTGTCCTCAACCTGTGGGTTGCAACCCCTTTGGGGGGGGGGTTGAACAACCCTTTCACAGGGGTCACCTAAGACCATCAGAAAACACATATTTCCGATGGTCTTAAGAACCGAGATACCACTCCTCTATCTGTCTCCAGGCGATTCTGTCCACATGCAGATACACCCACATATGAGTATTAAAGGGTTGCTGCATTAGGAAGGTTGAGAACCACTGGTTAGATGGATCTGTGCAGATGTGGTGCTTTTGGGAAGCAAACAGAGCCTTGGTTCAGTGGAAGCTTTCATCTATCTGACTGACATTGTGAAACAAAGGTAGACATTGTAAACCACAGAATCTAATTTATGTCTTAGCATTCTTTCTTGTGTACTTTCTTTCTGGCCTCATAGGATTCTGAAGAATTCACATAGACAGTGACCTGCTATACTATAAGGTCACTCCTAAAAGATCATTATATTCTAGTCATTTTATGAAGAGCTTCTCTAGTCCACGATGGGTTTAGGCCTCTGTGAAATGACTGAAAAATCCTATCACGTTTCAGTCATGTCCAACTCTTTGTGGCCCCATTTGGGGATTTCTTGGCATAGATACTGCAGTAGTTTGCTATTTCCTTCTCTAGCTCATTTTATAGAGAAGGAAACAGAGGCAAATAGGGTTAAGTAATTTGCCCAGGGTCAGCACAGCTATCAAAGTGAGATTGAAGTTTCTTAGGGAAATACGTGATAGGTATCATTAAGAAGGCCAGCACCATGACCCTTATCTCTGATGTGCATTTGGAGCTTCCTCTTTGACTGGTACTACCTCCAGCCTGTTCAAAGTGTTGTTAGAATATTGCAGGCTGTAATCTTTGGCTCAGTACCCAAACGCACTGTTCATGCCTCCTACTGCAGCCTTAAAGAAGATAGAAGCCAGTGGTGATACATCCTAAGAAAGGTCTGAACCTCCCACTTCAAGAGTGAATCCAGAGGAGGTCAAATTTGTTTACATTCCAGTATCTGAGGAATGGAAACCCTTCTGGAGAACTGATGTGTTCCCATTAGGTGACTGAGTTGGCTCACGGTGACTTATAATAGTTAGATGTGCTGTCATCTCTTTGATGTATTCTCCCTAGTAATAGGACAGTGAACCTCCAACAATAATCAGTATTTCCCTAGACACTTGGAAGTATACAGAAATTCTCCTCCTCTCCCCTGCATTATTTTAGCCAACTAGTTCTGAAGTAGCTAAGCAGGATTATTAAAAATTATCTAGCATTCCTGAATCATTTGGAGGATTGAGGAGGACATCATACACTCCCCTTATAGGGAGAATTTTGAAATCTCAGTTATTTTCTTCCTATATTCTCTCCCCCTACCCAAAAATTTTATTAGGGATCTTGATACAATTAATATAGTTCATGAAGCAATCATGAAAAACACACTTTGTTTTAGCAGAAAGTCCAAGCAGTTTCCTGCAGTATTTACTAAGAGAATTGTATGAATTGGTTTAGAAAACAATACTTTAATAAATTTTATTTATTTTATATAATGTTTACACATGCTTATATTTAAATTTAAATTTACATAATATTTTAAACATTTTTGCTTTATTTAATCCTCTTAACAACCCAATAAGGCATTATTGTCCTCCATTTTATAGTTATGAAAACTGAGGCTCTGAAGGATTGGGTCATTTGCCCGGGGTCCCATAGCTAGTAAGTTAAAGAGCCAGGATGGAAACCTAGTGTTCCCTGACTCCAAGCCGAGTTCTTTTTACTGGATTACATTTGTTTTATTTGTTATTCAGTCATTTCAGCCATTTCCAACTCTTTGTGGCCCCATTTGGGAATTTCTTGGCATAGATACTGGAGTAGTTTGCTATTTCCTTCTCTAGCTCATTTTATAGAGGAGGAAACAGAGGCAAATAGGGTTAAGTGACTTGCCTATGGTCACACAGCTACTAAGTGTCTAAGGCCAGATTTGAACTCATGAACAATAGTCTTCCTTACTCCAAGCCCAGCACTCTATCCAGAGAACCACCTAGCTGCACTCCTCCCATTTGTTTAAGAGGAAGTTAATCAGCTTAAATTTACCCCATTAACATGCTCCACTAGTGGAAAGCACAAAATTAGTGATAGTGATTGACGGACTAATTTCTAAATATATACAGTTCTCTAGGTGTTGCAAGAACTTTCATCACTTAGGAAATCTCTTCAATACTTAAAAAGCTCCTTTGACCTTATAACTGTTTTTCATTAGAAACAAAATTTCCCTGAAATGTAGTCAAATATTGTCAATAACACTTGAGCATTGGATTCTTAGATGGGAGCTTAGCGCCCACAAGAACTAGTGGTTGCTGTACTTGTCAAGTATACTTATTCCTAGCTTGATTTTTCCCATTCTATTTGGAAGCCACACTTCTTAAGTAACAGAACACTAAATAACAACAGATTATCACCAGCAATGAAAGGAGTACTTCCTTCCAAAGGCATGTACTGCCAGGAAACCCAAATATGAAATGACTACAATGACGTCAATGGAGAGAACAAAAGACCCCAAAGTTTACACTGCATAATTATAATAACCAAAAAGCTCTGAAAAAAGGGTTGAAAAAACTCACCTCTTTTCCTTTTTCTTATGTATGGGGATGTAGAATTATGGGTATGGAATATTGTATATCCTCAGATCCAGTTGATATGTTGGCTGGCTTTACTGAACTCCTTTTCTTTCTCTTTTTATCCTTTGGTACAAAGGAAGGCTTTCCTAAGGGAGGGGAGATGGGATATATTCAAAAAGGAAGGTCATGTTAAGACTAAAGATACTCAGATATATAGCATCATTCATTTGAGAGTTCTTTCCAAGGTCACTTTCTCATTCTGTATGCCTCTTGTCCATGTCCTCCCCAAAGAGTCCACTCACTATGTTGGAGACTTTCCACACTCTCCTTCATTGTGAGTGTTTTAGTGGAGTGCAATCTAGCTATCTACTTGCCATCCCACATCCTTGTAATATGACCAGACAATCATCTCTTCTTGAAATGTTAACATTTCCTTGATAAAATATTTTACTTCCATTCTTAGAAGCTCTTCATTGGTTAATTTTTTTTTTGCAGCCCACTGAAAGATGCCATA
>CM053582.1:508990312-509005924 GCA_028627135.1 Pseudochirops cupreus
ACGCCACCATGGGGGGGGGGGGGAAGAGGGGGGAGAAAATCTGAAACTAAAGTGATTGTGGAACTGAGTCTTGTAAACTAAAAGTAAATAAACAAGCCATTCAAAAAAGAAATAATCTCTCTCCTAAGTAACAAAAAACTCACTTCCAAATCTTTCACTGTCATCTTAGCTACCCATGGCCACACCAACTCCTACCTACATCCTAGAAATCAGTCTTTCCCCAAAGTTACCATTGGTTCCCAAGGTCCAAGTATGTAAAAGTTTTTTGAGGACCATTTTCTTTATCAGTATGAAGAATAAATTGAAATATATCACTAGACCTGATGAAGTGTGAGGAGTCCTGGAGTTGGAGCCTTGAGACCCTGGATTAAAATCCTAGCCCTGTCACTTAATATCCATGTGACCATGAAAGTATCATCTCACCTCTCCTGAATCCCAGTTCCATCATCTGTAAAATGAGGGTGTTGAATTATATGATCTTTTAGGTTACTTCTAATCCTGAATCTACCATCCCATGACCCAGGAAGACAAAGGAAAGCACCAGTTTTTTAGGGAAAAACCCAGCAATGAATGTTGTAAAGTTGTGATCAAGGGCATTCTTCTCTGTGGGTGGGTCATGGCGATATTTCGTTGTTAGATGACTCTTTGAAGACCATGGTCAACATTTGTGCCACTATTGATAGTCTATTGATTAACATTTATTAAGAGCTTACTATGTGCCATGCACAGTGCTAAGGAGACACAAAGAAAAGCAAACGATCGTGTCTGCTCTCAAGGAGTTTACAGTCTAATGGCTTGTCTTAAACTTCACATCGATTTTGGTTAAAAGCCCAAATGAATTCTTTTCCAGAATATCCTCTCTGTTAACATTTCAGAAAGGCTCTTTTAGTCTTTTGTTGGTTGTAAAATAAATCTGTCTCTGCCCCTTCCTTTTACTCTGCAATGCAGGAATGATTAAGTTAATGGGAAGAGAGATAAAGAAGGTAGCTTGCAAGGGCTGTGTTCTCTCTACTAGTTTCTTAAGAGAGCCTGTTTTCCTGGAATTTCTACTTGGGGATGAGAAAGGCAGAATTTCTCTTATTTCAGTGGATTAACATTGGGAGATATTTAATCTTAGTGCAATTAATGACACCATCTCTTCTCATTTCAAACATGGTAATGGTTAACAGAGAGAGACTGAGTTTCTGACACGTGGGTAGCTGGAGGATAAAGCTGTTAGATTCATCCTGTCCCATGGGTGGTCACCCACAAAGGAACAACAGCTCTGTAAATATTACCCCTCTTCTTTCTTCTCTCCCCAGAGCAACTCTCCAAAGGACTTATTCATACTTAGAATGAATAACATTTATTTACAATTCATAAAATATAATCTATTTTAAATGAATAGCAAGTTGTACATAACAGATTTGAAGTACAATCATCTTTTTTTTCTTTTTTACTGTTATGTAAATACTTGTTTTATTTAAGTTCAGAATAAAATAAATACACCTTTTAAAGAAAGAAGCCAATTATTACATAGTTCCAGAGAAAAAAAGCAAATCATCCTTTCTTCTCCCTCCCCTTTTTCCATTTTCTTCTTTTCTCCTCTTTTTTTTTTTTTTTGCTTTTTGGAGGGGAAAGGCAGGGCAGTTGGGGTTAAGTGACTTAGGCAAGGTCACATGGCTAGTAAGTGTTAAATGTCTGAGCTGGATTTGAACTCAGGTCCTCCTGCTTCCAGGGCAGGTGCTCTATTCACTGTGCCACTGAGCCACCCCTCCTTCTCACTCTTTCCCTTTTCAGTTAGTCAGTCAGCAAACATTTTTAAAATGCTTACTTTGTCCCAGGCACTGGACTTTTCTTCTCTTTTTTTTTGTCCTGTTCTATCTTCTTATATCAACTTCTATTTCCAATATATTTGTCAAAGGCCTACCTTGCATAAATACAAACCCCTCCTCTCCTGGTCATGGTTTACATAAACTATCATTCTGTCAAAGTGAATGACAGAATGAAAAGGCATGGAGAGGTACCAGTATGGTGCTGCTGAAACCAAGGTTCCAGGTTCAATTTCCACATGGACAATTTAGTCCCTGACAACAGATTACATCTCTCAGCCCAATCAGCCACTACATAAATGTGCATTGTCTTGAAACGTATGTGGATAGTTGAGTACAAATCTATCATTGATCCCAGACAAACAACTCAAGGCACAAGTCTTATTGATGGTGGTTCATCTTCTTATTGAACTCAAGTTTTCATATAGAAGAAATCTCAGAAATCATCTGAGATCCAAAGAAAATTACGGTCAAAGTGAGGGCTCAAATTGAAACTAATAACATGCTTCACCCCATTGGGAACTGTGATGTAGGATGCTGTGAAATTGCTTTTACTGAAAGGGAAGGATTTTGACTTTAGTTATCCATAATAAATATAACCAGTTACCTCCTTAATCAGAATCCTTTGCATAAATATCAGTAGGTGGCAAGAACATTTTAGTTTTATTTCTTTAGTCTGATTATCCAGCTTTACTATGTAGTAAATGTCACTTCTGATGATAATTCTACCCTCCCCCAACTACAGTGAAATACATTCAACATCCTTGGAAGTGAGATGCCCACAGCGCTGAGTTACTCTTAATTCCAAAGTTTAAGAAAAGAATCAGGTTACATCAGCCTGCCCCTGGGTGAGCATATAAAACCTGAGACTATTTGGAGAAGCAGAAAGCCCTTTCAACATGGGCCTTTCATCTGTCATCACTTGGATGTTGCTGCTACATGCCGTCCTTCTTCATGAGACAGGTACTGCATCTGAATCTAACAAATTTATCATTTGTTACAAAGTCTAAAAGGAAAATATTATTTACCAGGGACCTTCCACTGAATTTCTATTGCATATTATTGCATAAAAATGAAGTCAAATCCAATGATTGTCAACTTTTTAGTATAATTCAATAACAGTTGAGATGCTAGTGTGATGACCAGCAGATTCATTTCTTAATGATAACATCTTAAGTGACTTTAGTCAAATGTCTTCTCTTATATTTGTCTATTTTCTATGGCTAAAGAATGAGCCAATCTTATGCTCCACAAAAATTTGACTTTCTCGTAGGATGCAGTTAGCCCAGAGTTGTTAAATATTGATTCTGGATGAGCTGTTGGATTTGCTCTATTGAGTTATTGCAGCAGAACCAAATGATCATAAATTCATAGCATTAGGTTTGGAAGAGACCTTACAAGTCATACAGTACAATTCCTTTTTTTTAAAATTGGTTTGGAACCTGCCCCAAGTCACATAGGGAGTGAACAGAAGAGACAGGATTTGAATTTAGATCTTTCAGACTCCACATTCAGCATGCTCTCCACCATACTACATTATATTCCTTGTTGGAAGAGTCTTATTCACAAATATAATTTGTTGGAAGTTCTAAAAGACTAAAATACTAGAAATGAAATCAAATAATTTTGGCTCATCATGAAATTGATTTAATTCATTGCAAAGAAATTGTTTATCCATAACTTCTCCAAAATTCTCCTGCTGAATGATTTTCTGCATCTCTTAAAGAAATTTGAATGTCTAAGCAATTGGTTTTAGAAATTAATCCAGTAATTTCAAGGACTGATGTCATTTTGTTGCTCCATGGGGCCAATGTAAATGCCTTTGGGAAAATAATTAAATATTACTTAGACTTGAAACAAAAAGCTGAAAACATGTTCATATGACTAATATCAAACTGAAGTGGGATTTTTTTTTACAAAAAATAATGAGAAAATGAAATACGTTCTCACTTGTCATAAAACATTAGCTAGTAAATTTAAATCATTACTCTTCCATGAATCTAAAACTGAGAAAAAGAGATGCATTTGAAATTAAGCATATAGACGAGCCAGTTATACAACTATATTATTCAGATTTCATCATTATGAAAACCATGCTTTTTATCTTTCAATACAACAGGTAGTTTTCAAGTTACAATAGGTACAAAAAACCAGAAATTCAATAACTTCTATTTACTAAAACTGATATTAGGAAATGATAACTTCAGGAGAGTCCTTCAGGAAAATTCATGGAGCTCTCTGAGTTCCTCAATAACTTTGTAGATGTATTCAAAAGCACAAAATTGATCTGCATTTGGTTTGCTCTACTGGTGGTCAACATAAAATGCACTTTGTGTGGATATTCAAGGTATTGGAGTATCCAAAGTTGGGAACATGTTTTTAAATGACCCTTATTATCAACTCAATCATGAATATAACACCGTAAATCCTACAAGCAATGGAAAAGTGAGGCAAAGTTGATTAGGGTATGATGGCATTTTAATAGAGTGCCTTCTTCCAGCAAAAGGTATTCAACATAAACATTTGGGGAAAAAATGAGTAGGAATCTAGTATGAAGATTTGTAGAGGCAAATGCCACCTTAAAATGCAATTACTCTCCCAAAACTCAACTTTCTGAGAAGTGCTTGTCAATAAAATAAAATGGAATGGGAAACTATAGCTTGTTGTCTAGCAATTGCTGTGATTCCATTCTTCAGACAGATCAGATCCTAATTCACCCATATTACATTTTACATTTTATCTTTGTAATGAATATCCAGAAAGGCAGCATGGAGGATGGAAGAAGTCAATAGAGATGTAGCTTTGAAGGCAGAAAGTCCTGGGTCTAAGGCCTGCTTCACTCTAACTGTGTGACCCTAGGCAAGTCACTTAATCCCAATTCCCCTAAAAACTCTGTAAAGATATAAGTTGGGAAATAGCTACATATCTGCAATACGAAAGTTCCTTAATGTGGACCTCCATATACCGATGAAATTATAGGTCAGCACAAAAAGAAGACCAAGAAGCAGATAGCAAATAGGGGGCTGGTCTTAGGTCAAGAATATCTCCATTCAAGTTTAGTGTCTGATATGTAGGAACTATGAGATGATCATATCCCCTCAGTATTTCACTCAGTGTTTATCAGTGATCTACTCTCTAGAGAGGTAGCATGGAATAGTTAGTTAGTAAGTAGTTAGAAAGTTGGCTTTGAACCCAGGAAAACCTGGGCTCAGGTTATGTTTCTGGCACATATGAGGTGACCCTGGAAAAGTCACTTGGCTCTTCGATGACTCACAAAACTTGTTGGAAATACAAGTCACCTGTGAGTTGTGAATCTGAATCAGTGGAGGAAGTTTCCACATCAGGGATTCCTTATACTCATTGAATTGTTTATGTGGAACCAAAAGGAAATGACAAACTGCTCCAGCATCTTTGCCAAGAAAGCCCCCAAATGGGTCATGAAACACTGGATAAGACCGAAACAACCGAACAATAACAACATGGAACAAAAAATCTACCCAGTGCACTAGATTTGATGCCTGATATTTTGATCATTAATATTTTTGCACACTTTAAATTGTGTAAGTGAATCTGAAGGAGGAGGGGCGTGATAATTTTCTTTAAGAGTAGCCTTTTTTCTTGGCCCTAGAACGCACAACTAGGAGCAATGGGTAGAAGTTACGTAATGACAAACTTCCTAGTAATTAGTGCTACCCCAGAATGGAGAGGACTGCCTTGGGAAGTTGTGGGAAATTCCCTCTCTAGAAGAATCAGAACCAAGACACATGTTCAATAGCTGCGGTTACAGGGGACCTCTTACCTGTATTGTCTATACTAGGTGATAGGAGACACCCTCAGGGGGCTTGAAGTCTAGTTGGAGAGAAAGGACGAGGCATAAAAAGGTAAATGACAAAACAAGGCAGTATAGGTTAAATGAGATTAAGTCTAAGGTGAGTGGGAACAGCTGTAGGTCCTACAGGAGTCAATTAGTCTTGCTTTCCTCTGGAAGACAAGCAGTACCTTTCCCTATCCCTAGATGTTTTCCTAGAGGCAGCTGTGATGTGATACAGACAACACGGCCACTAGAAAGCTGTACGAGCTTGAATGAAATAGCATTTGTGCAGTACTCAAAACTGGAAACACAAATAGAGAACCAAGGCAATCCCTGCTTTCCAAGTTTTGCATCCTCAATTCTCAAATGAGTGGACTTTAGCTGATCTCTATGGGTTCTCCCAGCCCTATTACAATGCTTTTGACACATATCACAAAACTGACCTACAGGTGCAAATATTGTAGTAACTATTGTAGTAATGCTAATACCCAAAATATTGTAGCTACCTGGAAGTAGGCTGAAGGATCAGTCAGTCAGTCAGTCAACAAACTCTTAAGGAGCATCTACTATTAGTCAGACCCTGTGCTAAGTGCTGGGGATACAAAGAAAGGCGAAAACACATTTCTTGCCCACAAGGACCTTATGGCAGGAGACAACAAGAACACCTCTCTTTCTCTCTCTCTCTCTCTCTCTCTCTCTCTCTCTCTCTCTCTCTCTCTCTCTCTCTCTCTCCCTCTCTCTCTCTCTCTCTTTCTCTCCTTTCTCTGTCTCTTTGTCCCTGTCTCTATCTTTCTCATTCATTCTTTTTTCCTCTTTCTCCTCTCAACCTCTCTCTGTCTCCCCTGTTTCCCTCCTTTCTCTCTCTCTTTGTCTGTCTGTCCATCTGTCTGTCTGTCTCTCCCTTCCTTGTCCCAGAGAGAATCTGGGAATTCATCTCAGGGGAGGAAGCACTAACAGTGGGAACAACCAGGAAAGTTCTTATGAAGAAAGTGAGATTTTAACTGAGTCTTGAAGGAAGCCCCAGAAGTGAGGAAGTAGAAGTGAGGACAGGAGAGCATTCCAGACATAGGAAACAGCCAGTGAAAAGACACGGGATCAGATCCATTTGCTAACATCAGGGTATCTGGTGACAGTTTCATTTCTCAGAGGGAAGCAGTGAGGTGAGCTGCTATTCTAGACTTTTCCTGACCAACAAAGAGAAATTGACTAAGGAATAAAAAGTGATGGCAACCTTAAGAGAAGGTTATCACATTATCTTCAGTTCATAATAATGAGAGGCAGCTATATGGAGCAGTGGACTGAGAGTTGTACCTGGAGTCTAGAAGACACGAGTTCAAATGTGACCTCAGACACTTACTAGTGACCCTGGGCTAGCCACTTAACCTTGATCTGCTTCAGCTCCCTCATCTATAAAATGTGAATAACTATAGAACCCACCTCTCAGGGTTGTTCTGAGAATAAAGTGAGATAATAATTTAAAAGTGATTAATGCAGTGCCTGGCACATAATAAGTGCTATTTAAATGTGAACTATTTTTATTATGAAAGAAGTGCATGTTGGGCCTACCCAAAAATACTCAGATTTTAGGAAAGCAGATTTGAAGTTCGTGGAAATAATAATCCATGACCTGAAACTCCAAAAGAGATAACTCTAGGTAAGCATTTTGCTGTTTGGTCTCTTTTCAGTTCTGTTTGACTCTCCCTGACCCCATTTGTGATTTTCTTGGCAAAGATACTTGAGTGGTTTTCCATTTCCTTCTCCAGCTCATTTTACAAATGAGGAAACTGAGACAAAATGGGTTAAGTGACGTGCCCAGGGTCACATGGTTAGTGTCTGAGGCTAAATTTGAACTAAGGAAGATGAGTCTTCCTGATTCCCAGCCTAGTGTTCTATCCCCAGCTGCCCCCAAGATCAGTAAGACAATCTCAAAAGGAATTTGAAATTGTAAATGATCCCAGTGAAGAAGAAAAAGAGAGGCCACATCTAAAGCTTCATACAGATCTCTGATGAGCTCAGATTATTAAAAAACATGCACCAAAGTTGGCAGAAGAGCACACAACCAAGAACAAATACTAAAGAGTGGCTTTGGAGTCAGAAAACATGAGTTCAAATTCTGACTCTGTTACTGTCACTGGTCCAATCATGGACAAATAATCAATGCCTCTGGACCACACACTGAATCGAAGATAATTCCCCTTATCAGAGAAAATTAAAGCACAATTGGAGCTGATTAGTTTTGTATCTTACTCTTCATATGAAGCTCATCCCTTTCTCCTTATTCCAAACAAAACTTTTAAAAATGTCCTCAGCACTTTGCACAAACCTTTGCTCAACCTGGTTTTCAGTTTTCCTGACATACATGTTATAATTTATATTCATACATATAGAGGAGGAAGGGACCTTAACATTTACCTTATGACCTCTTTCATGTTATGTATGAGGAAACTGAGGTGTGGAAGCATTCCCAAGATGTAAAGACCCAATGAACTGTATGTCTGTCATCCAAGGACCAGTCTACTTGGGTCTGAGTTAGACCTATCCCCAAAAGGGTCATCATCAATTGATGAATTTCTTTGGTTTCACCAAGGAAAGAAGACTGTTTATTAAGATAAAGTGGGAAGTTCTTACTTACTTCAATAGAAGGGTGCCCAAATTGATAAATCATAAATTCTAGAAGCTTTGAATTAAGAAACCACTCACTGTAAACCTTAAAGAATTATATAAATAAATATTACCACAATAATTTGGATGTGTCAGGCAAGCTTATTTAGGAGGAAAGCCTAAAATAGATGAGGAGATCATAAGATATAAAGATAGAAGAAATAAAAGAAATAATAATATTGTTAGGTGCTTTAACGTTTAAATTCAAGTCTCTAAGCCCAGACAAATGATGTTCTGGGAAAGTGAAAGAACAACAATACTTGAGGAACTATCAGTCATCCTCAGGGATTTATGAAGAATGGAATGGTACCAAAAGACTAGACATGGGTAAATGCTGTCCTACTTTTCAAAAAGAGGAGACTAAAAAAGTGAATTCTAGAAACTGTACACTCACTATTGACCTAAATTTCTGGCACAATCTTGGAAAGATAAATGAGTAGATGATTCATCACTCTTGAGAAAACGAAATGGCAACTTTTGAACTCCTCAATTTCATCTACTGACTTTCCTGACTTCTTTTAAGCCTGAACTAAAATCCTTCCCGAAACCCTCTTAATTCTACTGCCTTCCTTCTGTTAATTATTTCATATTTACCCTGTATATAGCCTGCTTTGTATATATTTGTTGGTATGCTGTCTTTTCCATTAGTTTTTAAGCTCCTTGAGGTTAGGGATTGTTTTTTTGGTTTTTTTGGGTTTTTTTGCATCTCTAATGGTTAGCATGGTGCCTGGAACATATTAGGGACATAATAATTGTTTATTGATTGATTGGCAATCATAAGCCACTAAGAACAAGTCATGCCAAGTTTATCTCATATCCTTTTTTGGATAGCTTACTACTACAACAATGCCACTAATGTAGATTCTGATTTAGGGAAGCCATTTGACCAAATTTCTCATGCCATCCTGTGAATGAGATGGAGAAATATGGGCTAGTCAGGTAGATTCCTAACTGGTGCAACAATAATAATGAAAGAACAGTGGTCAATATTAATCTAGAGCAAGGCCTCTTAACCTGATATCTATGGATCCCCCATAAATAAATGGATCCATAAATCAATTCTAGGGAGTCCATGAACTTGGATGGTAGAGTAAAATCTTTATTTTTGCTCACTTCTAATGGAAACTTAGTATTTCCTTTAATTATTTTAAAACATTATTCTGAGAAGGGGATCATAGGCTTTACCTGACTGCTACAAAAGTCACAATATTGGTTGAGAACACTTGACAAAGAGAAATGTCTTTAGAGAAGTGTCAAAGGGCCCTGTAACATCCAACATTTTTATAAATGTGGATGAAGGCAGATGCTTATTAGATTTGCAGGTAATCCAAGGCTGAGCAGAAGAATTAACATCCTGGATGACAAAATCAGAGATTCAAAAAGATATCAACAGACTAAATTAATAAGTCACACCAAAATGGTTGAAATAAATGGAAATAAATGTAGCCTGGCCTTACCTTCAATAAAATCAACAGGACAAGTACAGAATATGGGGATAATTGGTTTGACAGGTGTTTTTGTGAAAAAAAGACTAGAAGGTTTAAGCTGACAGAAATCTCAATACAAGTCAACAGACCCCCCCCCCCCCCCAAACATTAATCCAATCTCAGGATGCATTTCCCGGTTCCTAAGGGCAAGCAAGGGTCAAGTTTTATCTATCTTTTGATCTTCTCCAGGGCCTCATTCTACAGATGAGGAAATTGAGGCAAATGGGGTTAAGGGACTTGCCCAGGCCACACAGTTAGTGCCTGAGGCCAGATTTGTTGCACTAGGGTACAAAATAGATTTTCAGGAACTATTGAATTGTTAATTGAGGCGTACAGTCCATAACAAGAGAGATAACAATTCCACAGTACTTGGTGGTGGTCACACTATCTGCTGTATCATATTCAGTTATGGGCATTTAAAGGACTGTTGGCAAGCTGGAGTGCATTTAGAGAAAGGTAACTGGGATACTGAAGGATCCCAAAATCCTTTCCAGTGAGGATTTTTTAAAATACAGTAACTACGACTGGAAGAGAGAGGACTGAGAAGACTTAGGTGGAACATACTTGCTGTCCTCCAATATTTGAAGGTTTGTCATATGGAAACAGTTTTACAACTTAGTCTATGTAGTTCCTTACAGCAGAAGCAGAGGGTAGAAATCACAGGGAGGTAAATTTTGGCTTCATGAAATAATGATGGCAATTCACATGTATAGAGTACTTTATGCTTTACAAAGAACTTTACATGAATTATCTCATGGATTACTCTCACAACAGACTTAGGAGGCAGGCAAAGCAAGAGGACTTATCAACATTTTACAGATGAAGAAATGGTGACTTGGAAAGGCTAAATGAATTGCCCAAAATCACATAATTGGTAAATTGTATATTCAAGAATTAATTCTAGGCCCTTTAAAAAACCACATGCTTTTTCTATTTCATCATACATGAGCAAGAATTTCTAACAATTATAAAGGTCCAAAAGAGAATGACTGCCTCACAGGGTACTGAATTCTACATTGCTAGAAAGGTTCAGGAAGAGGCTGAACCACTTGTCAATGATATATATAGTCGAGAGGATTCCTGCATGAGGGTGGAAAACTAAGACAATCTCTAAGGTTCCTTCTCTTAGGTTCTGTAATTCTAACACTGGAAATTATGAGTGTTAGTGAGACTGCAAAGCTATGTCATGAACCAGCTGTCCCCTTCCTCTTCCTAGACCTAGTATTGCATTGTTCAACTGTTTTCAATGAAATCCATGAATTTACTCTTTAATACAGGGATGATAGGATAGAATGCAAAGAATATATTGCTATCAAGCAGTTATTCCCCACTCCATCAAAAGCTCTTGACTCACTTGACCTTCCTAGAAAAAATACCAACTATCACTGAATCAAAAAACATTAGAGTTGAACTTTAGCGATCATGTAGTCCAGTTCCTTGTTTCGCAGGGGAGTAAACTTAGACCTGGCACAGTGGATAGAGCACCAGGCCTACAGTCAGGAAGACCCCCTTACTAACTGTGTTACCCTGGGCAAGTCACCTGACCCCATTTGCCTCAGTTTCCTCATCTGTGAAATGAGAAGGAAAGGGCAAACTGCTCTAGTATCTTTGCCAAGAAAACCCCAAACAGGGCCCTGAAGAGTCAGACATGACTGAAACTATTGAGCAATAACAAAACTAAGGCCTAGAGAGGGGAAGTGGCTTGTCCAAACTTGTATAGTTAAGGGTGGAATTGGAACAAGAGCCCACATCTCCTGAATTCTACATCATGCTCCTTTCCTTACACTAAATTGCCTTTGCTTATCTATCCATCTATCCATGAACAAAACTAGGGCTACATGTCTCCTGATCTCTTCTTAACATTAAGTACATCTAAGCTGATCAGGATATCTTTCAGGCACCATTTGCAATTATTGTCTCTCCATAATACCATTTTATTGCTGGTTTTCATTTCATTTATCTCTGCCCCAATTTGCAACCCTTCCACCTAACCCTGAAAATCCCACCTCCTACAAAGGAAGGCACGTGGACCCAAGTATTTAGGAGCAAATTCATGAGCTTTGAGGAGAACACAGATTAGCGACATGATACTAGGAAAATGTGATAGCTTTCTTAGACTTTGCAGATTGCATAATACCATTGCAGACAACAGTACCAATGTGACCTTCTGGGAACAAGTCTCCAGTGATGGATTAAGAGCAACCTCTAAAAAGTGACTTTTCAAAAGTGATTCTGGGGGATTTGGAGACAATCCTATTTCTACCAATATAACCTCTGGGAGATGGATGAGACAAATGAAGACAAGGGACTATTTGTTGCCCTATGGTGAAAGAAAGTTTATTTCTCAAAATGCTATTATTCACTGGAGCTGAATTTATCTGAACAACATTATCCAAAATAAACAGTCAAAATATCTCTAAAACCTTATGAGAATCAGCTTACAAACCATTCAAGTGGAGGAGATAGAAATGGTTTAACAGAATAAGAAGACTGGGAAAGATGTTGCTTACCTGGATACTCTTTCATGTTTGTCTCCACTTCATCTTTTGGAAATATGTCAAAAGGCATGTTCCAAAATCTAGATTGGGTCTTTATTTTTGTGTTTCTAAAGAACCTAGAGCCAATCAAATTTCTGGTTCTTAATTTACTCACAGGTAGGCTGTGTCTTTATTCAGTGAAAACCACAAAGATGGTAGCTTCCTGGGATTTCAAATGCAGTTATCAGCCTCATTCCAAGCTCTCGAAAATTGCTCTTGAGTATCAAGTCCTTCAGGGACAAGAAGGAAATAGGAGACCAGGCTCCTTTACCTTCAGCCTTTCAGACCCACCCTAACCTGAATTTTTGTTCTGGATGCTACATTATGGGAAGGACTTAAAAATCAATCAAGGGCAATCAAGTAATGAAAACTTGAACTGTACTGTTGGAGGATGTTTGAAAGAAATGGACACAATTAGCCTGAATGTAAGATGAAAAGAAGTCATTGGAGTTCTGGGGAAAGAATACTAGCATTAAGACACTAAGACAGCAACCTAGGTTGCTTACTAGCTCTAATACTACCAGATTTATTACCTAGGTAAATAAAGTGGCCGCAATTTCCCTAAGTCAATTCTCTATTCAACCCAGCTGTTTCAAGTACTCTCTTCTCTCCCCTCAGAACTTCTACAAGAATCCCCTCTCTTCACTCTTTTAACTGAGGACCCACACCTCTTTTCCCCTTCTCCTAATTTCATATACACCTGATATAATCCCCCACAAATTGCTCCTTCAAACTTGCCTCTGAAGAAAAGGTTGCTCTTCTTACTAAGGTCAACCCCTCTCTATTTATCCTTGATCCCATCACCTCTCATTTGCAGCACATTTACCCCTCTATCATTCTCCCTCTTTCTCTAGTCTTAAATTTATTTTTTTTTCTACTAGTTTCTGCCTTGCTACCTACAGATACGACCAGGTTTCCCCCATCCTTGAAATGAAAAAAAGAAAACTCACTGAATCTTACCACCCCCACTACCTATTGTATGGTATTTCTTCTCTCCTTTTTGGCTAAACTCCTTGAATGAAATGATTTACACTCAATGTTATTACTTCTTTTCCTCTCTTTCTTTGCTAAACCTTCAGTAATTTGTCTCCTGACCTCATAATTTACTAAAACTCTTCTCTCCAAAGTTATTGATGATCTCTTCAATGTCAATGTCTGTTCCCATCCTTCTTAACATCTCTGCACCATTTGGCACCAAAAACCACCTTCTCCCCCTGGATACTCCCTTCTCTCTGTTTTCATAACACTATTCTTTCAGTTCTCTTCTTACCCATTTAACTTATCAGTCTTCTTTCTTGAACTTTCATCCAGGTCATAGTTTTCTAAATGAGGGTGTACCCTAAAGGTTCTGTTTTAACTTGGACCTTTTCTCTGCTGTCTCTATATTTTCTCACTTGCTGTAATTTCATTTGCTCTAGTGGGTTAATTTCTGATCTCTATGCAGATGACTCTTACATGATACATATCAGTCACTTTTTTCCTCAGTCCCATATCATGGCCAGCCTATTGGACTGGCAGTGGTGAAAGGTAAGCTGTAAAGGAGGATTAGGCTTAAATTGTAGATGGCCTGTATTTTCAGGCTAAGAAATGTGGACTTTACCCTGCAAGAAATTAAGAACCATTGAAGATTTGGAGTAGAAAAATGACATTACCAAAGCAGTGTTTTAGGAAGATTCATCTGATAGTAGTGAGTGGCTATATAAGAATGGGAAAAATGGATGTCAGAGAGACCAGTAGGAAAATATTACAACAGTCCAGGTGAATAGGGTCATACTTTCAGAGTTAGAAGTAATATTAGAGGTAATCTAGACAAATCCCTTCATTTTACAGATGAGGAAACTGAGTCTCATAGAGGTTGAGTGATTTGCCCAAGTTCATACAACTAGTAAGGGGCACTGCCAGAATATGAACCCAGCCCCTCTGACTCCAAATTCAGTGCTCTTTCCATGATATAAATGCTAAAGGACTTACATTTGGATTACAATGTTGAAAATGTGCAAGAGGAAAGATTAGGAGGCAGTGTGTATTGAAATGGGAGGAACACTAAATTAATGTTCTGATCTTAGCTCTGCTCTCTCTCTGTATGGCTTTGAGTGATTCTTGGTATTAGTTTCCTCAACTATATAATAGCATAATAATAATGTCTTTCCTGATTACTTAAAACTGTGATGAGGGATTGAAAAAGGTTTTAAAAATCATAAAGTGCTATGAATAGAAAAAGACAGATATGAATTATATGGTAAAGGAAGAATTAATAGAACCTGGTGTCTAATTAGGAGGAGATGGAGGTCAAGGAGAAGGAGGTATAAAATATGTCAGAAGTTTCAAGCTTGTCAATGGTGCTGTGACCCTGAACTCCTGTAAGAAGCCTTTCCTAACTGTTCTAGTCCACAATGATCTTGCTGTCTGACCTTCCACAGCATTTACTGCCTGTATTACATGTCTTGGTATTGATTCCATTTTTCTGGCGTCACTCGCTATCTGTAGCATATGCATGTGAATTTCGCCACCCTGGCTAGTTTCCAAGGGTGTATTTGTGGTCGTGGTTGTTGTTGCTGTTTTCAGTCATTTCATGCATGTATGACTCTTCATGATCCCATTTGAGGTTTTCTTGGCAAAAATATTGGAGTGGTTTGCCCTTTCCTTCTTTTTTTTTACAACACAGTAATTTCTCAATAAATGCCTTTCTACCATGCCCACTTTGCCATTGAAATTTCTCTTATAATAAAAAAAAAGAGTTAAGCAAAAGGGACTGACAAAATGACCAATTCTGGTGGTATTTTTAATTTTTTGCGCATGTTGTTTTCCACTTCTCTATAATGAGTAGAGAAGCATCCTTGATCATCTCTTCTCCGGGACCAAAGTTAACCAGCACAATTAATCATAACTCAAGAGGCTTTTAGCATTTTTATAGATGTTGTTATTGTAAATTTCATTCTTCTGGTTGTGCTAACTTCATTCTTCATCAGTTCTTACAAGTCTTCCCTGTTTTTTCTGAATTCGTTCTAATATATTAATACATATTCCATTCCATTAGCCCAGTTTGATCAGCCATTCTCCATTCAATTACCAGCTACTTGTATCTAGTTTTTTTGATACCACAAAGCTGATGCCCATAAACTTTGGGGTATATATATACATATACATATACATATACATATACATATACATATACATATACATATACACATACACATACATATACATATACATATACATATATACATATATATGCACACATACATATATACACATACACACATACATGCACACATCAACTGAAGACAGCCATGAGAATTTTTTTT
>CM053582.1:509006424-509070353 GCA_028627135.1 Pseudochirops cupreus
TTTTGGGGTGGTGGGTGGGGGAAAGACGGGGAGAAAATATGTAACTCAAAAAAAAATTTAATAAAATAAATTTAAAAAAAAAAAGAAAAAGAAATTCAGTGCATGGAAATTCTCAATCAAGAAATTAATATATTAGTTAATCAACCTAACACTGCTCATAATCTTAACAAAATTTTATTACTTCTTGTGCACCCAGTACTTCAATAATATAAACTGACATTATCATATAACATCTTAAAGTTTGTAAGGCATATTAATAATAGCTAATAATAATAGCTAATATTTGCACAGTGCTTACTATGAGCCAGCCACTGTTTTAAGCCCTTTACAATTATTATTTTATTTGATTCTCACAAATCTGAGAAATAGGTGTACTATTATTCTCATTTTATAGATGAGGAAACTGAGGCAAACACAGGTTAAGTGACTTGTCCAGGGTCATATAACTGGGGTCAAGGAACTTGCCCCAAACTAGTAAGTATCCTAGGCAGGGTTCATCAAATTTCTAAGGCTAGATTTGAATCCCACTCTTCCTGAGATTCCATAGCTCTGTGAAGTAGATTTTACAATTATTGCCAATTTAAAAATGAGACATCGAGAATCACAAAAATGAAATAAATGACTTTCCCAAAGTCACAGAGCTAATAAGTATTGCAGGTGGGACTTGAAACCAGACTTTCCTGACTCCAAGTTTCATAGTCTCCATTATACCATTTTCCCCTCAAAACATTGCTGCTTTATAACACCATGCAGTAATCCAATATAGGGAAAATAGTGACTTTCTAATCAACCAATGAAGTTTGGTAAATGGAACCAAAAAAGTGAAGCAGGTTGGGAACTATGGGGAAAGAGAGAAGCTAGCTCCCAGATGAAATTCAGGAGTGTTGGCTATGGACAGGGGCAAGTGGTCACAGAGGAATCTCAGTTGAGGGCCTCACCTTAATTTTAAATGCTCCCAAATCTAAATTTCATTAAATCTTCAAATTGGAAGGAACCTTAGGGTGCTGTTAGTCAAACTCCTTGACAACTTAGTCTATGGAGATGGAAAACACTCTATCCTTTGAGAGAGATTACTTGCAGGAGAGGGTTAGAGGCTTATGCTTTTTGACAAACCAGATTAATCTTCAGGATTTTTTTTTCTTTTTAACTGGTACTTCCCTCCACCTTATATTGGTAAACCCATCTGTCCATTTATTGCTCTTGAAATTAAAAACAAGCTCTAAGTGATGAAGAATGAGTTCAAACATCATCTCCCTTCTTCTTACCTTATGATAAGATGACTTACATATTCCCCCCCACCCCATCCGCCTCCTCCACCCCCTACTTTTCTTACCTCCCTCCACACACACACCCAGTCCCATTCCCTGTCTGTAGCTGGGAGGCATAAATAAAAGTCAATGCAGGTTCAATGAGATGCCTGGTACAATTGAAGTTATTTGTTTTGAATTTTATATAGTACTGAATAATTATATCATTGTATTTTCCCTCATCTTTCTGAGGTCATTTAAAGTCAAATATTTTTTAAAATCTTTACTCCTTTCCGATTTTGTCATTTCTCCATTTTTTTAAAATTAGAAAATCATAAACATTGTTAGGTTTGGACTGTGGGCAAACACTGGATTTGATCATTTAAAAAGCAACTGACATTTGGTCAAGGGAGGAGGCTTAGACTCTTTCTTCATGGGGCATTTTTAGGACATTGTCTTCCTAGTTTAGGTCATCAAAGGCCTTATCAGCTAGCCAAAGTCTATTTATATCTGAGATCTATTAAATGACACCAACAATTTTGGGTTATTGGCTTCCATCATAACATGTTTCCCTAAAGCCTAGGCTTTCTGATGTATTTCCTGAATCCCCTCATTTCTACTGGGCTAAGCAGGGATTTTCTAAAAGTCAGAAATTTTGGAAAATAATTTGCAGCCTCCAAGAGGATTGCTTTTGTTCTTTGACATGGGCCTGGGGACAGGTACTCCACCAAAGCTGAAGAGGCCTTGTGGTTCCAGATTCTCCTAACAAATAAAGCAAACAAATATAAAACTAGATACTCCATATTGGAGGAGGGGGTAAGGAGGGATGCAGAAGAAGGGGGAATTTTTACCAACAAAATGTTCTATAGTAGCTTCAACAAGCTGTCACCTCTAACAGAACGTAGAATAACACTGTGGTATCTTTAAAGCTGATGGACACCTTGAACCCTAATTGTCTGGTTCTTAATTCTCCTCCACTCCCTCCTTATACAAGATTCCTTATATCCTATTTCAAAACCTCAATGAATCTCATAAGCAAAAAGTCATCCATGACATTGCCAATTTTCTCACTTCCTTTCTCCTGGTCATCTAATCTAATGTGGCCATTGCCCCTGTAAAAGAAAAGCTTTAGAGGGAACCTTAGAGATGAACCTCCAGAGGTCACCTAGCTCATTTTACTGATAAGGAGACCAGGTCCCAGAGTAAAGGAGTGAGTTGCCCAGAGTGAGCAGCAAACCCTGAACTAGAACCCAGGTTTCCTGGTTCCTAGTCTGATATTTATCTACAACTACACTGCCTCCTCATTCTCCAAATTTGTCCTAACTTTAACATGCTATAATTGCATGTTGGGATTTGTTTTCAAGAAAGGAAGGCCTTTTCAGTTGGACCCAGCCAATTAGTGATAGCTTTTATTTCTATAACTCTATCGGCTCTTCAGAGCTTTTTTATATGTATCTGAATTCAACTTGAACATTATCTGATTTGAAATTTACCTGTCCTTTATTTAAAGAGACTCATTCAGCCAATTAATATGTTATGCAGTCATAAGTTCAGAGAAATATGTAAATAATTCAAGAAAACAAGCTCTTTTCAAATGCCTTAAAAATTTCCATTCCAATCTATTAATTGAAGCAAAATTATTAGTGAACCTCCACTTAGACAACATTTCATTAGCCTACATGTCATCATCACTTGAAAGTAATGAAATTATATTGCAACCCATAATGAAAAATTTTCACTTCTGACCAATCCTCTCCATTAGTGAAAATCAGTAGTTTCACTTATCTTGTTTAATGTATAAATTTTCCATTAAAATCCTACACTGATGTTTCATTGGAGAACTGAGGCAAACCTGCCTTCTCAAAGTCTATGTACCAGCAGAATGGCAGCATTGGTAGGTCCTACCAAAGCTAGAAATAATTTGAATATGGTTAGGATGATAAACGATGTCTGCTACTTCAGGATCTTAAATAGACATATAAAAGTTGACCACGATGTGATTTTATTTTTTTGATCACAGCATCTCATAAAGGTTGATTTTGCAGAGGCTACATTCCTCAAACACAGAAAATGAGCCCTATGTGATGTAATCCAAGATCTTTTGAAGATGATGATTTTAAAGATTGCCTGCAATCTCCCATGTGATTTTAATTTATCTTGTAATAAAATTTCTTTTCCAGGAGAACTATGTCACTACATTTATAACAGATGGAAAATATAGAAATATGCTTTATAAGCAATTATTAGGAACTCATCTTTTGGCATATTGAGGGATCCTTTCATAGTGTTCCAGTTGGCTGAGTTTATAGTAGTTTGGATTCCCTTCAACTGTTAATATAATTCACTAAGCCAGGGTAAAGTTGACTATATATGCTAAATCACACAAGGGAGAGGCAAAAAATCCAGAATACCACAGTTTCCTAAATCCCAAGTTAGAAGGGACCCTCGCAGGTCATCTAGTTCAACCTACTCATTATACAGATGAGAAAAAGTGTTCACACAGGAAGTAAAAAGCGGAGCCAAAATCTGAACCCCTGTCTTTTGACTCAAGGGATTTGTTTTTCTATTTCACCATCCTGCTTCTCCTCTGCCCTTACTTTTTTACCATCTGGCCTTTTCAAAACATACCTCTTATATTCAATTCATTTCCTTAGGCCCTCATTTCAGTCCTCCATCCCCTAAATGAATAGTAAAGGGCTGATAAAAAAAACTAATTCCTTCATTTGAATGAATGAACTAAAAAGCTACCTTCCCCAGTAACAAAGCCTTAATCCTTGAGGAGCAACCACAATTGCTAGAAATTTCAGGCATGCATCTTAGAGGAAAGAAGAGAGAGTTTTTAAAAGGTCAAGGTAATTTTAGTCACTCTGTAGAGCAGCTCTCTCTTACATTTCATAAGGTCTACCTCAGCACCAGATATGGGGAGATCTCATTGTTGCGTTTTCCCTAAAAGGAGACTTGGCACTGATATGCAATGTCCTATTTCTTCTTGTTTGTAGATTCTGACTTTGAAAGCTCTGGAGCTTCTGGTAAGATTCGTACTCTTTTATGTCAGAATGTTAATAGGCCTCTGATTTCATTGATACTGGCTTCTTCTTCCAGTGAATGATGTAGATTATGACCTGTTCATGCTGTGTCCTCCAAAAATTAATTTTTACTTTTGTATAACATTACCTGAATGGTTAGTTAGTAATGCCTCGACAAACTGGTTTAAAACACACACGTACACACACACAGATACACAAACACACACACGTACATACACATATATACACACATAAATATGTGTAAACATTTACATATAATAAAAATGATATTTGTGCAACACTATCTTTTTTGTGCCTCACAACAATCTTGTGAAATAGAATAGATAGACAAGTATTGTTCTCATTCTACTGATGAGGAAACCAAGGGTGACAATGGTTCAGTGATTTGCCCTCAGTTACACAATAAATGTACACAATAAAAGCGAGAAAACAGGACTCTTCCTTCATTCAATTCCAGTATGCTATCAATTATACCATGCTAACTCTCATGTAAATATGTACATGTTTATGCATTAAATTTATTCTATGCATTGCCAGAAAGTCAAAACGGAACCTTTGCCAATGTGGATGTTTTTTCAGGTGATTGAAGCAATATCCCCTTCACTTTAACTGGATAGACGTGGCGATTGATAGAGAATTGTCTACCACCTTTTATGTCTAGAATGCCACCCTTGCCTTGATTAGGGAAGACAGCTTTTAAATGACAAGGCAGATTCTTTGCAATTAGCAAAAAATCATCATTTAACTTAATTCCCTTGAACTTTAACATAAGATAAAGCATCTAAGTAGACCAGGATGAGGACAAACATAAATCTAAATTTGTTCAGATAAATACACAATATATTCTTATTAGATGAGTTTTATCCAAAAAAGATAATAAGATAGGTGACTTTTATCAAAACTTTTCTTTTATTGAGGTCCAGGTAAAAGATCAAATAGAATATTTACTAATTTGATAATCCACACATGTGTAATTAAGAGTTAATAGTTTTTCCTGGTAGAATCATGGGTTCTTAGTCTGGGATAGGACTTTAGAGATCATTTAATCTCATATTCTACCCACTGCCAGAGCCTCCGTACAGGTTATGGTCCTTTTCTCTGAATTCACATAGAATAAATTTAATCTCTTTTTGCATCATACAGGTATGTGGGCATGTATGGATATATGATAACAGAAAATCTGTTAATGATAAATCATTTCATTTCTCTGTGTCCATAGGCTCTGAAATCTTAACCCCATTTCCAGGTGGTAAGTCATGTTATTTTTTTAAATTAAGTCTGATAAGCTCTGGTGAATCATACATTTCTAAATGACTCGCTGTCCCTAATATTCAAGTACTCCCAGATTATTTTGCCTTAGAAATGGTGTGTACTTTCACCACTCATTAAAGTGAACTCTTCCCCCTCCCCTCATAAGCTTGTATATTCTCTGTGCTCCTGATAAGGCTAGCAGATCTGAGATGCCATCAATTGTTTTAAACACTTTATTTGCTGTTTCCAAGAGGTAAGTAGTAGAAGTGGGAGGGGGTGAAGAGAAATAATTTACAAGTGATTCAGAGCTGTTATCTAGATGTAGGATTTCATTTCCTCCCAATTATAAAGTTGAGGGTTTAATTCAATTCAACAAATGTCTGTGTATATTTAAGTTTTTTTTGGTCTAAGAGAATAAGAACTCAGCAGGGCTCAAGCTTGTTTTCCCCCAAGGAACGGAGAGTACTCAAGTAGCTCAGTGATTTACCTCCATACTGTAAGGCAATAGAAGAATTTGTTCTTTCATTTAATTCTTTGCTTACCCAGACAAAAACTATACAAGTTTTACTTAGAGCAGCAGTCTTAACCTTTTATCGTATAAAGGATTGCCTTAGAAGTTTGATGAAGCATATGAAGTCCTCAAAATAATGTTTTAAATGCATAAAATAAAATATATAATGTTATAAAGGAAATCAATTATATTGAAATAAAGGTGTATTTTTTCATATTTAAGTTCATAGTTCTCCTGACATCTATATACAGACATGTGTCCAGGGACCCTAGATTTAGGACAACTTCAAGTAACAGCAAGGACTGCTTTTTCACCAAAAAGAACCCAAGCATTTTTTTAACATTTGTTTTTAAAACTTTAAGTTCCAGATTCTCTCCCTTCTCCCCTCCTCACCCACCCATACTGACAAGACAAACAATTCAATATAGGTTGTACATGTGTAGTAATGCAAAACATTTCCATAGTAGTCATATTGTGAAAGACTAACTGTATTTCCCTCCATCCCATCCCACCCGCCACTTATTCTGTTTTCTCCTTTGATCCTGTCCCTTTTCACAAGTGTTTGCTTCTAACTACCCTTTCCCCCAATCTGCCCTCCCTTCTATCATCCCCCCTCTTGTCCCCTTCCCCTCCTACTTTTCTGTAGGGTAAGATACTAAATTGAGTGTGTATGTTATTCCCTCCTTAAGCTAAATCCAGTGTGAGTAAGGTTGAGTCATCCCCTTTCACCTTCCTGCTCTTCCCCTCCATTGTAAAAGCCTTCTCCTGCCTCTTTTATTTGAGATAATCCATCCCATTCTATCTCTCCTCCTCTCCTCCCAATATATTCCTCTCTCACCTCTTAATTTTTTCGTATCATCCCTTCACATTCAACTCGCCTTATGCCCTCTGTTTATGTGTACATGTACACACATATACAGACACGTATATACATACACACATACACCTACCTATACATATATATAGTTAAATTATTATATATTATTATATCCTCAACTATCAACTATTCTCATACCGAGAAAAGTCTCACAAAGGATTCCTTTTTTAAACAAGGAAACAAAAGAGAGAGGATAGGCAGAGTAGGACTCATGGAAATAATTTTCTTTTTTTTTTCTTCCCCAAAATGTGTGTTGGTGTGGGGAACAACAGTGGGAAAAGTTGTATGAATAAATATAGTTTATTTCTTCTCTTAATATTTAACATGTCTGTGTCTTTGAAAGATTGGCCCCAATTGCAGTTAGTGAATGTGTCAGGCAGATGTTGTGGAAGTATCCAAGTTTACTACCATGGCCAGTGGGGCATGGTGTGTGATGATCACTGGGACATGAATGAAGTGGATGTGGTTTGCAGGCAGCTAGGATGTGGGAGAGCCATTGCTGCCCCCACTGAGGCCCGGTTTGGTGAAGGCTCAGGAGAAATTCTTTTGGATGATGTGGAGTGTACGGGAAGAGAAAGTTATCTGGGGCAATGTCCCCATGCAGGCTGGTTTCTACATAACTGTGGTCATGGAGAAGATGCCAGTGTTATCTGTTCAGGTAATGTCTCCCTCTTCTCTCAAGTACATATATCACTTTCTAAAAGCATTTCCACTGGTCTCATGAGCAATACATAAAGGCTCCCTTATAGAAAATTCCTGATTGTTCTTTATAAGTAATAAATGAGGAACCATTGGAAACTTTTGAGCTCTTAAAAGAATGAGTCAAAAAAGAGATGTTAAAATAGAACTGAAATGCTCATATAGGAAAAAGTTAAATGAACTCCAAGATGGTTAGATTTAAAATAATGCATTTTCAGTGTATGCTCAAGGTACTCCTAGAAAGCAAGGATGAAGGTGGTCAACAGTGTGTAGATAGATCACTATGCAGAGTGTTCCACACTACATTGGAATGTGGGGAGATAAAAACAAAATGGTAGACATAGCCCCTCACCTGGAAAAGCTTGTAATCTACTGCAGGTGATAAATAATGGGGAGTTCTTGTGTCAGCTACCTAAGCTTCACCATCTCTAGTGCGTCTTCCTTCTGAATTCAGTATTCTTTGACCAAGAAGTATCACTACCAGTGTTAGCATACTATGGTACCTCCATAAATATGACTAATGCTAAGAAATAGATTTGTATCACTAAAAGAAATAAGATAACTAATCAGGGAGTTTAGAGTGCCAAATCTTAGTCTTTAACTGACACCCTGGGGGCAATACAAAGTTTAGATCAGGTGCATCCTTTCCCATTTTGGCAACTAGGTAGCACAGTGCATAAAACACTGGACCTAGAGTTGAGAAGAGCTGAGTTCAGTTCCTGCCTCAGACATTAATACCTGTATGACCCTGGGAAAATCACCAAGCCTTCTTCATCTGTAAAATGGGATGAATAATAGCAGCTACCTCCCAGGGTTGCCGTGAGGCTCAAATGAGATAACATGGATAAAGAACTTTGCAAATCCTAAAGCACTATATACATTCCAGCTGTTTTATTATTATTATCATAATGACTATGATAACGGCAATGATTAATAGGATGATGATGATGATGATAGTGATGATGATAGTGATGATGGTGCCAATCTATTAGGGGGTTTTGAATTCAATTCAAAAGCACCTGCTATGTGCTAGAGATACAAAGTAAAAAAATGCAATTTCTGTCCATAAAGATCTTACATTTTGAGGAGCCCAGGAGGTAGAGAAGGATAATATGTACACAAATAAGCAGATACAACACACACACATTATATAAATATATTTGTTCATATATTCATATATGTGTGTATGTATGAATGTGTATATATACATATGTATATATGCACACACACACACACACACACACATATATATATATATATACACACACACACACATATATATATACACACACACATATATAAAATAATTCAACAGAGAGAGAAGAAAGATGTGCCCCAAGCAAAGTACAACATGAGGTTTGAGAGGGGAAATCATTACCAGATAACTGGAGGCATCGGGAAAGGGTCCCTTCGTATTGGACCCGCTAAACCACATCTACCTGATAGCAAAATAAGCAATTGGTTTAGTAAATTCAAAAATCCAGAAGCTCTCATTTTTGTTGAATTTATATCTCCATAGAAAGAGTCGATTAAGTATGTTTGCCAGTTAAAAACAGAATGTTTCCTTTGTGGGAAGTCACATCTTCCCTGCACAGAAATTAATGAAACAACAGTCAGTTGTAAGAGTCCTTCCAGTAAGATGTAAACTCCTTGCGAGCAGAGATTCTCTCACCTTTGTCTTTGTATCTCTAGTGACTGGCACATAGTAGGTGTTTAATAAATCTTTCTTATTAATTGGTTAATTATAGAGATCTTTCCATGATATTCTAAGGTAGGGAATAAAGAGCTTAATTGTCTATTATGTTAGGTTTTGCTTATAGTGACACGGACCAAGAAAGTGGCATTACAAATTCTATTTCCTTGATTTCATAATTAAGAACCACTTGTAATTGAAGCATTTCTTAGAAAAAAAACCCTACCCCCTTCTCGAACAATAGATGTTTTCGCAACAGGCAAATTCAGTTTCCAGCTTTCTTAACCTGATATTCTTTCAACATACTTGCCAAGGTGTTCTCAGTAAGGGAATGCAGAAAAGTGTGAGGCGGTGAACATGGTACAAATGATTCTAACTCTCAATGCCATTGGCACATCACTTGAAAGTGATAAGTTTGACAAGTCATAGGCATTTTGAGGGGTCTTTCTGCAATCCTGGGCAACTTCATGAATTCATTTCTCTTTAAACCAATGATAATTTAATTATTTTGTATTTTTAAAAGGTTGAACACACACCTAGGTTAAATATTCTCCTTTTTTCCAGCAAACATAGCTATATCTCTATTATGAATCTGAACCCCACTTCCAGAAACCTTCTAGTTTGGAGAATGGTGGACTCACCACATCTTCTAGCTGTCAGTCCATCCTTTCTAACACCCCAAGAGTGAAGGCTATTGGGGAAAATGAAAAGACTATACATATAACAGGAAAATACAATAAAGAGCAATGCATGTTGACAAAAATAGACCTGCTTGCCCTACAATGTATCCCTCTATAAGAATTCTACCGCTTAGCCTATCCCTCTCATTGGACAGGGAAAGAGATCATTCTCCTGTGGGAGCTCTGGCAGAAAGTCACTCTCTATAAGTTCTACCAGTAAATAGAAAGTACTATTAGGCCATTTTTTTTTCTTCAAATTCTCCTTATTTTATATTTCAATTGTTAAATTTTGAGGATATTGTCTGGAAATAGTTTTTTTTTTTACAATTAAATACTAAAAACTCCATTTCTATAAAATATTGGCAAATCATTATAAACTATTTCTGCAATTACTTGTTTAGCATTCATTCATCATGATGAGGAAAAATACATTTCTATATGGAGTTACTTGACTATTAATGGATTTTTTTCTATTATAACAGATATTAAATTCACAACTTCTCCACTAATAGTAGAAGTCGAAGAGTCATCTTCTAGTGAAATAAGTAAGAGATATTTTTTGTGTCAACTATCCTTCCCTCTTTAAGATTTCCTTCTATTACAAAGCAATCGAATTTTTTACTTGAAATGTTGGGCCACATGATTTCTAGGTAGGACCTAAGAAAACAGAGCTGACAATGTTTGATGTATAGATTCTCATCCCATTGGTATACTTAGAAAATTGACCTCATTTCCAGCTAGCAATGGGATGATATTCAGAATGGGTTAAAATGTATTAGCCAAGGGATCTGGAAGACTGTTTTTATTAAAAAAAAAAAAAACCTGGACTTTTGAATGAGGCAGGTGTGGTGAACCCACAGTAGAAGTTTGGGTGAGTTATTTGACCCTACTAGGGCCCACCTTTGGTTCAGACTTGGGAAATATTCTCCAGTACAATGTGTAGCATCTTAGAATGAAAACTACCTGGATTAGGTTTCACGTGCTGTCAGCAGTCAGAATGAGGGTATCTGTTACCTTTCTGATTAACATTTCTCTCCTTTTAGCAAAGCAAATCAAAGATATCTGTTGAACACCACTACAAAATGCTGTATTTTACAGATAAGAGACCTAATTTCACATTTTATGGATTCTACTAGACTAATATATTTAAAACAGGTTAGCTTATAAAGCAAAATAGTGATGAGGTTTTTAAAATTTATCTTTATCAATAGGTGATGAAAATTTGTCAACTATGGTATCAGGTAAGAAAACATTTTTCTAACCATCAAAATGCATAAGAGAGAAATAAAAGGAAGATCTGCCAAATATATTAAATATATATATCTGCCAAATATATTAAATATAAATATATTATGTCATTAGAACTGGCTTTTGTGGTTATATATCCGGAGTGTTACAAATGAAATGTGAATTTAAGTAAAATTGATTTTTCAATTGGCCACACTTACGTACATATGCTTGGGGAGTAGATGCTATTGTTGTGGAAATGAGGGCAATATTTTCTAATTCTCCTAGGATATGAAAGTAGAAGGGAAGTTAGGGACCATTCAATATACAGTTCTCATTTTATAGACAAGAAAATGAAAGCCCAGAGAATTTTAAGTAATTGTCCTATGTTCTACAGGTAGGAAATAGCAGTCGGGACTAAAAACCAAGTCTTCCATGACTAAATTCAGAGCTCTTTTTACTACATCATGGAGTCCCTTACATCTTCAAGTCTCAGTTGGATTATTTATTTTGGTGGCCAACCCAAAGTCTCATAGATTTTATTCTTTGATGTAACACAACCAATCTTGCAGGGGAGAAAATACCATTGTATTTTCTTGCCAGTTCAGAAGTTACCTCTTTTTGTTGTTAATTAGAAGGTTCTGGATATGTCTACAGGACAGTGCATGACTTCTGGAAATGGAACATTAAAAAGTACAACAAAAATAGTGATTCAGGGAGAAAGGAAAATAAGAAAGGTCATAAAGCAGGGACAGGTGAATGACATATAGAACACAGGCAGTAAAAGATAAAAAAAGGCAATGGCTTGGGAAGCAGAAAGTCCAAGTGCTAGTCCCAGACCTGCCACTGTTTGGGTATAAAGATTTAAAGGAGTACAACACAGCTTTATGGGACAGGAAAGCAGTCGCTGCAGCTAAGTGCTCTGGGGTGGGTGCACTAACCCTGTGGCAACCTGAAGCCGGCTCATAAAATCAGGGATCTGTTGTTCAGTCATTTCATTTATGTCCAACTCTTTATGTCCCCACTTGGGGTTTTCTTGGCATAAACATTGGAGTGGTTTACCATTTCCTTCTCCAGCTCATTTTACAGATGAGGAAACTGAAGGAAAGAGGATTAAGTGACGTGACCAGCACCACACAGCTAGCAAGTGTTTGAGGCCAGAAAGAACTCAGGAAAATGAGTCTTTCTGCCTGGAGACCTGATGCTTATCCACTGAGCCACTTAACTGCCCTAAAAAAGTCAGGGATCAGTAGTGGTTAGATTTCTGATGACATTTTAGATTGGATGTTCCAGAAAGATCTTAAACTCAATATATCAAAAATGGAATTCCTTCCCTTTCTTTCTAAACCCTCTCCTCTTCCAGACTTCCCTGTTCCCATCAAAGGCACTACTATCCTTCCAATCTCCTAGATTTACATCCTTGGTGTAATCTTCAACTCTTCGCTCTCTCCACACATATCCCACCAGTTGCCAAATCTTGTCATTTCCACTTTTACAACATCTTGAGTATGACAGCTTTCTACTCGCACAACTAGTTCAGTGCTCACCAGCTGGCCAAGATTACTGCAGCAGCCTCCTAATTCACCTTCCTGCCTCAAGTCTCTCCCAACTACAATCCATCCTAAACACTACTGCCAACATATTTTTCCTTAAACATAAATCTGACTGTGTGATTCTCCCACTTAATCAACGTCTTTCACCTTTGGGATAAAATAAAAATGTTTAAAAGTCTCACACATCATGGCACTCTGCCATCCACTCAACCTGGCCTTCTTTTTAGTTCTCACAAATGGCATTCTATCTCCCATCTCCAAGCCTTAGCCATGGCTAGCCCACATCCCTGGGATACTCCCTCTCTCTTTAATCTCTTCCTCTTGGTCTTCTTCTTCCTCTAAGTATCATTTAATACTGTCTTCTAGTTCTACTACTACCTTATGCCTTAAGCCAGTGGTTCTCAACTTTTCTAATGCCGTGACACTTTAATACTTGTATGTGGGCATATCTGCATGTGGGCAGACCCGCCTGGAGACGGATAGAGGAGTGGTGTCTCGGTTCCTAATACCATAGGAAATATGTGTTTTCCAATGGTCTTAGGCGACCCCTGTGACCTCTGTGAATGGATCATTCTACCCCCAAAGGGAACGTGACTCACAGGTTGAAAACCACTGCCTTAAGCCTTTCCTGATCCTCCCCTCCAACTGCTAATGCTCTCCCTCTCAAAAAGTCTTACATTCCACTGCTTTGCATATATTTGTACTTATTCACATTCTATTTATGTATCTTATATTTATATATTTCCTTGTTGCTTCCCCTACTGAAATGCAACTCTTTTCGAGTAGAGAATGTTTCATTCTTTTTAGTTGTATTTCCAAGGTTGAGCATAGTGGCTGGCACTGAAAAATACTTATGGCAGCTAGGTGGTACAATAGATAGAGCATTGAATTTGGAATCAGGAAGATCTGAGTTCAAATTCAGCTTCAGACACTTGCTAACTGTGTGACCCTGGGCAAGTTGCTTAACCCCTCTTTGCCTCAGTTCCTCATCTGCAAATTGGGGATTCATTGGAAAAAGGAAATGTCAAACCATTCCTTTGTCTTTACTAAGAAAGCCTTATGGACAAAGTCCATGGGGTCACGTGGAGCTGGACACAACTGAACAGCAACAAACATTTGATTAGTATTGACCCTTAATCTCAATATCATAAGCCTACCATTGGGCAGTAAGCCAATACAAGAAAGGAGAGAGAAGGAACATGGCAGGATCATCAGTTTAGCAAGGCAACATGTATATAGTAGCTTCACTTTGCAGAAGCCTTCCCGTGTGTGTGTCTGTACATGCCTATGTACATGTATGTGTGAGCTCTACTGAAACACTTACCTCTTCTGTCTTCCCATTCCCCTCACCTCAGAAAAGGGAACCAATGGTGTGGGGCTTTTATGATCAGGACATATCTATAATACAATTATTGGAGCCTGTCATAATTTAAAAAATTGTATGATCTTATGCAAATTTCCCTCTGGGCTCCACTTTTCTCATTTGTAAAATGAAGAAGTTTAACAAAATAATCTCTACAGTATCCTTTGATGTTTTTAAATTTTAATGCTTTAAATTTTTTTTAATTGACAAAAAAGGTGAAGTTATTACCCTGTTCACATTCCATAACTGCTTCATCTACTGTTCCTTCAGGGAATAAGAGTTAAAAGTAAGAATCATTAATGAAATGAGCTCACAAATGACCTTAGTAAGACAGATGGTAAAAAGCCCCAGAAAATCTTAGTGGTAAGAACCAATATACAAGCTGCTTGGAAGGAGTCACTGACCCATTGTGAGAGGTTTCTAAGTGCTAACTGTGGCAAAGCAGACATACTATGTCGTATACACAAATCCTTGGTCATAACTAGACACTGATTCTAAAAGAGATGTATAAGGTCTTGGATAAGGGCATGAAGAAGTATTTCAAACCTGGATCAGAATACAGGGGTTTGACTGGATCTTAAAGTTCAATGGGCCAGGAGTGACCTAGCATCTTTTGCCACCTACCTAGGGTGTGATAGGCAATATAGCACTTTAAATCATGACATTTTCTGTTGTGTGCTTTTTCATGGAGTTAAACTCGAATATTGCTCAAATTTAAAAGTATGTGGGAAAATGTCTCCTATTAATAAAATTGAAGATATTACATTTTTTTCTTCATCAAGATGATCAGTTATTCACTATTAATAGGAATTTTCTTTATTACAGTTCTACCTGCTGCCATCTCAACTCCTCCATCACCTGTAGATGCTGACCATCCAGGGAAACTATCAGGTAGGAGCTGGTAACTGAAAAAATCATTAACAGGTGCCTTTCTTATCCTTGAGCAAGACTAGAACCATGCAAACAATTAGGGAATGGAATGGAAGTGGTAGGTCATTTTTATTTATTGTGCCTACTATGTTTACTAAGTAGCTATATGCAGTGTTGGAAATAAAAGATCAACAGCACAGAGCCCCTGCCCTCATGGGGACTATAATCTAGTAGGAGAGATTTAAAAAACCATCATTAACTACAATAAAAAGAAAACTGGACAAATGTAGTAAGAGATACAAAGTGCCAGGGAAGAGTTGTAAGGGTGGAGAACCTGTGACCTCAAGGCCACCTGTGACCCTCTAGGTCCTCAAGAGTGGCCCTTTGACTGAATCCAAACTTCACAGAACAAATCCCCTTAAAAAAGGATTTGTTATATACAACTTGGAATCAGTCAAAAGGCTGCACCTGAGGACCTAGAAGGCTACACATAGGACCTCGAGGCCACAGGTTCCCCACCCCTGATTAGAGGAAGAAGAGATTGCTTCCAGCTTGGACATAAAAGGGAGACTTGATGAAGGAAATGGCGTTTGAGCAGTGCTTTTATTTAATAAGTATTTAAAAAGCATGGGTACGTGGGGAAAGGGCACTCCACAAAGAGTGCCCCACCTGAACAAAAGCATGAAGATTTATTCAGGGAAAGGTGAAAACTCCAGTTTGACGGTGACATAAAGAATGTGAAACAAGGTAACGGGACATTGGAGTGGAAAGGTGGACATATCATGGCTGGCCTGCCTTCAATATGAGGCTAAAGAATTAAGACCTTATCCACCCATCAAAGGAGAACCAATATAGATTTTTTAAAAGGTGATATAATGATCAAATAATCAGAACGGTGCTTTAGGAAGATTAACATGACAGCAGAGTGTAGTGTTTTGACTACTTGGACACCCTTGAGGCTCACCAAAAATGAGAAAGCCTAAGAGGAGAAAAATGGCATGTATGGTTCTCTAAGCCTTCTCTGCATTCAGTATATTTCACTAGTTTCTTTTGTTTATCCATCATCTATCCATAATATTTGACCTAGGTTGCTAGAATTTTAATGTCATACATCATTAAACTATACAGTTTCCAATCTCATATATTTATGGGGTTAAGACACTGAAAAAATGAAAATGCAAAATCATTTAGATTCTCACCTCTGATCTAGTCAAAGAATGAAGATATTTTATGCCACCTTGAGCCTTCTGTTTGCTCTATGGAAATCTAGCTCTCTAATACTCCATCAAAATGGAGGCTTTTTCCAGTGATGGGGATGAAATCCAATCCATGCCTGCCCATTGTGAGCAAGTCTCCTCCATGGCTTCCTGTAGATTCTGGAAATGTTCTATTTTGAATAAATGCATTTACAGATGATTAAATTCCCCTTCTGGATCGATGGATCTGATAACTCACATTTTTACAGAGATACAGTTTACAAAATACTCATCTCCTGACTACCTTGTGGTATAGGATTACCAGTACTATACCCCTTATTTACCAAGGTGGAAATTTAAATTCAGAAAAGTTAAGCAATTTAACCAAGATCATATATTTTATAAGTAGCAGAGACGGAACATAAACTCAGGTCTTCTGATTCTAAATCCAATGATCTTTTGACTACATCATGTTATCTCAAGTATATTAGGTAACCTTGTTCATCTGTTGAAAGGGAGTAGTATCAATTTTTAAATATTCATTCTGATACTGTTACAGCACTATTTACTGAAGATTCAGCTCCTTCATCACCAGGAGTCAGTGATACACATATGACTTCAGGTAGGATACTATGAATAGGTAATCATAAGTGATTATTCAGAACACTAAATTACACTTGAATCATAGTAATGGTGGAGGAAAATGATTAAAAATATGGACTATTTAAATACAACTGATGTAGTAACTTGAGATGAAAAGCTGAGAGTCAAAGGCACTTCAAGATCCTTGAGACAATTCTGGTTTCAGTGTGCTCTCTAAAAATCTTAAATTTATTCATCTATAATCTGCCTACAATCCAGAGATTCTTAGCTTTTTGTATGTCATGGATCCCTTTGGCTGTCCAGTGAAGCCTACTGACCCCTTACCAAAATAATCTTTTTAAATGCACAAAATAAAATACATAGACTTATAAAGCAAATAAATTATATTGAAAGAGTTACAAAAAAAAACTTCTTAAAACAAGTTTATAGATCCCCAGATTAAGAACTTCTGCCTTGGGTTACATTAAGTTTTATTATCATCCATTGTGGTACTCTATAGCTCCCAAATCTCACCCATTCATGTCTACATACAAAAAGAAAGCAATTTTTTCATTTCATGCCTATTTAATGACTGTATCATGGAATCTTAGAGTTAGGAGGAACCTTAGAAATCAACTAATCTAATGTCCTACTCCATGAAGAAATCAACACATGACATCTCTAATGGTTATACAGACTCTACTTGAACACTTTTATTGGTGGGAAGCTAAGTAACTAAGAAGTTTGTCATCCATTTTGGGGACAGGTCTAATACTTAGAAAGTTCTTTATATTTAGTAAAAAATCTGCTTGTCTGTAAATTCCATTTTTTGTTCTATATTTTCCCTTATGAGTATATAAAATAATTCTAACATTCCTTTAATGTAATGGACTTTGCAATATTTGAGGACAGTTATAATGCCATACCTGCACCTCTTCTGTAAAAGTCTGAATATTTCTAGTTTTTTCACCATTTTTTATTTTTTAAATAGCTCTAATTGTTAAAAAGCTCTTTTTTATTTTGAACCAAAATCTGTCTCTAAACTTCTGCCCATTGGTCTTAAACCAAACTAGAGTATGCTGCTATGGATGGAACTATCTCCATTTGACTATGCATAAATAGGGATAATTGTGTTTCTCACCTTGATTGTCGAGTCAGATAAATAGGTGAGCAGTATTCACTGGTAATAACAATTTGAATTTTATTACAGAGCTGCTCATTTCAAATTCAAATCCTCCATCACCAGCGATTCTTGATAAGTCAATTTCAGGTTCAGGTGAGTCACTATGTACCATCTAGTGCAATAATAAATTAATAGGATGCCTTTCATATGCTAACCTTCATCATTTTTGTGTCTTAAGACAAGCCTCTGGTGAGACTAGTAAATGGGACAGGAAGATGTTCAGGTCGGGTGGAAGTTTACTACCAAGGAACGTGGGGGACAGTGTGTGATGACCACTGGGAGCTGAAGGAAGCAGGTGTGGTGTGCAGGCAGCTCAGCTGTGGACAGGCTCTTTCTGCCCCCCATGGGGCACACTTTGGCCCTGGCTCAGGGAAAATTCTCTTGGACAACGTGCAGTGCAGTGGAGAGGAAAGCCACCTGGCTAGGTGCTCCCATGATGACTGGTTCACCCATAACTGTGGTCACAAAGAAGATGCCAGTGTCATTTGTGCAGGTGAGTGCAGCCTTTCCTCTCTTTAAAGCTCATCCTGGGTAAAAATCAGACTCATAGTATAAATGATATCCTTAAAAACAAAAGGGCCAATGAATAGCCGTGATGATTATACCTATTTTAATTTCTCTCCCAATAGGTGATGAGAATCCAACAACTATTTTATCAGGTGAGTCAAATGAGTTTATTATTTTTCTTGGTAAGTTTTGTGCTTAACCACCCAGACATAGGAGATAAAAAGAAATAACTAGAAAAGATATCATGTTAAACTATGCATATTCTATAGGAAAACCCATAATAATCAAGTTTCATAAAACCGCAATGTGGTTTTAAAGATTTTTCCTATAACTAATGCGAAAGCATAAACCCACATAAAGGAATTCACCTACTAATGCTCTAAAGAAAGGGGTAAAATCTTCTTTTAAAAAAACACATATGGATTATATTAGGCATTTGGATTCATAGTCAACTTTCAATGGTTTTGTTAATGGAGTGCTAGGATAAACAATCCAAAGCAGCAACAATTCCAAAGAATCTCTAGTATTTAGCTTTGGATAGCATATATTTTCTTTTAATTCTCATCAGATTTACATTCCAAGTTATATTTTGATGAAGTTAATATTGAAACATTAATTTGCATCCCCCTAATCATGAATCCTCTGACAGAGTTTACAAGTATCTGAAACTTCAGGTAATTATTCCTAGAAAGTCTGTGGGGTTAAGTTTACCTTAAATAATTCATAAAATGGATAATACACTTGAATATAGTTCAATTGACTATTTTTTGTGATTGTACCAAATTCATTTCTGATTATATACAGGATAAAAATTTCATTCAATGGGCCCATCCAATGGTGATGTCAGTTGCAACTTGAGCATCTTGTATTAACATAGGCATTGGTTCAATAGTCACTGCATTGTCCAGTATGTCCTATAACCTGAGGCAGCTCTGTAGCCCTGGTTTTATAGGGCCTGTTGGCATCCTTTCCCAATACTGACTGACCATTGCTGAAATACCTACATTTTATATGGATTTGTTTATAGAATTTCCTGTAAGTCCTAGGATTTAGAGTTGTAAGAGATTTTAAAGATAATCTAGGATAACTCTAGTTTTACAGAAAAAATAAAGCCAGAGTCATACAAGGAATAAGTAGCAAGCCCAGGATTCCAATCAAACTTAGTTCCAAATCTGTTATTCTCTCCATTATATTAAATTCCTTCCTTATTTCCTTTAGTCACCAGTTCTCCCCTTCACACTTTAAACATAGAATATTAGAATGGATAGAGATGGAGGGATCAAAATTGTAGACACAAATAAGGATGAAAAACAGAAGAAAGGAATGACCATGAGGAAGGTTAAGCAACAGGTGACACTCAATTGGGGCTTTGGTCAACTTTCTATCAAGGCTTTAGGAATTGTATTGGTCCTTACAAATCTAATATTGTGGTTCTAAGATCTCCTGTGGATACTTAGAACTTTGCCTCAATGAAGACAAGAGAGTGGCTCAGAACTCAGGAAAAATGGTAATTTTAAAAAGAACTCAAAATTCCAGGCTAGTTACTATGAAGAAAGGCAAAATAAGTTGGGACTAAAAAAAAAAACACACACACAAAAAAGAAAAAACCCCAAACCCCAAATCAAACACATATACAAAATACTACAAGTTTCTGCAACTGACTGTTGTTGGGTTTTTTTTTCCAGTTGAGAAATATGGCCTTCAATTTAGGGTCAAGTTATGTAGATCTGAAAAGATTTTGATTTTGAGACTCCAGAAAAAAAATATGGTTCAGAAACATTTTTCACTAATCCATTAGGGGATGGATAGCTTACTTTAAATGTAGATTTATGTAGAAAAACAAACTTATGATTAGTAGGTAATCCCAAAAAGATAGCCCACACTGTCTTCTATTCAAATCTTTGTTTCCAAGTTTTCCTGCATCTATCCCAAGCTAATTAAACTTTTATTGAGAAGTCATTTATTTAAATATAACATTACCTGCTGCCTTCTCAGCACCTCCATTACCCAACCAGGTAGGTCAATTTTACTGACTGTACCATTTCTCCCTTTTATGATCTTCAGTTTCTGATCTAAGAATGTTTTCCCAGTTCAGCTTCAATTGCATCAACTGAATTTGACAAAGATCTATTAAGCACCTACACAGTACCATGCTTATCCCTGGTGGCACAAAAAAAAAATTCTTGCCCTCAGGGATATTACATGGGACTGGAGAGTATGACATGTAAACAGATAAATCAGTAAAAGGTAATTTAACAAGGAAAATAATCCTGTCAACTAGGAGAATCAAAATAATCTTCCACTAAGAGGCAGCGCTAAGGGATCCTCTCACTCATCTGTAATAGTCAAACATTGATCAGATCCTCTCAGATTTATTTTCCATAACATCTCTGTGACCTTTCTCTCTATGACCACTGCCAAGAGTCTAGTCAGGATAACCTGGATTCAAGTAGAACCTCTGACATATACTGGTTCTGTGACCCTTGGCAATTCCCCTAACCTCTCAGAGCCCTAGGAATTTCTCTGGGGTGCTAGGTTCTATCTGAATAGCCCACTTGTATCAGTGGAGGGAGTTTCTACACTAAAATTTCCCCATATTCATGAAATCACAAGTCCACCCCCACCTGCCCCCTGAAAAGCATTATTATTCCATGATCTCATTTCTACCTGCCCAGATTTCCAGTCCTTCTAATGACCAATCTCCCTCTTCCTCTCCTTCCTCCTCCCTTCAATTCATTATGTGCTACCTGAATATGATTCTTTCTGCTTAGCTCGGTGATGGCTCTCCCCTACTCAGAAGTCTTTATTGTTTACCACATTTGAACTTCTCTCATTGCCTTCAAGATCCTCCATAACAAAGCACCAGGCTATCTTTCCAACCCTTCTTGTATTCTATACTACATGTGGCCGCTAGGTGGGTCAGGAGGCAAGAAGACCCTGAATTCAAATCCAGCCTCAGACACTTACTAGCTATGTGATCCTGGCCAAGTCGTTTAACCTCTGCTTGCCTCAGTTATCTCATTTGTTGAGTAGGGATGATGGTATTACCCACTTCTTAGGGTTCTTGTGAGGATTAAAATATCTGCAAAGTGCTGAGCAATGCCTGGCAAACAGACATACATTCATTTCTTCTACACTTCAACCAAGCTGGATGAATCTGTCCCCAGAGCACATATTTTTTTTTTGCCTTTGCTCAAGCTACTCCCTGTGTTTAGAGAGCCCTCCATCCTTTTCTTCACCTGTTGGATATCCTAGCAATCTCTTAATGTCAATCTCAATTGCCAGCTCTTTCAGAAATCTTGACTTTACATCTCCTGATTGGTAAGGTCCTTTCTTCTTAGATTTCACATGTTACTATATTTTCCAGCTTTCTTATGTCCTTAGCTATATAATACATGCTGTCATACTTTCGTATTAGTATCAACCCCCTCTCTCCTTATGCCATAAGTTACTGAAGGTACCTGTGCCTGATATTGCTGATGTTCTGTTGTTGTAGTATCACAGCATAATATGTCATAATATCCTTGTGAACAGTTTCAATAATTGAGAACCTGATGGTAGCACAGTTAGGTAGATTTGTAATTGGTTGAATAGCCAGACCCAAGGAATAATCATTTTCCATGTTGATGTGAATTAGAGACTCTAATGGAGTGCCCCAAGAATCTGTGTTTGGCTCTGTTTTGTTTAATTTTGATCAATGAACTAGATAAAGGCATAAATGGAATGCTTATTCAATTTTTATATGCCAATAGGGATAGTTAATATTTTAAATTACAAAATAGGAATCCAAAATCTTTCAGTGGGATCACATCAAAGATTAAAATAAATGTGAAGTCCTACATTTGGGTACGTAAAATAAACTTGGAAACTATAGAATGAGAGAGACATGAGTAGGTAATAGTTTTTCCAAAAAGATCTGAGGATTTTATTGTAATACAAAAGCAATTTTCATTCTACATTGCACTCCTAAAAAGTTAATATAATTCTTACCTGACAGTAAGAGGGAAAAGTAATTGTTCTATTGTACTTTGCACATTTCAGGTCACGTGTAGGGTAAAGGTCTCAAACACATGGCCCACAAACCATATCCAACTCACAACACTTCCAAGTGCAGCTAGAACCAGATTAAAATGTAATTGGGAAATCCTTTACCAAATAAATAAAAGATAATAAAAAGTAGGTAACATTACATTTTTAAAATGAATTCAGTTTGTGACCTACAGGGATCCTATGCATGGTTCAGTGACCCTTATTTCTAAGTTGGACACCACTGGTCTAGAACCTTGTGCTCAGTTCTGTTGCTACATTTTAGAAAGGGTATTCATAAGCTCAAGAGTATTAAGAAGAGGGAATCCAAGATGGTGAAAGAACTACAGAGGCTCCCATAACAGAATGGATTGAAAGCAATGAAAAAGAAAGGATTTATAAAGGATGTGAGACAGGAACCCGGATTAACTTGTTCTTACTGACCCCAGAACTAAGCAGAACTAAGAGCAAAATGTAGAAAGCTCAGAATCAATGTAGGGTGATTCTAAGAAACTTGTCTTAATAATTAGAACTAGCCAAACTTTGGGAGGTAATGGGTTCACTAACATTCTTTTAATGGAAGCTATATAACCAGCTGGGGGGTTTTTTGGAGGCATTCTTGTTAAGGCATGGATTGTATTCAGTGCTCTCTGAGGTCCCTTCCATGCTAATATTCTGTTGTTCTATGGAATAAAGGGAGCAGCTAGGTGGCGCAGTGGATAGAGTACCAAACCTGGAGTCAAGAAGACTCATCTTTGTCAGTTCAATCTGGCCTCAGATACTTACTAACTGTGTGACCCTGAGCAAGTCACTTAACCCTGTTTGCCTCGGTTTCCTCATCTATAAAATGAGCTGGAAAAGGAAATGGCAATCTACTCAAGTCTCTCTACCAAGAAATTCCCAAATGAGGTTATAAAGAGTCAGACACAAATGAAATGACTGAACAATGATGAAACAAAATGAAATTAATGATAATTCTCATTGAATTGAAGGGCTAGTTGGGACGATAGAGCATTATCTAGTCTAAACTGTTTGCTTTATGTACAAGAAACCTGAGGCTCTGGGACATTAGTTATTTGCTTAAGATTACATGGCTAATAAGTTGCAGGGTTGGACTATCATCAGTGTGTAGTTTATAATGTGGAAAGCCTAATGGTTCCAAGGTGGGCCATCATTCTCTGAGACTGTTGTACATGAGATAGAATTTTAGATGCTTACAGCATCTGTTCATGTTACCTTCCTTAAAGTTTTCACAGCAAGCAGAAGATGCCTATACTTGGCGTGAGAAAACTTGGTCACCAATTCTGATTTCTCCAATATACTAGCCTATGACCCTGGGCAAGTCACTTAAGCACTATGAGCCTCAGCGGTCTCATCCATGAAATGGTAATGATACTCCTTGCACAACATATTGCAGAATTATGAGAAAACACTTTATGACTATAAAATACAATGATTCATTATCATTTTTGTTGCTATTGTTCTGCTCCAAAAGATGACATAGTCATGTTACTCTCTAAGATGTAAACATATGAGAAAAAAACTTATTCTTTCACCTGCTGACTGTGTTTCCCTGAATGAAGATCACTCCAGTGAGTTGTAATTATGGTACTTTCCATCTGGATATGTTCCCATTAACTTGAGATAAATGGATTCTCTTGAATTTCGGAGCCAATGGGTAGGGTTAGTCCAGTGGAAAATGAATGTGTTGTGCTTCATGAATTAATCCTCATTATTTTTGTGTACACAGAAGACTGGCCTCCTGTGCGACTAATAAATGGAACAGGAAGATGTTCAGGTCGGGTAGAAGTTTACTACCAAGGAACGTGGGGGACAGTGTGTGATGACCACTGGGAACTGAAGGAAGCAGGTGTGGTGTGCAGGCAGCTCGGCTGTGGACAGGCTCTTTCTGCCCCCCACGGGGCCCACTTTGGCCCGGGCTCAGGGAAAATTCTCCTGGACAATGTGCAGTGCAGTGGAGAGGAAAGCCATCTGGCTCAGTGCTTCCATGATGACTGGTTTACCCACAGCTGTGATCACAAAGAAGATGCCAGCGTCATCTGTTTGGGTGAATGAATGTTCCCTATCTTAAAAACTCAAATCTCATGCTTCATACACAGAATTCAATGGCCTACTCACATTCTTTATTAACGTTTTCGTCTTTCCACATTAACAGATTCTAAAAGACTTGGCCCTATACCCCTAAAATATCTTTTACTTGTGTGTATTTCCAATTGATTCTTGACTAGTCTTCACATTCTTTCTATGCAAAAGTCAGTGACCTAGGTAGGCCTGGTTTATTCAAATGGCTCCTTATCATTATTCCAAGAATGGACTTGGGTCAGGGTACACAAGGATTATTTCTTCTTTGTTGTTCCAGGATGATCTTTCTTCCTTCAGTTATACTTTATCTATAAACTTCATATTGAATTTAATTTGAGTGTTTATTAAATACCTATTATGTAAGAAGCATTGTGGAATACAAAGAAAGAAAGAAAACTGTCCCTTCCCTCAAAAAGCTTCCATTCAACTGGTGGTTCCATTCTAATTGCTTCACTTCAAGCATAGAAATCTATTTGTCACCTCTTTTACTGATTAGTTCCTATATTAGATTCTTCCATAAGCTTTGTAATTCGGGGTATTATCCCAGATGCAATAGAATATAAGGCATCTTTCTTTTATTCCAACTGGCAACTCATTCGCTCCAATCCTCTTGACAAATAAATGCAATTGATTTACAACTATTTCTACCAACCCTCAGTATTTCCCTAAAGCACATTCTAGTTTTGCTATGGCTCTGTAAGAGTAGAATATATTTATTGCCATGGAGCAGGCCTGCCCCCATTGACATTCTCAAGGAAGGTAGCCCCAGTAGTGAGGTCAGAGCTCTAAAAATAACACTGGCAACCAGCCCTTAGTAAGCTATGTAGCAGGCACCAAGCACCAAGGATCCAAATACAAGCAAAATGAAAGACCTTCCCTGTCCTCAAGGAGCTTACATTGTAATGGGGGAAGACAACACATAAAAGGGAGTTGAGACATATAGGAAGGTAGGGGGAAGGGAAGGCACCCAGGTTGGGGCATGGTGGTGAAGTTCAGAGTGTCAGAAGTAGCAAGTTGGAGGAATGAAACATGGCAAGCTTGGATGGATCCCCCAAATGGAAACTCCTAGAAGCAACTCACCAGTGGGAAAAAGGGGCGATCATGGCAGAGGGATGGATCAGGGTAGAAAGGTCACAAGTGTGGGCGGAAATTCCAAGATAAAAAGACAATTGAATTAAGGTGGCAATATCTAGAGGAAGTCAGAAGCTTTAAAGTCAGGAAGAGCAGACAGAGGTTCAGTTCACGCCGCTAACACATACTATCTGTGTGATTCTGGGAAAGTCACTTAATCTCTCAACATCCCTGGCAATTCTCTAACAATCTGAATACAAATGAGTCGCCAAACTAAATCAGTGTCAGGAATCTCCACATTTAATTTCCACAGTATTTAAATAACAGGGCAGCTAGGTGGCACAGTTGATCAGACCTTGAGTCAGGAAGACTCATCATCCTGAGTTCAAATCTGGCCTCAGACACTTCCTAGCTGTGTGACCCTGGGCAAGTCACTTACCCTGTTTGCCTACGTTTTCTCATCTTTAAAATAAGATAGAGAAGGAGATGGCAAACCACTTGGGAATTTCATTGTCAAGAAAACCCCAGATGGGGTTCTAAAGAGTCTAACATGACTGAAAACCACTAAACAACAAAGTTAAATAACAGGTCTTCTGGTTGGAGGCCTGATTTTTCACCTGAGAGGGTGATAAATCTCATTACTAACCAAAGACTCATGACACCAATGAAATCAGAGGCACCCCCTCTATTCCAATGCTATTCAGAAAGTATCCCCAGATGTAGTATCAGGGTATTAACAGCTATTGAAAGAAGGCTGAAGGCCTCAGACTTTTGCTTTTGCTCTTAATTTAATAATAATAATAAGGTGATGAATAGTTTTTCCCTGCAAATAGAAACAGAATTCTCTTTGTTTTCACTTTCTGCAGGAGCAGCAGAATTACCACCATACCCATCTTCATCCTCATCCTCATCATCTCTACTTTTATCTCTAGCATCATCATCATCCTCACTCCCAGAACCACCTACATCATCTTCAAAAATACCTAGTCCATCGAGTAAGCTCAAATATGCATCTGAATCCTGGTCAAACTCCAAGTGGGGAAATCCAGAAGAAGGAATTTGAATTTACTCAAGTCTAATGAAACTTAAGATGTCACTGAATAGTGACTGAAAATAGAAGGAAGGAAAGAAGGGAGAGAAAAGGGAGGAAGAGAGGGAGGGAGGGAGGAAGGAAGGAAGGGAGGGAGGAAGGAAGGAAGGAAGGAAGGAAGGGAAGGAAGGAAGAGAAGGAAAGGAAGGAAAGGAAGGAAGGGAAGGAAGGGAAGGAAGGAAGAGAAGGAAAGGAAGGAAAGGAAGGAAGGGAAGGAAGGGAAGGAAGGGAAGGAAGGAAGGAGGGAAGGAAGGAAGGCAGGCCACACATTTTTGTGGTTTTGTATTGTCTTGAGGCCCCAGGCCTGGAATACACTCCCTCCTCGTCCACACCTCTCCAGCCCTCAGCTCAGGCGCCTCCTTCTGCATGACCCTCCGCCGGCCCCGCCCACTCTGATTGCTCCCGTCTTCTCCCACCCCAAACTGCTTTTGTTGTTTTTCTTTTAGTTACACATACTTATATATGTAAATATGTCTCTCCCAATAGAATATAAGCTTCTTGAGGACAAAGACTCCCTTACTTTTGTCTTAGAATCCTCAATGCCCAACAAACTTTCTAGCACACAGTAGGTGTTTAATTAAATGTTTGTTGATTTTTTAAAAAACTGGATGCTTCAGGTGAGCTTAGTGGTGCTGGCTGTGAGGTCATAGCTTGAGCAATACTTCCACCTGGTGGTAGTTTAGGTGACTTGCAGGAATGGTGGGTGTGTAGGAATAAAGCAACTTCACCTGTTACCTTTGCAAATGCCAACCTACTAAGAGAGGAGAAACTTCATAAGCATCAGTATAATAAGAATAAACCATGTGTAATGAAGCTGTAGTGGATGCAAAAATTGAGAGGGAGAATTCAAATGCTTTTAAATAAATAGTCGTATAAATTCCTTTCCAACCATTTGTTGTTTTTAAAATCTTAGGAAATTCCATCTAAACTTTGGGTTTTCAATCTAGAGCTCAGCATTTTTATGCTAGAGATAATGGTGGTGAGTGGATAAGGCTGAACTCAGAGTCAATCATATCTAGCTGCAAACACTGTGCCTCAGATTTCCCATCTGTAAAATAAAGATAGTTGGACTCAATGACATTTCCTGTCCCCAAATGTATTATAATATTACTTAGGAAATGAATCTAAAATGCTACGTGTCGTACTCTAAAGGGGAACACTTTCCTCTAATGATTGTAATAGAATTTGACAAATCCCACAGTGAAATTCTCAGGCTTTTGTTGAATCCTAAAATTCTCTAGCTAAAAGGTACCTTTACCCAACAATTCTCCAGCCCAGAACACACACACACACACACACACACACACACACACACACACACACACACACACACACACACACTTTACAAATGAGGATGTTTAAGGCTAGAAGTTTGCATTTAGTTCAACGAGCATTTATTAAGCATCTACTGAATGGGCCAGGCATGGTGTCTAGGTGTGCAGGATACAGAAAGAAATAAGAAATAATCCCTGTTCTCAAGAATCTCAAATCCTACTGAGAGGAAATAAGTACACAAATATGTAGATTTAATAAACATACAAAGTAAACAAAAAGGAATTGGGGCAGTAGGAAGGAGTGTTTGGGAAGAAAGCTAATGACTGCAGAGATCACAAAGGGCTTCATGCACAAGGTAGCACTTGAGGTGAGCCTTGATAGGATTCCAAGAGGCAGAGATAGAAAGAGAGAAATTAAGGCATGGGGAAGAGGTGATACCCTGTGCAAAGGTATGAGTATGAGAGATAAAATATCATGTTTGGGGAACAGCAAGTAAATCATTGTGTCTGAAACACAGAATGCACAATGGGGAGGTAATGTAAAATCATCCTACTTAAGATAGGATGGAGCCAGGTTGTCAAAGATTTTAAATGTCAATAAGAAAAGTGTATATTTTAATTGAGAAGTAAGAGTGAGCCATGGAAGATTCTTGAGTAGGATAGATACGTACATGTTCAGAACCACACTTTAGGGCTTAGCAATTTGGCAGCTTTATGGAAAATGAATTATAGAAGGAAGAATCCAGAGAAAGGAGGAAATTGCAATGGTCCAAGGAAAGGGTAGATTAAATTCTCGTACTTAAGTATGAAATTTCAATTTCACAAGTATATTAAGAAAGATGAGGGGAGAAAGGAACAGGGTAGGGACAGGAGAGGGGCAGGGCTGAGGTGAATGGGGATGAGAAGGAGGGAGCTAACATGGAGTGATAATAGGGAAAGGAAGTGTTCGCTTCAGCAGCTTTCTGTACAGAATCATGGTGATTTGTGTAAGAGGGAGAAATGGTTGACTAGGAATATGATGGTTGATTGTCACACCCTTCCTAGTAAAAGGGGACCTGTGCCCACCTAGGTCATTTATTTGATTTTCTCCCTAGGATGGCAGCCAAGTGGTTGAATGGGTAGATGTTAAAAAACTAGTATCTAAACCTTCTGTGATTTTTGAGGGTTACGGTAAAACTGATTATTTTCTCTCATCAGTAACAATATTGCTGCCTCAGATCCCAAAGCAGATTTTGATTTATACCTCTCTAGAATAGAGGAGTGTTGCCAAATTTTTGGCCTGAGATTGTACCAGGTGGCCAGGTGGTCTGGTGGTCAGGGACAGTTAAGGGTCACTGCAACAATGATAACTTGTTTGACCATTGTCACACAACTCCCACGTCTCTTGAGTCTCCACCGACTTTTCTACCATATCACACTGCTCTGAACTTAGTGAAAAGACAAGGTGGAGGAAGAATTTTGGAGGTCTGAGAAATGATATCAGTACAGAGATGAACATTGCACATTGAAAGTACTGACCCTCATCTTTTTGCTGTACTTAGACAATGGGCCTTCTGTGAGACTGTCAAATGGGACAGGAAGATGTTCAGGTCGGGTGGAAGTTTACTACCAAGGGGCTTGGGGAACCGTGTGTGATGACGACTGGGAGCTGAAGGAAGCAGGTGTGGTGTGCAGGCAGCTCGGCTGCGGACAGGCTCTTTCTGCCCCCCACGGGGCCCACTTTGGCCTGGGCTCAGGGAAAATTCTCCTGGACAATGTGCAATGCACTGGGGAGGAAAGCCACCTGGCTCAGTGCTCCCATGATGACTGGTTCACCCATAACTGTGGTCACAAAGAAGATGCCAGTGTCATCTGTGCAGGTGAGTGGGGCTTTTCTCTCTCAAGGACACAATCATGCTTCTTCATGTGTGTTTAGATTCATCATATCAAAGGTAAGTTGAAAAAAGCCTGAAACCAAACAAAAACATATAGGAGAACTTGATTTAAAAGTGGTTTGGGAAGAGAAGGATAGTCCCTGTGTTAGAAGTTTTCTGTGTTACTGGCTCCATCTTTTCAGTTGTATAAAAAAATGTAAATAGAAGACTCCATTTTGTTCTCACTAAAACAATGTGGTTAGGGTGACTAGGTGGTGCAGTGAATATAGCATGAGCCCTGGAGTCAGGAGGACCTGAGTTCAAATATGACCTCAGGCACTTAACACTTACTAGCAGTGTGACCTTGGGCAAGTCACTTAACCCCAATTGCCCTGCCTTCCCCCTTGCAAAACCAAAAAAAAAAAAACTGAATGTGGTTTATAAGATTTTTACCATGTCTTCATTTCTCTACACCAACAGGTGATGATAATTCAGCAGATACTTCAGCAGGTAGGACAATAATTTATTTGGTTTATTCCCATTTTGCAGACAGCCCACTGGGCCAAGCAAGGTTTGTTTTCTTTCAGTGGAAAATCAGAGACAAAGGTAAAGAGAAGGAATCTCATTTTAACAATTCAACTGTGAAACATTTAGGAAGATTTAGTGAGAAAGTATTGTACACAGAGCACCATACTAGATTGGAGGGAGGTCCAAAGTTTATAGAACACCTGATCACATGCAGTTCCTTGAGAACAAGGATCTTTTCACATACAGCATAAAATTAAGCCATGTTATTTCACCACCTGCTACTTCCCTATTCACTTGGATCAGTCCAGCATGGCCTTCGTACTGAATAGTCACTTGGTCTTTTATTGCCCCTCTATCAAGGAGCCTTTCTAATCTGAACCCCAAAGTGGGAGACCTTCTTGACTTCCTTTTATGAAGCAGATAGGAACTTAATCTAGGTATCTGCTCTCAATAACATATGACCAACTATCCACAATATGAAAACGCTCAAGTACTTTGACATTAGGGTGCTACTTTTTCAGGGTCCATATAATGCCAAAGGCAGGTTATAGGTCACCTGAGGGTCTTCAATAATCTTTGATGTTTGTCAACATCAATCTCTTCATTCCTGCACCCTGTTTGTGGCATTACCCAAACCACAATTTCAGTTTTCTTTTCAGAGAGGTAGATATGCCTATGAAGATCACCATAGCTGTCCATAGTGAGCCTCCTCTGAGTGGACTGACAGAATGGACCCTGGCATCAGCTGCTAACAGCATGGAGTCACTAACTGATAAGGAGGATGTTCCCCACGTGGCTAGTACTACTTTTGCATTGTCAGCAGGAGATCCTGTTCTCCATGATAGATTTTAACTCACTCAGAAAATCCATGTTGGAATTCATACAGTATTTGAATTGTAAATGATCTTAGAGGCTTCTAGTCCAACCCTTGAATTAGTACATAAATCTTTTCTACCAAGATGATACCAGCTGGACTCTAGCCTGGGATGAAATTTGTGGATTGGGTTATCTTGAAGTAGATATGGGGCAATAGTTCTGTTTAAGACAACCTCAGAACCCACTCAGATACGCTGAGAAGAGATTCCTAAAGGGAGAAAGCTAACCCTCTGTCTACTCAGAATATATAGAGCATGTACACATCACTGTTTGCATGTTGTGTCTCCCATTAGAATGTGAGTTCCTTTAGTGAAGGGACCTTGGTTGTGCCTTTCTTTATTTGCCCAGTGTTTAACACAGTGCCTGGCACATAATAAATGCTTAGGAAATGTTTGCTGACTGACTGACTAACCTAATCAGACTGAGGGGTTCCTAGAATATGGTATTTCTGCATTCATCTCTGGGGCTCATAGCTGAGTGTGCTATGGAAATCCCATCTTTCTACCTCCTCATTACTTCTCATTTTCAACAATGAGGGCAGAGCCACTGAATTCACTCATTAGTTAGGCTAACAACTCAGCCTCCAAGTGGATTGTAATCATTTACATTAAAAGACACAAAAAGTTGTTGTTTGGGGTCATGGGGGACGGGAGGGTGGAAACAGAAAAAAATGGAAGGAGAGTTTGAAAAACTTTGAGAAAGGATAAAATTATTGAAAAGTCCTAGTACTTATCCACATTCAGTGACATCATTGTGATAGCTCTTCAGGCCAAATTCAGGTGATAGGAAGCTTGACCATTTGCAGATAGGTTCCTGAATAATGGACCAGATTGCTGAGTTCATTCCAGTGTGTCAATGGGATGATGGAAATAACTGACCCCGAAATCCTCTGCCTGGTTGTTTCATGCATCTTGGCAATGGACTTAATCTACCATTAACACAGATCATTGAGTAATGAATCCATTACTTGACATGAGAACATTATGAAATTTGAGAAGAGTGAAAATGATCACCTTAGTTCTCTTAAGCCATCAGCACCAAGATAGGTGCTTTTAAATTCAGTACGCTGAAAAAATGCCAAGCAGGTCAAATAATCCATTAGGTGAGGACCAATGATGGCTAAATGCCATGGAAAATACATACTCTATAGCCATTTGAGTCACCCACTAGATAGCAGTGAGTCTAGCAAATGGTTCAGGAAGGTGCTCAGGACTGGCCACATTCTCTCTTAAGTAATATGGGGGACTGAATGTGACAATTTCAGGGACATCAATGTGGCTGACATAGAATGAAGGCAACTAGACTTTGGACAGTATGTTTCAGCCCCAGGATAGCCACTTTGGAACAGTCTCAGTAAAAATCCTCCTGGGCAACATACAATACATGAGAAACAGAGCCACCTGAAACAGTTTTACCACATAGTCATTCCACAAACATTTATTATGTACTATGTGCCAAGCACTGGGAATGAAAAGAAAGGCAAAAAATGGCCCAGTCCTCAAGGAGCCCACATTCCAATGGGGGAAACAACATGACAATGATTAGGTACGTATTAGCTATAAACAGTATAGATGGAAGAAAACTACGGACTGTGAGATGAAGCTAGAGTTGTCTGCTCACGTTAATTTGTTTATTCTGCCATCCTGGTCATGTCTAGAGCAGAAAGAACCTTGGATTTGAAATTGAAGAACCCAGGTGTGAGTCCTGGCCCTGCCACTTACTAATCACAATAATAATTTATATTCCTACAGCACTTTAGGGTTTGAAAAGCTATTTACATACATGATCTCATTTGAGCCTCAACTTCCCTGCAAGGGAAGTGATACAGATGTTATTATCCTTCTTTTGCAGATGAGAGAATTGAGGCTCCAACAGGAGCTTGCCAATGTTCATATAGCTAGCAAGTGCCTGAGTCCTGATTTAAACCCAAACCTTCTTGATTCTATGGCCAGCATTCAATATACTGTGCGAATTATAGTCTTGGCAAGTCTCTAAGCCCTTCTGAGAATCAGTTTCATCAACTGTAAAAATGAGGACAGTATCACACTCTCTACCCCATAGGATTAAGATGAGGAAAATATAAACTCTGAAGCATGATATAAATATGCATAGGGGTTAAAATGACCATCATCTCATATTCAAATTTTACAAGGAACTTCAGACACAAATAATTCTAAAACAAGTCCTATTATTTTTTTATTTAGTGTTCTGAAAACCATTACATATGTGAATAAAACAATTACTTCTGTAGTTGAATGAAAGAAGTAGAATCTAAGTTAACTGAAATCATCCTTAGGACAGCCCCAGTAGCAGACAGGACAACAGAGATGATATGTACCTTATCCTGTTCCCCTGTGATGTTGATCTCCTTCCTGTTACATCTCCATTTTGAAAGCTTTTCACTCCATGGAACTTGAATATTTGATATGGTGACATTTGTCAAAAGTGTCATCCATGATTCAGTATGTCATATTGATCCTGTTCCATTACCGTTTCCATTACAGTCTAGTGTTTGAGTTCTCTAAGATATTTGGAGGTCTATATTTGTAGTATAGGGATTATTTTTTCTGTAAGTCCATGAAAAGTAGCAAGATTCTGGTGTATAATTCTAACCATTGGAGTCAGGGCTCTTGCTAGGTACTGAGCAGATGCTACACTTTTACAGCTTTCAATGATGTATTGAATATTTCCTACTACCTTGTTATGGGCAGCTAGGTGGCATAATAGATAGAGTGGTCTGCCCTCATTATTGAGAATGGGAAGTAATGAGGAGGTAGGAAGATGGGATTTCCATCACACACTCAGCTATGAGCTCCAGAGATGAACACAGAAATACCGTATTCTAGGAACCCCTCAGCTTGATTAGGTTAGTCAGTCAGTCAACAAACATTTCCTAAGCAATTATTATGTGCCTGAGTTCAAATGTGATCTCAGATAGTTACTAGCTGTGTGACCTTGGGCAAGTCACTTAACTCTGTTTGTCTCAGTTTCCTTATCTGTAAAATGAATTGGAGAAGAAAATGGCAAACCACTGCATTATCTTTGCCAAGGAAACCCCAAGTGAGGTCATAAAGAATCAGAAGCAACTGAACAATTATTGCACAATCTGTTACTAAGTGCAAATTCATTAAGAGTAACCCTCTGTAGCTTCTCATGGCAATTCCATCACTATCATTATTGATTTAATTTACATAATTTACATATATAGCACCTAGTTCTCATGCAATCAGTTAACATATCCTTTCTCTCTTCATAGCAACAGATGCTGACTCTTCACCTGTTCTAGCAATAGGTATAAAAACTCTTATGTTTACACTTCCCCTAAACGGCTTTTCCCTCAGAGGTTGAGAAGTTGAGGTAGAGTAGTGATATAGAACACAACAGAAGACACTCTTCTGTCCTCCATTCTAAAAAGGTACTGCCTCTTTCCTGATGCAAATGAGAGGGAAGCTTGTTGAACAGGTTCTGGTTGAGCACTTTATGTGCTGTCAAATGCATTAGACTCTGTGGAAGTCTAAGAAGGAATATAGGGCGTAGTCCCTGGCTTCCAGAAACTCAAAGTCTAATTAAAGAGGCAAGATTAATATCCATGACACGATTATGAACACCATAAGATAGTATATAATACATTTCTGAATTGCGACATTCACTCATAAGTGCTGGAGGAGTTGAGATAAGAATAGAGCCATGACTAACCATATGCACCCTTGGGCAAGCTTTACATTATACCACCTGGCACAAGCAGGAAGAAACAGGAGCCCAAATCCAAACAAACTCAGTTAGGGACATACTGAGCAAGTACTTCCTAAGGTCAGCACATTTTTCTCCACCCTTTTCATCATCTCTTGACCCTTCCCAGTTATAGCCCCAGGAAAGCCCTTCTTCTTCTCCAGGGCATATTTCAAGATTACTGCTAAGAAGGTCACTAGGGGGATAAAAGTTGGGGCCAAAATGAGCAAGGGAGGAATTCCCCTGGGGTACAGATGTCAGAAAAAGAAGTTCACTATCTGGTAGTATCATAGTTCTACCAATTAGTATTGCTAACTAGATACTAAGCCCAATTGTTTCTATGCTGCTGATGTACTCAATGATGGCTATCATCAGCCTCTAAATTCCCAATACATTGGAGCAAAGTTTTGATTGTCCTACCCTAGTTACAGCTCTTAAGAAGAGGATCCTCAAAGAAGTCTAGAAGGATCAGTCTTCATGGAGGAGATAATACTTGAGCTGAGCCTCAAAGAAGGAGTAGAATTTTTATTCAGGAGAGGGAAAAGTATTTCATGAAAGGGAAGCAATAGAGTCAGGAAGGAAAACATTTTCAGGAAGCAGTGAAGAAGTTGGCCTGATCAAAGTTGTAGGTTGATAAATTACAGAGTATAAGATCTTCTAAATGAGGTAAGGTCTCACTAGAGAAGAAATTTGAATCTATGCAGAAGAGTCTAGACTTGATATGGTAGGCAATGAGGATTCATTGAAGGATATGGAGCAGGGAACTGACATGATAAAAGTGGAATTTACAGAAGATTCTCCTAGAGGCAGTATGCAGAATAGATTGGGGCAAGATTAGTACCTGATTGGACACAGGAGATGAGGGAGGGAGTTTATTCAAATATTACTCTAACTTTTCCAGTGTGGTGAATGAGAAATACTGCCATTGCCTAACACAGGTAAAGTGGAAAGAGAAGCTATTTGGTGGGAAAAAATGATTAATTAAGTTTTTTACATTCAAGTTTGGGGGAGCAGTGGGATAGTCAAATGTAAATGTCAAATAGGCATTAAGAAACACAGAATGAGGGTTTGAGATGACACAAACTAGAGATAAATATCAAAGTCATCAGCAAAGAGGCCTTAGTTGAAGTCAGGGAAGTAGGAGGTTTCTCCAAGAAAATATTTAGTCAAATAAGAATGGGAGACCAAGGATGGTACCTTGAGAAATCTCCACATTCAGGAGGCAAAATGAAGGAGAAAGAAGTGATTGGAAGAGTAGGCATAGTATTGACATCATGAAACCAAAAGTAAGAAAAGCATGAGCAGCAAATGTAGGAGAATGGGGGTAGAGAACAGAGACCTTCAGACTTGGTGTTAAGGTCTTTGGTAACCTTAGAAAAGCAGTTTCTTCAGGGTGGTACCAAGAAATTAAGAAAGAAGGGGTGATCAGGTGGTGTAGTGAATAGAGCACTGGCCCTGGAGTCAGGAAGACTTGAGTTCAAATCCAGCCTCAGACATTTACACATTTCTTAGCCGTGTGACTTTGGGCAAGTCACTTAACCCCAACTGCCCTCAAAAAAAGAAAAAAAAAGAAATTAAGAAAGAAGTAAATAACAAAGAAATAAAGGCAAGTCCACAAATGTAAGTTTTGTCGGTAATGAAAGTAAACAAAACTCATGGGTAGATCTGAGTCTGTAGGAGTATTTTTCCCCATCAAGGAGAGGAAAGACCCGTGTATATTTGAAAGAAGAGAAGGATCCAGTGGAGAAAAGAATCAAGATTCTGGAGAAGTAGTAGATACAATTGAGAGCAAGGTCTTTTTGATAAAATTATAGAGTGAGTCTATTTTCCTTGTGTATATAAACAGATTTAGACAATCTTATAAATGCAGATTACAGCAAAAATTCCTATAGCTCATTTGCCTTTGGAACAGCGGTTCTCAACCTTCCTAATGCCGCGACCCTTTAATACAGTTCCTCATGTTGTGGTGACCCCCAACCATAAAATTATTTTCATTGCTACTTCATAACTGTAATTTTGCTACTGTTATGAATCGTAGTGTAAATATCTGCTACACTGGATGTATTTTCATAGTTACAAATTGAACACAACCCACAGGTTGAGAACCGCTGCTTTGGAAACTCCTAGGTTATTACTGGTCTCTAGTTTTTGTATGAATGGTGAAATCTGAATGACTGAAAACCCTGTTAATTTCTAGAATTCATTTTCCATGTACATTAACTGGTCTGCTGGAGACCAGCAATAGCTTCTGAGGACAAACTTGAGTAGGTTCATGAACAATTTATCCAAATAGAGCTTTTTAAAAACATTTTTTAAAAGTTTTACACCTGTCTCTTGTATAGGCTTTTAAAAATGAAATGCTATATTTGTGTTTTCCATTAAAAAAAAAAAAGAACCAGAAGGGGTGGGATCAGGGGCACTGGTAGGGAGACAATGAAGTAAAACATGGCTGGGCTCTGCCTGAAACAGTGAAACAAGTGAAGCGCCACCAAGGGGGAGGCAGTGAAGTGCTCAGGGTAGATCCAGAAATGAAGGGGTTAAAACCTCCAGAGTGTGGTTTCTGGACTCCTGAAAGGATGCTAACTAGGCCATTGAGAAAATGGCCAGGAAATAGGGGGTGCACAAACTAGTCCTGAAAGGCCAGGAGCCCCATTCACTGTTCTAAAAGCCTAACAAGAAAACAGCATTTTGTCATTCTGGTTGAATTGAATGCATTTCCATTTTTTAAAGTTTCCTGGGAATGCCCTGAATTCTCTCCTGCCCTCTCAGCCTTTGGCTTAAAAAGATCACAGCAAGCTACACTGGATCCTCCCATAAGTGAAGAAATGGATTCCAATCCACAAACATTGATTGAATTCTTATGATCTGCAAGGCAATAGTTCTTGCCTTCAAGAAGTTTCTATTCATTCGACTGGGGAGGGAGGGCAAGACAGCATGTTCACCATTGCAAGGTAGTTGGTGGGAGGAGAGTACGATCTGCAAAGAGGCGGAAAGATGAGAAAGAGACCATGAAGGGAACAGTGATTAGTCCTAGGACAATGGGGCCAGACTACATGAAGATCAAGAATGTAAAATGAGTAGAAAAGTAGGTTGGAACTAGATTGTGGAGGACTTCCAACGCCAGGTTCAGGAGTTACAGACAATTAAGTTGAGGAAGTGTTTGTTAATATCTGAACTAGGCCAAAGTTGGGGAAGTTATAGAACTTTGAGATCAGGGATGATTATTTGGGCTTCTTGGTTGACCCTTGAGTATTCTGAGAGTCAGCACACTAAATCTCCCCCCAAATACAGTTTAAATTCCACGTGGGTAACAGTTGTGAATTTGAGTCATTTACCCACAGCGTCATAGGAACACAGAGAGATGTAAAAGAACTTTAGAAGTCATCTAGACCAGCCCCTTAATTATACAAATGGAGAAAGTGAGGTACAGAAAGGTGAACACCCAAAGTCATGTAACTAATAAGAGTTAGAGCCGGGATTTTAACTCTGAATTCCATACACTTTCCACCACCACTCTGTCCCTATTGGTATAAAAAAAAAATGCTTCTTTGGTTAACATTTAAATCATTTTAGACATGAGCATGGAGAAGATCTTAGGGACACTCACAACAAGTGGTACCAGGAAAAGCAGGTGGAAAGTTTGGGTTTTTTCATTGTCACAAGACCGAAACACAAAGTACAGCTGGGGGGTAATTTGATAATAATTTACATTACCCTGTTTCCAAAGATTTTAGACACTGGAGGTAACAGATATTAGATTACAGAATGCTTTGCCCCAGGCCTTGGGTGGAGTAAGGAATGTAGGGGATCTACTCATTTATTAACCAGCCAAAAGAAAATTAGTCTATGGTTATCCAAAATACAGGATTCTCAAGGCCATTACTTATGATACAAGAGTAGGAATATTCAAAATTGAATTCTATCTAAATTGTAGTTCTGTCTAGATATATTTTGTAAACCATTATGGATCTCCTGCATCATTTTTGTTGCTTTTTGTAAAGATAAGATATAGTAAACCTTTTAACCCACTCTATAGATTAAGTAGTTCCATAAAAAACAAACAACCAAACCTGAATCCATTGCAAAAACTGAAGAATTTTTTTTTAGTATAGTCTAAAAAGTACAGGATAGTTTAAAAAGTTAAATTGAAGACTTCTACTAACAGGTCACTACCCTGGATAGAGGCCCTCATTACCTCTCACCTTGACTCTCTCAACAACCACCTAATTGGCCTCCCTGCCTCAGGCTCCTTTGCTCTCCAAACCATCTTCCAGACAGCTACTAACTTGATAAATCTAAAGCACAGAACTGACCATGCCATTCCCCTGTTCAAGACACTCCAGTGGCTCTTTATTATCTCTAGGATGAAATACAAATGCCTCTGGCATTAAAAACCTTTCACAATCTTGTTGTAGTCTATCTTTCCGCTACACATTATTCCCTTTTACACACTGCAGTTGAGCCAAATTGGCTTGCTTGCTGTTTCCTATACATGCTCGGAATTGTATACATTGGAAGGTGCAGACTATCAGTGCCTCATGCCCAGAATTCATGTCCTCCTCACCTCTATCTCTTAGAATCTTTACTATAACCTGTCAGGGAGTGAGTGAGTCAAAATCACTGACTCAATTGTCTTTAGTAATGGGAAATCATGGGTTGTAGAAATGCTGACAGATTGGCTTCTCATTTTGTTTTTGTTTGGTTTTTGTTCTTCAAGTTTCCCCTTTAAAAGCTCTTGGGATGATTGGGTTTAATTGGAGCCCAGGCTTAGTTTTCTGCAAAGCATCTTCTTGCTGTTACTATGTGCAAGTTCCTTCTCTGTAAGTTTCTGTAAGCCCTTGACACCCTTGTCAAGGAGATGAAGAATTTGCTAGCTGAATTGGTTTCTGGCCTCTACTGGTCTCTTCATTTTCTTGGATGTGAATGTTAGGAAATGAACTCTACCAATTTCTTTATTTACCTTTCTGAGAAGCTGTGATTCATCGCCCCATTTAGCTTCAATTTCCTTTTTTTCTAGTTTCCTTATGGTAAGGATGTCAATATGAAAGAGGACCAGCTCTTCCAATGCTATATTGACTCATTTACTCAAAACAAAGTTGTCACATTTGGAGTGTTGTTGTTCAATTGTTTTAGTTGAGTCCAACTCTTCATGACCCCATTTGGGGTTTTCTTGGCAAAGATACTAGAGTGGTTTGCCACTTATTTCTCTGACTCATGTTACAGATGAGGAAACTGAGTCAAACAGGGTTAAGCAACTTGCCCAGGGTCAAACAGCTAGAAATTCTCTGAGGTCAGATTTGACTTCAGATAGATAGGTCTTCTTGACTCCCCGCCCAGCACTCTATTCATTATGCCACCTAGTTGCCCTCATAATTAGAGTATTGTTCTGTCATTTTTCAGTAGTATTCAACTCTTCATGATCCCATTTGAGGTTTTCTTAGCAAAGACACTAGAGTGGTTTGTCATTTCCTTCTCTACACATTTTATAGTATCAACTATATTGAGTTGATTTGAGTTGAATATAGTTGAATATAGAATATATAGAATTTGAGTTGAATAAACTCAATGTTGAATTGAGTTTATAGAAATTTTAAAATTGTGACATTTTGAGCATCTCCTGCTCCCTCGCCTACTAACCCTTTTCACACACTTTATTTCTACTACCATCCCTATGGAAGCAGAAGGGGCCAAATGAAACAGCACAATTCTGTATTTTCTTCTTTTGGTATTCTGTGGAGTATCACATTTTTCCAAGGTTTCCTCCAGATGGTATTTACTATAAATGTAATAGAAAACTTGTGCCATGGCCACATTAAAAAGCAAAATATTTTCACATTTTTAAAAATGTTATCACAATTGGTTCAATTGTATGATTAACATTTATTTTTATTTTAAGGAAATATGAATGTTTAGCTCCTTACTGTTCAAACCCACAGTGTCTCTCATTTCTGTGACTGTGAGAATGGTCAGATTCTTGTTAGAGGCAGCTAGATGGAGCAGTGGACAAAGCATGGAATTTGGAGTGAGGAAGATCTTTGCTGTTGTTCAGTCATTTCATTTATGTCTGACTCTCTGTGACCCCATTTGGGGTTTTCTTTTTATTTTATTTATTTATTTATTTTGCTTTTTGGAGGAGGGCAAGGTAGGGCAATTGGGATTAAGTGGCTTGCCCAAGGTCACACAGCCAGTTTTTGTGTTAACTATCTGAGGCCACATTTGAACTAGGGTCCTCCTGACTCCAGGACTGATGCTCTATTTACTGTACCACCTAGCCATATTTGGGGTTTTCTTAACAAAGATACAGAAATGGTTTGCCATTTCTTTCTCCAGCTCATTTTACAGATGAGGAAACAGAGGCAGAGAGGGTTAAGTGACTTGCTCAGGGTCATACAAGTAGTAAGTATCAGAAGCCAGATCTGAATTCAGGAAGATGGGCCTTCTGACTCCAAACCTGGTGCTCCATTTCTGTGACAACTAGATACCCCAGAGTGAGGAATATGTGAATTCAAATCTTGCCTGAGATACTTACTATCTGTGTTATCTTGGCCAAGTTACTCAACATCTTTCAGTCTCTATTTCTTCATTCATAAAATTGATATTATGATAACAACTACCTCACCAGGTTGTAATAACAACCAAATTGCACAAGATATAATGTGTATTGCAAACCTAAAGCACTGTGTAAGTGCTGTCATTACTATAGGGAAGAGTGTGCCATTTTAGAAAGACATAAAGGAAGGATACAATTTCTTTTTTTTTCCTAAAGAAAATCTATTTCATGACAGTTAGACTTGTAGAAATTACATGGTGACTGTAGAATTTTTAAAAAGTAAGTCTCCACATAGCCCACTAGTGACAAAATTTACTAGTGCATGGAATAAAAAAACAAAACCAAAAACACTTCCACAAAACTAAACCTTATGCCAGTCATGGCAAGGAGGTTCACAGCGGTTTTCAAAATCAGTGCTTTCTGTGTATAACCTAGCTAATACTCACATGTATACAATACTTTAAAGAGTCAAAGCTTTTAAGATGCCGTATCTTATTTGATCTTTATAACAACCCTGAGAGGTAGGTACTGCTGTTAGCCCTGATTTACAGTTGAGGAAACTGAGGCATGAGGAGATTTTTTTTTAAGGTGATTTACTGAGGATCACACAGCTAAAAAGGATCTGAGGAAGGATTTAAACTCAAGTCTTCCTGATGCCAAGTCTAGAGCTCTGCCATAAATGAATACTTAAATGCTTCTCTTAGTAGACACTGCCAAGTGAGAAAAGCTTTGACAATGAATGGAGAAGATGTTAGCACAAAATCGTAGAATTTGAGAGTTGAAAAGAATCTCATCAGCCATTTAGTCTGACACCCCCCCACCCACCCACAAAAGGAATGCCCAGCAAGTGCTTGTCTGGCTTCTGCTGAAGCCTTCCTAGGAGGTGGGACCTCCCACTTCCTGAGGCAACTCACCCCCTATTTGGACATGTCTAATTGTTAAGTTGGACAGCTAGGTGGCTCAGTGGATAGAGCTCCAGACCTGCCTGCAGTCAGGAAGACTCAACTTATTGAATTCAGGTCCAGCAGCAGACACTAACTGTATGACCCTGGGCAAGTCACTTAAGACTGTTTGCCTCAATTTCCTTATCTATAAAATGAACTGAGGAAGGAAATGGCAAACCACTCTAGTATCTTTGCCAAGAAAACCCCAAATGGGGTCACGCAGAGATGGACATGATTGAAACAACAAAACTTGTTTTTTCTTCTTCTTCTGATATTTCACCTAAACTGACCTCTGTAGGAGGTGGGTATGCCCATTTTACTGACCAAAACACCAAGGCAGGTTTTTGTTTAAGTGACTTACCTAGGGTCATACAGCTAGTACTCCAGGCCCAGCACTATATTCACTGTGTCATCCAGCTGCCCCTAGTTTGCATTAGCTTTCTTTTTTGACTGCCATATCACACTCCTGACTCATGTAGCTCTTGATGCACACCATTCAAAGACTGCACTTTAATGTATTTTATAATGGAGGCAAATCCAAAAGCGAGGAAGAAAGAAATGAACCAGAGCACATGAATCCAACATCTTTGTGGCAGTCGCAGTTGTGTGGGTCTCAGCCCACAGGGAGACACTGCTTTGGGCGTTTTTCTTGCCATGTGTATTTTCTCCTTGCCCAGCATGTGTTTTTTTTTCTGAACCTGCTCCAAAATAGACCCCTCTTTGGGCTAAAATGGACTGGCCCCACTCCAGCGTTCACCCCACCAACCTCATTTACAGAAAGGCAGCGAGAAACAGTGGAAACACTAACTTGGGAGTCAGAAGCCCTGTCTCTGAATGTCAGCTTCACTTTTATTTCCTGTGTCACCTGGGCCATGACACTATATACTGCTCTGGACCTCAGCTCCCTCAGCTGTAAAATGAGGAATCTGGGCTAGTTGACTTCTGAGGTCCTTTCCACCTCTGATTCTGTGATTCTGTACCCCAGAAATCATCACACGCCATCCTTCCTGTTCCATGGCAGAGAATATCCATATCCCTTACATACCTTCTAACCTATTCCTTAGTCTCCCTATTATCCCTTCACCTGAGCAATCAAAAAAATTCTTGCATTATTTTAAGAAATGAACTTCCTCATCACATGCTCCATCCATGCGGTAGGTCCTAGTGCTTTTGGTAGTCTCACTACTTGAAGGATCTGATTTCAAATGAGTGGTTATTCTTTCTACTAATTCAGATTGCAGCCTCTCCATGTCTTGGGAGAGAGGTTTAGATATTGATGGTGCTAAAAAAAAAAAAAACCTCCTGGGGCCAACCTGGTGATGAACCTCACTTTACTTAGTCTGGCCTAAGTCTTGTACTTGGGCACAAAAAATCAGTTTCACAATTTTAATAAGGTGGATGAGGCATGGATAGATAGCAGCTGTCCTCTCTTCGCAGGGGTAGGTACTGACTCTTTATTAACTGTACTAACACACAGGATGGTTTTCACACATACAACTATCATCCATATGCACTTAGCACCGTGTTTGGCATGTAGTAGGAGCTCAATAAATAAATGATTATTGATTGGTTGACAAAAAATGAGACAAATGAAAAAAGTCAATCTGCAGATTATTTGGTACAACACAAAACAGCCATTTTATTTAATCTGAATTGATCCCATAAAGATGGGGCAAGAAAGGGTTTTTTGACCTGTAGGTCAATGAGACAGGAAGAGGAAATGAAAAAGGACACTCTAATAGTACTTTGTATCTATCATATTGTTTATGCTGTATCTTCATGGAGACTAGTTCAAGCAGGCAAACAGCTGGAGGCAAGCTAAAAAGTCCAGCCATTAATTGGAATGTTTGTTCTACATGACTCCAGACATCTGGATGCTTCCTAAAAAGACTTTCCCAGGTGGAGAAATTCCTGCATTTTTCCTCTCAAATGTAGCTAAAGATTTGGTTGTTCAAGGCATTACCTCATCATAATTAGTAGTTCCTTGTATGATATGGGCTTAGGGATGTTTAAAGTGTTCACACGGACTGTATAGCCAGAGTAAATATTTTAGAGTTATGAGGATTCTACCTAAAATTGTTCAGTTGTGCTGCAATGGAAAAGCTTCCTGCCTGTCTATTTGAGGGAGCCAAAACTTGAGAGTGAAGACAGTAAACCAAAGCTTTTTAGAGTCTAATAATTCTCATGATTTTTGATCTTCTAATCAATCATGGAGCATTAACTAAGCATTGCCTGTGTGTAAGAGCCTGGTAATGTTCAACTAGCAGACGTGGCAACAGGTAAGTCATTGTGGTACCTGTGCAGGCATTTCTAGACTAAACTGAGGTCTCTTCACCCAAGCCTCTGCCTGAAACTACCTTGGAGCTATTGCGGGTGGAGAGAGCATAGGCAGGGAGATGGAGTAAGCAGTAGGTCTAGTCATTAGAGAAAGATCAGCAAGGAATTGAGTATCAGTTGTTTGGTTGCCAACATGACATAGTACGTTATGGAAAAACTCATATTCAGAAAGGTGAGCTTTAAAATCATTTTTCCCATTTTCTCTGCTAGTGGATTTTGCTATTATTTGTGTTATTTTCTGGGTCTCCATTACCTTTTCATTTGATGGAAAGTTCCTAGTGGGCAGGACAACAGTCATCTTGAATTCTGGACTCAGTTTTCTGTAGTCCTCCCTGGGAATTCATTAAACTTAATCTGAATGTTTTCTTTCTAAGGAAATTTTATGTATATACAAAGATAAATGTTCATTAAATACCCAAAGTGTTGAATTTAGAATTAGTAAGCATACCGAGGTGAAGTCTTGACTTGGACCCTAATTGCTGCATAACCTTGAAGAGGTCATCTCACCTCTCCGCAACTGGTTAACTCATCTTTTACACGGTGATAAGGATACTTGCACCAGCAGCCTTTGTGAGCATTGTAGCCACTAGGGGGAGCAAGCAGTTTTCATTCTGTATGTCATCCCTTTGCAGCAGTGTTTGGAAGTTTTGCCCCTCCCCTATCTCTTGGGGTAAAAAGTAAGGGACGTCTGCTGTGGATGATGTTCCAAGGAATAGTGCCCATTGTTATCATAGGCAAGCAGAAGGAAAAGCATTTGAGCCTGGGCAGAATAATCTCCCGGTCCCTAGGCTCATAAAATTATTGGGGATTAAGAAAAAAATAAGATGAGCCTCGGACCACCTGAGGAGCGAGGGTCAGGAAAGTTTAGTATCTTGGGAAATGCATGAATTCTAGCCATTGCATTTCATTATATGACTGGATAGCAGAGAGACTTGTGAGTGGACCCAGAATGTATTCAGGATGTGTGAAAGTTCATGACCAAGTAATGTGGGGTCCTGTGTGTGATGACCTCTGGGGCAGGAATGGGGCTGATATGGTGTGCTGACAATGGGGGGGGGGCATTCATGTCAGCCCTCGGAGGAGCCCACTTTGGAGCAGGCTCAGGAAAATTCCTTCTGGATAACGTGTAGTACATGGGGAAAGAGAGTTGTCTGGGGCAATTCCCCCGCGTGGGCTGGAGTACATGCAACTGTGGGCACCAGGAAGATGCTGGGGTCATCTGCTCAGGTTCATTTCTTGGTTCCACTTTGAGGGCCACTTATTGATTCCTCATGTGTAGGAGTAATGGATGATGCAGTTCTGGAAGCAGTGAGGGCGATGAAAAAATCTATTAACATTCTCTCTCACACACACACATATGTACACATACACAGAGGCACTGACTCTTTAACTGATACAAAACCAACAGGTAAGATGACATATGTATTTGAATTTGTTAAATAATTTTTGGTTCTCTTTATATAGTGAGATAGTACAGAAGATCCATCTTCCTAATTTCAAATCTGACCTCAGACACTAACTAGCTGTGTGATCGTGGGCAAGTCACTTAACCCTGTTTGCCTCAGTTTCCTCATCTGTAAAATGAGTTGGAGAATGAAATTGCAAATCACTCCAGTATCTTTGCCAAGAAAACCCCAAAAGGAATCACTAAGAGTCAGACATGACTGAAACAACTGGACATATGGTGAGAGAGAAAAGAGACTCATACAGCATTTTTTTTAGATTCTTTCTTCACAATGCCAAACATCTGGGTGCTTAAACATAACCTGATGTTTGGCATCTATATGGCTATATATGGAGAGATATTTCGGTAATATTTTCCTAAATATTTCCTAGGATTCAGTTTTTGAAGACATGACCTCATTTGGCTAAGTAGTCACTTGGATGAGAGAGTCTGATTTATGCAGTATCAAAGGGTTAGAATATTCTAAACAAGACAAATGTTATAAAGGTACTCATTTTACCGGCCCCTATGGAAAGATTTTGAGTTACATACATTTTGTTATTCTTTTTCGATCCAGACCTAAAATTTTATCTTTGTAGAGAATTCTCAGTGAAGTAACTAACCCCCTCTACCAACTCAGATCTGTAACTATTACACAAGGTATAAACTTCAGACAGTTGCTTGGGATACTAAGAGATTAAATCATTTGCCCAACATCACCCAGACTATGCACCAGAGGGCAAACTTCAATGCAATTCAAAACACATTTATGAAGGACCTACTATGTACTAGGCACTGTGCTAAGGGCTGGGGATACAAAAAGAGGTAAAAGCCGGTCCCTACCCCTGAGGACAGATCACCCTCCCCTCTGCTTCTTCCCCAAAATGAACTTTAAGCCCATCAACCTTTCTTTATCTATGGGAAGTTCACTTCTCAATTTACAAACTTTCCTTTACCATCATTGCATAGCAGATATTCAGTAATGATAGATACCAATAAACTGATAAATGCAATAGCACATTTTTGCTGATAACCAGTTTATAGTTCTGGTTTTATTCCAGGACCTGAAGTGTAAAGTCAAGAACTAAACGTCCACCTGAACTTGAAGTTTAGTTCATGGGACACCTTTTTAAATTATAAGAATTAATAAGAGTAAACCCCTTGCATTTGTACAGCATAATGGACAAAGAATTTTGGGGTACATCATCTCTCATTTGAGCCTGACACAAACTGCAAAAAGTAGATGCTACAAGCCTTATTTCCTGAATTTTACACCTGAGGAAACTGAGGCCCACTAACATTAAGTAACTTCTTATCAATCAAACAGCTAGTAAATTACAGAGTTAGGATTTGATCCCAGGTCTTCCAATTCCAAGTGCCTCACTCTTTCCATTAGGAGAGTGTTTGTGACAAAGAGCTAAATTGGGCATTACGGAGAACACGACTCTCCCTAAAGTGCTACCTAAGAGAGATATCATCTCCATTTGGTCACATTATCAACTACTGAAGTAGCTGCTTTAATATCTTTGAAATAGAGTGCAGTTCTTCATACATCCCATTTATCAGAAGGTAAGGCAATGCTTTTGCTTAATTCACTGCCATTTAGGCATTTATTTTCCGTAGCTCTCTTTTTCTGAGTCATAATCACGTCAATTTTGTAACACCTTTGGACCCCATAACCCTACATCCCTAAATTTTCACACTCTCCAAAATAAGGAAGAGTCAAACTTGCTTATATAATAATATTTTTATTTAAATAGCACTCTGTGATATTTGAATTACTTTCAAAATCCATTATCTCACTGGATCATTGCACTACCCTTGGAAAACAGGAAGGTCAGGTACTGTAATCTCCATTTTACTGACAAGGAAATTAAATCTCTGGGAAGTTAAATGCCCTATTCAAAGTCAAGGTCACATAGTTAGTAAGTGGTACCAGGATATGAACCTAGGTCTTTTGACTTGTGCTATTTCCACCACACCAAACCACAGTGCCTCTACGCTCAGAGGTTAATGTCCCTTTGGAAATTTCAGAGACATTTGTGAAGCAGTCTCATTTTTCCAACTCCATCAGTTTGTAAAATTTCACAGTCTTTCCCATGCTCATAGCAAAAGTTAAAAAGGAATTAGCTGGGAACATCATTCCAGGGGACAGTCCTTATCATATCAGGCAAGCAGAGAAGAAGCAAAGTTGCTGTTGAGGTTACTTATTTGATTTGCCTTCTGATTGTTAAAGACTGTGGGCCTTTCACAATAATGGTGAATGACTGAGGACAGGTTCATATCTTTCCTTTATCCCTCCCTGCATAGTCCTTTACACCACCCTGATTTGCATTTCATTCTGCATTATAAGGTATAGTATTGTATTATATGTTTGTGTATCCCCCTTACTCGATTTTTTCCATGAGAGGTTAAATCATATTTAGTTCATCTCTTCATCTTTCCAATGCTAAGCTTTGTGGTTAATTGACATATAAATACCAGAGGATGAATGAATGGATAGATGGATGGATGGATGAATAAGTGAATGTTCCCAGAATCACAAGATCATATATTTAATCAGTCAGTCAATAAGTACCCATTTAAACAACCTACTATAAGTCAGGCACTGAGCTAATTGCTGAGTTTAAAAAGAAAGGAAAAAGACTCCTGCTGTTAGGGAACTCACAGTCTAATGGGAGAGACAATATACAAACAATTACTCACAAATAAATAAGATATATTACTAGACAAATTGGACACAGTCTCAGAGGGAAGGCACTAGAATAAGCAAGATCAAGAAAGCCTTCTTGAAGAAGGTGGGATGTTAGCTAGAACTTGCAGGAAGCCATGGACGCCAGGAGGAGGAAGTGAGGAGGGAGGGGATTTCCAGGCATGGGGGACAGCTCTGGGAAAATGCTCAGAATTGCAGATGAAATGGACCTTAAGATCAGCTAGTCCAACCCCCTTCTACTACAACTACAGAAACCAAGGCCCAAAGAGATGGAGTAACTTGCCTGGGGTCCCATTAATAAACGGCAGACATGGATTTTTAGCCCAGGTAACACTGGATTATAGCTCTAGATCTGTATGGGACCTTGGAGGCCATCTTGTTCAACCCTCTCATTTTACAGATGAGAAAGTTAAGATCCAGGGAGGTTAATGGACTTTCTCAAAGTTGCCTACATATAAAGTAGCAAAGATGGAATTTAAAGCCAGGTCCTTTCACTCCACACCAAAGTTCTCTTTCCATTGTATTCACCTAGCCTTCTTCTTCTTCAAACTCAGCACTGTTTGCCCCACACCACACAAACTACATCCCTAAAATAGTAAGTCAATCAACACGCATTGATTAAACACCTACTATGTGCCAGATACTGTGATAAATCTTGCTATTGTGGTTCCTTGGATGACTAGATAACAGTGGGGCTAATGGGTAGATCTGGAAGGTTTTGATTATGTGTCAAAGTTCTGTACCGAGGAACCTGGCTAACTGTGTAAGACAATCTTTGGGACAAAAATGGAGCTGGTGTCCTAAGCCAAGAACTAGAATATAAATGGATTTAGTCTCAAAAAGGTCTCAGTTTGGAGTAGTGGTAGGAAAAATTGTTCTGGACAATGTATAATATTGTTGAGAAGAGACATACTTTGGGGCAGTGTCCCATCCATAACTGATCATCCATAACCAGACAACTGGAGTTGTCTGATGAGACTCATTTCTTTCTCCCTCTCCAAATACCCTATGTCTTATTTTGTCACCTATATTATAAAAGGTACTATGCATGATATGGTCCTGGAGACACAGAGAGAGATGTACTAATTCACTCTTTGTCTCTTTCTCACTGATAGGTGCTGGTTCTTCAACTTCTCTACCCACAGGTAGGACACATTCTCGATGAGTGGAAATATCAGCTACAAACTGACTTAAATTAGTGGGTTTGGTTGTTATTGGTGTTCAGTCATCTCAGTCATATCTGACTCTTCATGACTCCATTTGGGATTTCCTTGGCAAAGATCCTTCTCCAGCTCTCTTTACAAATGGGGAAACTGAGGCAAACAGGGTTAAGTGACTCACCCAGGGTCATGCAGCTGGTAAATGTCTGAGGCTGGATTTGAACTCAGGAATATGAGTTTTACTGACTCCAGGCCTGGCACTCTATGCACTGTGGCACCACCTAGCTTCTCTCCCTATGTAAGTTTTACTGAGATCAAAAGGGACACTTGGACTGCCTTTACGTGAATGAGTTCCATTACAGCCAGTGCTGCTAGAGATAGTATAGTGGAATGGACAGAATTTGGAGAATGAATAGTCCTAGCTCTGCCACTTAGTAATGGGACCTGGAACAAGTCTCTTAGTTATTCTGATCCTTGGTTTCCTCATTTTGAAAAGGGAGTTATAGTAATGTCTGCCCTATCAGAGGACATACGTCATGGGAAATGGAGAGCTGGGCTCTGTGTTAGGAAGACCTAGCTAGTTCAAGCCTGCTTCTGGACCGTTCTGGCTGTCTGACCCTGGGCAAGTCTCTTCATCTGTCAGGGCCTCCAGACAACTAGAGTTTATCACTGTAAGTGGTAAAGAAGGTGCCACTCTCCATTTGTAGATAAAGTTCCTTACTGGGAACTGTATATACCAATGAAATCACAGGTTCAGGTCACACATGTATATGTGTGTACATATATGTGTGTGTACATATATGCATATCTATATATATATACATACACATATATTTTAGACACATCTGCAAATATATATAATGTACATGTACATGTCTATATACATATATATATTTAAATATTATACCAGTTGCCACGGTTGCTGTAAAGACAAGCAAATATTTTGAAAGCTATAAAATACGTGAAAGGCATTATTATTAAAATTAGTTATTATTACCCAAAAAGGATTCTGTTATTAAGTGTTTTCCATATGTCGGCTTCAGCATTAAATAATGACCTTCACTATGAAGATTGGATTACAGTGAATCTCTATAATGAAGCGCCAAATACAATTAATATCTCTTTCTTTTGTAGCTATAAGCAGGTCTGGGGTTCAGTGGTGGGAAATGGGGACTTGTAATGTATGTCTCATTCCCCACCTCTATCCCTTGCTTTGATTAGCTCACTAATGAAACAGAATAATTACTTAAACTATCTAAAAACGAGATAACCAGAAATAATTTTGAAAATCCAACGTTAGCTACTTCGGTTTGATTTTAAAACACTCGAGTGAATTTTTAAATTTTCTGTGGATGATCTGGACAGTATGTGTTTGAAAGTTGCCTCTAACAGGCTGTTTTTTTCATGTCTCCATTGGAGGTTGTTGTTAAAAATCAGACATTGTTTACTTTAATCGGTTGTGTAGTTCTTGTGGGTTGTCCACAGGCAGCAAAGAAATACAATTTTCTTTCCTAACAGGAAACCTTATAGAGGAAAGGTTATTTGCATTATTTTGTTTTGTTTCTTGCAGTTCATTCTGTTTCACTGAGTTATTTTGTACTGAGTCCACTAGCAGGGTCATCCTTTACAAGGTGATACAGCAGAAAGGGGCCACCAGGTGGCACAGTGGATTGGGCCCAGAGTGCTGGGCCTGAAGTCAAGAAGACCTATCCTCCTGAGTTCAAATCTGGCCTCAGACACTTACTAGCTGTATGACCCTGGGCACGTCACTTAACTCTTTGCCTCAGTTTCCCCATCTATAAAATGATCTGGAGGAGGATCTGGCAAACTACTCCAGTATCTTTGCCAAGAAGACCCCAAATAGAGTCACAAAGAGTCAGACAGTGGGGAGGGGAAGGAGACAGCAGGAAAAAGATTAAACTTGGATTCAGGAAACAAGTATAAATCCTGGTCCTGCCTGTTACCTTCTATGTGACCTTATATAAGTCATTTAGCTTTTCGGGGCTCAGTTTCATTCCTTAGAAATTGAAAAGATTGGATTAAGTGACTTCTCTAAGTTCACCTATCTAAATGCATGATCAAGCATGTGTGCAGCAATCATTTATTACCATTTAATATTCAGGGTTTTCCTAAATTTATTTTCCTTATTCCTAATTTTGATTCAGCAACATTAATGTTTTCTGTTTATATTTTATATACTAGTACCTCTTGAACATTCAGTTTCAAAGCCATCATGGATAACAACTGCTGAACACTCAGCAACTGTACTGCCAGATAGAACAAAATTGTTGCATAAATTAATTATATGGGCATCAGATTCGTTTACTATGAAAAATTGCCTTTTCTTAATTTAAAAAAAGAGTTAAAGTATACTGTCATTCAAGCTAAATCTGCATTCATTCATTCAACAGATGTTTATTAAGTATCTGCTATGGACAAGGCATTGTGATAAACTCTGGGGCTAGAAAGATAATACCAAAAACAATCTCTGTCCTCCAGGAGATTACGTTCAACTGGAAAGCTCCTCTACAGACTCATATAAGTTCAAGGTCCAAGTTATGATTAAAGAATTAGATCCAATGTCATTAAGTAACAAAGATACCATTAAGTATTTACCACATATGAATAATATATTTCAAGACTTCACTAAACATAAGGAAAATAGTGGACCTTTGTGTACACTCCCAAGTCAAGGCGTCTTGCAGGCATCTACCTGAGAGGAAAAAACCAAAACCATATTATAGGCATCTGACCCTCATCTAGTGTGGGCTCTCATGTTGAGCTAATTGTTGAGTATAATAAAGAAAGGAACAAGACTGTCCTGCTGTCATGCCAAGAAGATGGCAAAGTTGATTGGGGATTACGTAACATTAATATTGTCTTGCTTCTGATGTTCAATAATACGGTAACAAAGCAGATAGTAAATATGTTTATTTTTCTGTGTTGTAGATCATGAAAATGCAGCAACCTCTAAATCTCAAGGTAAGGTATATTTTTCATGAATCTCTGCTCTTTTACAATCTGAGGATACCCCTTCATAAAGGAAAAGGAGGAATGTCTGAAGAGTTAAAATTTCAACAAATAAAATTCTATTTCAAAGAAAAAGAAAAAGTAGAGAGAAATTCTGTTGTATGCCTCACCTTTACGTAACACATTTTTTCTTGCAATACTCTTTATAGACAATATTTTATTTATTACTTGCAAGAATACAGTCAGATCATACAGGATTGCTATCTTTTTTCCTTTACAGATGAGGAAACTGAGATTCAGACAGGTTAAGTGACCTGCCCATGATTACTTATAGCTAGTAACTGGTAAAACCTGATCTCTAAGTAAGGTTTTCTAAATTAAAGTTCTGTACTCCCAAGCACCCCTATCAGAGTCTAGTATCCCAGGGGCAGATCTAAGATTCTGGGATGGGGGTTGGGAGGAGGGAAGAAAGATAAGGTTAATGGCCAGAATGAGGACATAGTATACAACATGTCAGAAAGTGGTATAGAGATCTGGTTCCAGGCAAGGTAAGCCAAAAGTTCACCTATAAGAGAGCAGTGTCCCATAAGCAGAGTCCAAGATCCAGGGATCAGGAGGGAGGGGAGAAGAATGGGAGATGAGGATGATGACCAGACACCAGTTGACATGGTGTGGAAATGGCCAGGAAGTGAAATCCTTACCAATTCACAATTAACTAAATGATATAGAGAATATAAGATCCAATCGTGCTGACCAAATTATAAGAAAAATCTGGCCAAATATACATCATGGAGAGGTATGCTTAAGGCATTTTGATGGAGGTGATCCAGCAGAGAGTCCAAGTGGTGATGGTGAGGTCTTCCAGATAGTTCTGTTTGTGCATGATATTGTGCTGCTTCCATCAAGCCCCAGAAAAAATTCAGAGACTCCATAATCACTTAAAGGCATTAGTCTGATAATCCACACAGGAAAACCTCTCTCTCTCTCCTTAATGCTTCCAAGGTCACCGCTACCCTGGCAGATGTCTCATTTATAGTTACTGATTCTAGTAACTGGTGGGTCCTCAGGACTGTTTTGATGTTGTTTTGATGTTTTTCACCAGCCAACTGACTTTCCCACTGCAAAATACTTGTGCTGCTCCAGTCAGGAAATCAGGAAAAAATAAGCATGAAAGAAATAAAGGCACCCTGAATTCATGAAAAAAATGGAGGCTAGGTTGTAGGTAATGAAGTTAGCCCCTCCCCCTCTTCCAGCAACTCACAGCAGTTCTTGCTTTGCCCCATAACAGAAAGAAAAACACAAAGGGGGCAAAAGAGAGGCACATAATTCCTTTACTATTCAAACTTAGTTCTGCCTTTGGGTCTCTTTAGTCATCAGACCTTCTAGGTCAGTGGTTCTCAACCTTCCTAATGCCACGACCTTTTAACACAGTTCCTCATGTTGTGGTGACCCCCAACCTTAAAATTATTTTTGTTGCTACTTCATAACTGTAATTTTGCTACTGTTATGAATCTATCTGATATGCAGGATGTATTTTCATTGTTACAAATTGAACATAACCCACAGGTTGAGGACCACTGTTGTAGGTCCTCAGCCAATTAGAAGACTCCTCATCACCACATGGCACCAGCCTCCCAGTCACTCATGGTGGAAGTAGGTTCACTAAGCTGACATGTAAAGTTAGATGCAAACAATATTTTGCATTCTCTGTATTGTCCACCAAGATCAACAAACTGAACATATTTTAAGGACTGGGACATCATCAGCTGGCCCTCCATTTACAACCCTAAAGAAAATAGGGAACCACTGAAGTTTTTGAAAAGTGGGATAACAGGGTCAGATCTATCCTTTGAGAATATCAATTTGGAATCTTGTGGATGATGGGTTACAAGCAGAGACAGACTGATGAAAGGAGATCAATTAGAAGGTGCAATAAGGGTCTAGGATTGGATGGTTATAATGGGAATGGTGAAATCTCTCATACAGATGCAAGAGGAGTTGAGAAGGTGGAATCATTTTCTTAATTATCATTTCTAATGAAACGATCTTCTCTTTAGAAGATTCTAGTGAAATGATTCTTCTCTTTAGAAGGTACTTCTAGACTGCAACATCCTTCTTCAGTTAATTGTTTGTTTACACTTTTTGACAACCCTATGGAATTTTTGGCCAGATTTGGGTCTTAGGTTGAGGATTTTGCTCAGCTACAAAATAATATAATTGCATTCTACTTACTCTAGATAACCCAAATTGATTCATTTAGATCTCAGTAATTTGTTATTAAATATGCTGTCACTTTTTAATAGGAAAGGGGGGAAAAGAGAAACATTTATTAAGTGCCAGGCATTGAGCTAAGCATTTTATAAATATTATCTTATTTGATCTACAACAATCCTATGAGGTAGGTTGCCCCACTTTATAGCTGAAAAAACAGGAAGACGGAGGTTAAATGGCTTAGCCAGCTTCACATTGCTAGTAAGTGTCTGGGGCTAGATTTGAACTCATCTTACTGACACGAGGCCCAGAATTCTATTCTTTGCAGCACCTAGATGTGTCTAATAGATCTAATTTTGATCACAGGAATATTTTTCATGAGGAGCAGATTAATTATAATACCCTAAAGGCATTTTTAGATAAGTTATCATTTTTAACTATCCTGATAGTAGAGTCGGATGTCTAGAGGTATGTTGAGAAGTTACAAAAAAAAAAATCGGCTGCCAACATAATTCAGCATTTCCTTATGATTTCCTGAGGGAACTCAATTGTGTTTTATATACAGAGTATGAAGGGGCTCTGTATGCATATAAATGGGGGGGTGTATGATGTCAGGGGGAAGTGGGTGAGGAGACAGAGATAAGAGTGGAAAGATAGGTTATTGAGAAGGACAGAAAGGAGCCCCATTAATAGAAGGAGAGAAGTGTGCTGATATGCCTTGGAAGTTAAACTAAAAACTAACATTCTGCATTCTTTATGTTCAGGAGAATGGGCACCAGTGCGGCTAGTAGGAGGTAGAGGAAGATGTTTGGGACGAGTTGAAGTTTATTACCAAGGAGAATGGGGGACTGTGTGTGATGACCTCTGGGATATGAATCAAGCAAATGTTGTGTGTAGGCAACTAGGATGTGGCTGGGCCATTTCAGCCCCAAGTGAGGCCCATTTTGGACAAGGATCTGGGAGAATTCTTCTGGACAATGTGCACTGTAAGGGAGATGAAAATTATCTCAAAGAGTGTTCCCATATAGGCTGGCTCTCCCACAACTGTGGCCATGGAGAAGACGCCAGTGTCATCTGTTCAGGTAACTTCTAACCCTCCTTCTCAATAGTCTATGTTTTCAAATGGACAGTATTCTAATAATTAATTGAATACCCTGCAACCTGGCTAGTCAGTGACTAATACCTGGTGTTCTAATTTCTCTCAATATTTCCAGATGCTGAAAATTCATCTATTGTCCCAGCAGGTAAGGAAAGAAAAAAAATTAAGTACTTACTAGTGTAGTAGAGGAAAACAGAAGGAGGAGGAAAAAGAAGTGGGGCAGGGATGGGGAGAGGAGGGAAAGTCCTGAGACTGTGTGGTGTTATGGAGAAAGCCAGCATCAGAATGAAAATAACAGATTCTGGTCCTGTCATTGACACATCGTAACTGTGTAACACTGGACAAGCCACTTAAACTCTCAGTCAGACGACCAGAAAGTTCTCTAAGACTAAAGTTGCATAAGAATTGACAATCTATATTAATAAATGGAGTTTCCTCACTGTGAAATTCTGTAAGCCATTGCAAGCATGGGTCCAGACCCTCCATCTATATGGTTATCTATCTATCTATCCATCCGTCCATCCATCCATCCATCCATCCATCCCTTTCCATCTATCTGCCTCTCTATCTACATGTGTATATATAGAGTCAGATACATATTTGTGTATGTGTATAATTTAGACATGCATGCATACACACATATGTATGTATTTATGTCTATATACACCAAAACCTAGTCTTATTATTGTGTAGTAATGGTGTGAGATGCTGAGTCTTATCTTTATGGAACATTCCCAGCATCCACAATTCATTGCTATTTTCTCAGCTCATAGTCAAAGTACTTCAGAGCTAGTCAACTAGTCAAAGTCCTTCATTTTATAAGTAAGGACACAGTGGTTTAGAGAAGTGAAATAAGGAAATAATAGAAAAAGCAGAAAAGTTTTCCAGTTTCCCGTAAGCCACCCATTATTTCATTTTAATGGCAGTATATTTCTATAATGTCAGAAAAAATTAAACATTCTTGTGGAAGTGCATCCAAAAGCAAAATGTCATTTTGTGGGAGGTATTTGGAGCATTCCTGTGGTTAGAGATTCTGAGCTCTGCCTCAGTGGGTCATGAATGAGCCCACATGGTATAATAAAAAGAGCCCAGGACTTAGAGTCTAAAAACTTTTATCAAGTACCAGCTGTGTGAACTTGAGGAAATCACTTTTATCTCTATGATCCTTATCACGCGGATAATATCTAATATACCTTAGTGACCTCATACATCATTTGTGAGGACCAAATGAGAAAGTGTACGTAACAGCCAATCATAGCTGGTATTTCTATAACACTTCAAGGTTTGCAGAGTACTTTACAAATATTATCTCATTTCACCCTCACAACAGCTATGGGAGACAGGTGCTATCATTATTCCCCTTTTATGGGTGAAAAACTAAGACAAACAGAAGTTAAATGACTTTCCCAGGACCTTTACTTCCCCAGCTAGTTAAGTGTTTGAGGCTGGATTTGAACCCCCTTGTTCCCAACTTCAGGTCCCAGGCTCTATCTTTTGTACCACGTGCCTGCTCTAAACTTTTGAAACATAAAGTAAAATGTAAAGTATAGCAAGGTAGCAATGTATTTATAAAAAGTGCAGCTCAGTGACTATAAGGCCAGCCCAGGAGCAAAATTTGTCTTAGAGTTATATTATCATATGTGCGACTTAGAAAGGACTCTGGAGATTGTTTAATCCAGTCCTCTAATTTTGTAGACCAGGAAACTTCAAGCCTAGGGAAAATGTGTCTTGTCTAAGCTCACTTAGTAAGTGAAGTCAGAATTAAAATTGGGACTTTAATTGTATCTCCCATACCCTTCTGTACATCTATCCTCATTTCTGCAGGAGTCCGCTGTTCTCACAGTACCTCTTGACTTCCCAGTACAACACATTGTGACACCATACCCAGGCCTACTCTCCGCAGGCAGTCCCCCTCTCCCATATCCCATGCTCCAAACTCTTCCCTGCTTCTGCCGAGCAAAACTACTATTCCCCCAGTGCTCTTATCTAAACTAGGTACCAGCTTAAAAATGATAAATGGATTCACAATAAAATAGTATAGGATTTGGTCTAGACAGATGCTGAGGTCCCTTCCATCTCTAATATTCTGTTATTCTATGTTAATAGTTTAATATATCCTTTATACATATAAAAAACCTTCCAGGAATATCTATTTTAGAAGAAGAAACCTGGAGGTTAATTTCAAGTTGTATGGACAGGAGAGGGGCTTTTTTTGGGGGGTGGGAAAGACAGGAATAAAGAAAGGAGACATTTCACACGTTTGGATGACCACCTACTTGATTGCTGTCCTTTATTCTCAAAGAGGACCAAAATGGCATCACTATGTTGGCATCAAGTTACAATATTTCCAGCTGTGGCTGATCAGACCAATATGAATTCGGAAGGCTCTGACAGGCACAAATGGTTCATGTGAATATTTGGAGTGGAGATCAGAGTTTTCTGCCAATGAATGAGCTTTTTCCTTTGTGATATCATTCAGGAGACCAAAGTCTTTGCAAGCAATCCTCATAAAAACAACCTCTAAAGTCCCTGTAAGGCTAAATATATGACCCTGTGATCATGCCTTCTTAAGTCTCAGCTCTTCCAGGAATGGGTAACATGAGCCAGAATTTCATTTCTTTAATTTCCTTTGTATTTCAAGATATGAATGAATATAATGCACCAAGGTCCCTAGTTTGTTGTTGACTACCTTTATCTTTCTGTTTACTTTGACAGATCTTCCTCCTGCTACTCCTGTAATGCTAAATGGTGAGCTTCCTACCAACTTTATGCTAGTTAGTGGTATATAAGTCACTTATTTATCATGTTTTACCATCATCATCTAGCTGAAGTTCTAGAGAAAAAAAGTAAGGGAATCTTCTAAGAGAATAACTGGTAATCAAGGAACCATCCTGTCCAGTCAAAATGCTCACTAAAATCTGGATTCTAAGCATAGGTTTTACTAACCAAAAGCTGCTTCATACTTTGCAGCCCTAGCAGTTCACTGGTAGGGCCAGTGAGGGGCAATGATGTGGCAGAACCCACAGACAGGAACACCTGGGTTTAAGTCCCACTTGAGACACTTACTAGCTGTGTAATGCTAAGCAAGCCACTTAAACTCATGAGCCTCAGTTTCCTCATTTGTAAAAGGTGGATACTAATAGCATCTACCTCACAAAGTTGTGATGATCAAATAAGATAATCTTTGTACAAAACTTTGTTTACTTTAAAAGTCAGTCCACAAGTATTCATTAAGCACCTACTATGTGTTGGGCATTGTGTCACAGTACTCTATAAATGTCACTTCAGCCCTCCCTCACTCAAATCAAAGTCAACTGCAAGTTGTGTCATCATTTCCCTGATGCCATGGTCCTCTTCAAAAATGAAGGACAAACACAACAACAACAAGTGTCACCTATTACTATCACCAGTTAATAAGAGCAAGAAGAACAAGTAATCAATAATGATCACTCTTCTTGGAAATCTTGAAGGAGACCAAGTACAAATGGGTAAAGACCAATTCAAGAGGAGATGGTATATTTGTTGCTTATTGTAAGGTAAATGAAGTTTGCTTTCCTCTCATCTTGCTGCGACAAGACTCTCTCTTGGTTTATCATTTTGTAAAATGATAATACCTGTCCTACCTCTACCCCTCAAGAGTTTTTGTAAGGATCAAGTGGTATGATGAATGTGAAAACACTTTGTAACCACAATGTACCTTACAAATGTAAAGCTTCTTATCTTTAGCAGGTAAAGGTGAGAGTGTAGATGACACAGCAGAGCCATAGGACTCATTTGCACTTCACACCAACCCTGTGAAATAAGAACTATAATTACCTCCCTCCCCCCATTTATAGATGAGGAAACTAAGTTTTATGGAAGGTAAGTGACTTCCATGGCAATATCACTAGTAAGTATAAGGGACAGGATTTCAATTTAGCTCTTTCTGACTTAAGTTGAGCCTTTGAAGGTGATGTCAAACTCAGATAGAATGGGGGCCACTGAACCATACTTAAGGATCCCTGCCAACTACATATTGACTTAGAAAACTACATGTTAACCTTTTCTATGTTCTGTTGTATTTTTGTTTATTTTGTTAAATATTTTCCAATTACATTGCAATCTTATTCCTGCAGCACTTTTTATTTTATTTTTTCATACAGTCCCCTGAGGTCTGGTCTTTGGCATCTCTGAAATATATTGCCATGTTGCCACTACTAGAAAAGCAACTTAAAGTGTATGGTCTATTTGTGTTGGGTCCTTGGTGTTATCATTGTATAAAAAGAATAGAGCATTTATACATTTGCCAGAATTTCACTTAGTACATTGAATTAGTAACTTCTTAATTAAAACTAGTGGTGAAACAGTTAGGACTACTTTATATAATCAGGCATTAGAGCAAAAGTACAAGATGAGAGGCTGATAAAGCATTACAGATCTCAGGTTAGTACATAGGTTTGTTTTTTAAAACAGTAGAACAGGTGAGACATTTATAATTTTATATATGTGTTTCATTCCCTAACTTTCTATGGTTGTGCAACCATTTTGACTCTATCTCTCACCGTATCCACTCCATCAAAGCACAAAAATTTAATGACACATAAGAAATTTTGTTGTAAAGAAGTAAACAGGAAATTGGGACAACTAAATAGTACAGTGGATAGAGCACCAGACCTGGAGTCAGGAAGACTGATCTTCCTGAGTTTAAATCTGTCCTCAGACACTTACTAGCTGTGTGATGCTGGTCAAATCATTTAACACAGTTTGTCTCAGTTTCCTCATCTATAAAATGAGCTTGAGACTATTCCAGCATCTTTGCCAAATGGGGTCACGAAAAACCAGACACAAATAAACAACAACAAACTGGAAATTGGCTGTAGGACTTATGATTCAGTTCAATTAAACAATATGTCCTTAGTATCTATTATGTGTTCCAGGCACTGAATTAGGTTCTGGGGATATGGAGACAAAACCAGCCGCTGCCCTCAAGAAGTTTACATTCAATTGAGAAAGCAGAAAATACAAGATCAGTTGAGGCAAGAGCAAGCATTAAGACCTGGGAGTGGGAAGTATTAGAAGTTTCCTGTAGTAGGCAACATCTAAGATGAATCTTGAAAGATGATAGTGATAAATCAATTGATGATAAAAGCAAAAAGTAACTTTGAAAATGTTTTCCTTCTACATTCAGGAAAATCTCTCTGTGGTGGCATCATCTTAAATACATCTGGAGCAATTAGAAACCCTCCCCAAAATGAAATGCATGACAACATAACATGCATTTGGGAAATAAAGGCTAATTCATCTGACCACATACTGCTGGCATTCCCTTATCTTAAGTAAGTACAAAGTACAGCAGGGACATAGTATTGGTCTAGTTTTTATAATTCCAATTATTAATTCTCTAGAGTTTCTCCTTGACAAAGGAGAATAAAATATCCTTCTACATTTTTATTTGAAATGAAATCCATTCCATGTGTTTCAATTTGTTTCATTTTTAATTATAAAGCTTCATGATGGGATGCTCTCCAAGGCACTAACTGCAGTCATTGTTACTTTTATCAGAATAGCGTTGAGTCAAAATACTATTTCGTATAGGTAACTGGGACTTGGATTTTATTTTTTATATAGAAATTTTCATTATAGAACTTTTCATGGATTTTATACAGATTTCATAACGAAGTTACAATTAGTCCCCTATATCTAGAGAAGACAAATTAAGACTGTCTCAGACACATCTAGATGACTTCAGAGAGCACCTGTATTTCTGCAGGATAGAAACAACTAAGTCTAGCACCAAGTTACGAAATTATCAAACAGTGTGACCCCTGTCTGCTGTGACTAAACCCTAGTGACTTCCTCCCCAGAGTGACCCTACTATACTCCCCCCATTGTGGCACACTCAGCAGTGGTCTTGCAGTATGCCTGGGTTCTCCCCCCAGATCAAGTTGATTTATCTTAAAGAGTTGTTTTGATGGTCCAATTTGACTATTGAACCCTGGCACATTTTGTAAAACAGGGACCAGCTGCAAAAATTATTTGTTATAGCTCTGAAAATAGCAATTAGCAGAGCCATATTACTTCCACAAAACCCAAATCTGGCAAATACAGGTTGTCTCATTTATGAATAGTTTTTATTCCAAAAGTTAATATGTTAGTACAGTAATTTGGAATTCTGACTGCCTTTGCCCAATGAAACAATATTATGATAAGGAGTTAGATTCTCAGGCCAAGCTACTGAAGACTGTTTAAACATAATTTAGTTGAACTCTGCTTTTAAGATTTCTATCCTGAGTTCTGAGTTCTGGAAGCAGGGGAGGGTGTGAGCACGTGTTGTAGGAAAAAGGAAGAAAAAAATTTTTGCTCTCTCTTTTCTGGCACAGAGTTGGGCATAAGCAAAATGTAGAAATAAATTAAATTTGTCATTTAAATACGCCTCTCTTTTATCACGTCGTACCCAATTCCTACAATTCCCGTCCAAGTCTTCACTTACTATCTGCGCTACTAAAGGCAAGTCATATAATAACAACAGCTCATATTTACATAGTGTTTTAAATCTTTTGACCCTCACAACAAATCTACTAACCAAGGTCTATTATTATCGTTACTATTTTACAGATAAGGAACAAAAGTTTGAGGAAGCTAAATGATTTACCATTGTTACACAGGTGGTAAATGACAGAGGCAGGAACACCACAGTTCCCTCTGAATCCCAGTCCAGTACTCATCCTACCATTCTATGCTGCCTTTCACACATATGACTCTTCTGATCCTCAGTTGACTTATCTATAAAGTGGGCGTCATAATAGTATCTATTTTTTCAGGGCTGTGTGAGACTTCAATGAGAAAATATATGCAAAGCACCTGCAAACCTTAATGTGCCATTTAAATGCCAAGGGATTATCTCTGCCTATTTGATTCTGTAATATGTTTATAAACAAAGTATTTATAATCCACCCAACATTTTTATTCTTTTCTAATATGGAGCAAATTCACATTTGCTTCCATAGCCTGGACTGCACTAACGAATATTTTGAAATCCTGGATGGAGATCAATTTTCTTCAAACTCCCTGGGGAAGATTTGTAATGGATTCTACCTCAGATTCTCTTCTTCTTCTAACTTAATGACACTTGTGTATTACCGCAATTACAACAACATAGGAAAGAACTTTGTTGCTTATTATTATTCTGCGGCCAAAGGTAAGAATTTAAAGACAACAACAACACAATGTCCAATTTCACAACAACATGCTCTTTTGCACTCAGTTAAGAAGCAAATATTGACATCCTACTCTGGATGTGGTGCTGTACCAGGTGCAACTAGGGATACAAAAGCACTATGAGGTCTATCCCTCCCCCTTCTGCTAATAATAATGGTGATGATGATGATAATAATTATGATAATAATAATTATGATGATTATGATAATAATGATGACAATGATAATAATTATGATGATTATGATGATAATAATGATGATGACAATGA
>CM053582.1:509070853-509083353 GCA_028627135.1 Pseudochirops cupreus
CATTAATATGGTAATCTACAGCTTAGAAAAAGTTTTCCTTAAAGCAACTTGATTAGGCAGTTATATCTATATACAACTACCCATCTAGGAAAATTAAATTACGTGTTTTTGGGGGGAGTTATGGACTGGCCCAAATATATTTTATACTCCATTGAACCCTCTCCTATGTGACACTATAAATGTATGTCATTTTGAAAAATCATCTCTTTTGCTTTTACTTCCTTATGCTTTAAAATGTGCAATTAATGATATGAGAGGCAGCGTGGCATGATAGATAAAAGGGCTGACCCCTGCCTCTGACACATACTGGCTGTGTGACCCTGGGCAAGCCACTTTAAACTCTTTTAAAACATGCTCTGTCTCTCAATCTATCATATTGTGGCAGTGCAATTAGATAACAATTTTAGAAGAATTGATATTTAATTTCTCAAAAAATCTCATTTTGTTTTGGGATGGGGGGGTGGCGTTTCTTGTATCCCCAGACATTCCAACAACACCCGTGATAATTACAGCAAGACCAGGTAAACAACATGAATACTTTCTTTGGTTTACTAAATTAATGACTTTCTACCCAATGGTTGGGTCAAGTCACTAGCAACTCTCTAAAGCCTATATACTACAGAAAGAAAATATGCTAGTGAAATTACAGGTCCAGGCCCTTCCCTAATATACAATGTCATCAAAATGTGTAAATCTTACTGATATTAACAGTACTGTAGCCTCACAGTCACTACAAATTTATTGTCATATAATTCTTTGTTTGTATTTATAGAAACTATTTCCAAGACACCAAATGTAATAAGTGAGTCATATTCCATTTTAAATTTACTTTTTTAATACATATTTTACATCGTATTATTATCTTATGATTTAATTAATATTAATAATCTATTTTATTCAGTAATCAGTTTCTATTTTTTTCTTTCAACCCTAATTCACAGATATTAGATATTTCTGTACATGTTTTTATAAGTATGATTGCCCAGCTATAATCATGTTGTGATTTTAAACAGTTTTAAATTGTGAGGTTTTACTTTATAATCTAATGATAAATTAATAATTCAATGTTCTGTCAAAGAAGAGATAACATTTATCAAAATACCCACATATGTACATTGAGAAGAGGAAATGAAAGCAATTCTAATGAATCAAAAGAAAATAGTTATTCGAATTCATCAACAAGACATGGATTTTGAATATTTCCATTCATAGGATTCTGTTTCCTCATTTGTATAACAATCAGATTAGGCTATGTGATATCTCATGCCCCTTACAATTCTAAAATTTTATGATCATAAATTTAGCACTAAGATGGTCCTTAGAGATCCTCTGATTCAACACCCAAGTCTTACTGATGAAGCACTACTCTATTCCCTCCTCAGGCAACTGCCTTCTCCACAGCAGTCTCTCCACACCTTGAAATCTCTGCCCAAAAGAACTGGTATCTCAGGGCTTGTGTCTTTCCACTAAAAGTACCCTATAGAGCTTTAGGTGCTGAGGTCCAAGTTCTTTTCATCCTACAACTGAATTTGGCTTATTATTTATCCCAGGTGCTTTTCGTGGCTCTTGTTCAGGCTGCCAAAATTACCGACTATGGCTCTACCTTCTGACTCCAAATCCAGAGTTCTTATCGCATTGTTATTCTGTGTTTTCTTTTAAACACAAAATGTCAATGATTAAAGTATGTTAATCTCTTAAATGACTGGGAAGAGTTGAGGGTAGATCAGTCCTACTGTGTTCTAAGAACATGAAGTTGGAAATGTGTTCAAAATGATGGCACATTCTGTAGCAATGTATGGAATTTGCAAAGAAGCAAACTTAGTTTTGATTAATAGTGACTCCCTGCTCTGGACTACTATGTCCAGATAATTCCCAACCATGCTCAATTTGCTCCTAACTCTATTCAGCCTTCAAGTCTTTTTCTCAATTTCTTTCTAATTGCCTTACCACTGTTATGAAACCTCTTCCCTCAAATCCTATTCTCTAGATTGATTATTATCTAGGACTCCCTTTTCTAGCAGGGTGACAACTATACTCTCTTCCTTCCTGGCTCAATTCACTCTCTGGATTTTTCCTTCCCTTCTCCATCCACTTTCCAGATCCCCTTTATATGGTGTTGTTCTCCAAGAGGATAAGGTCTGTGATATTTGCTTCTAGTTGTACCCCATCTCTTAGCACACTGCTTGTCATATAGAAAGTACTGAAAACACACTTTCTCTCTCTCTCTCTCTCTCTCTCTCTCTCTCTCTCTCTCTCTCTCTCTCTCCCTCTCTCTCTCTCTCATATTGTGGCAGTGCAATTACATAATAATTTGAGAAGAACTGATAATTTCTTTAAAAACCTCATTTTCTTTTTGGGATTTGGGGGGGTTTCTTGTATCCCCAGCCATTCCAACAACACCCAAGATAATTACAGCAAGACCAGGTAAATAACATGAACACCTCCTTTGATTTACTGAATTAATGACTTTCTCCCCAATGGTTGGGTCTATGCAGAATCTGTACCATTTGCCAATTGATGTGCCTACCTAGACATTGCTCAGTTGATTTTGCCCAAATATACTGACATAGTGGGAATCATTCAAAGCTATTAGGTATTTTGGCTATGACTTCAAATAGGATGATGATGAGGATGATGATGATGATGATGATGATGATGATGAGTGGCTGACTGCTCCTCCCTTTAGAGCTATGGGGGTTATAAATTTTCTAGTAATGTTGCTCATGGGCCTCCATTTGGTATGCTTCCCCTTGGCTACAAATAAATCAGCCATGGTTATTTAGCTTTTAGAAAGGGATGCCATTCATACTAAGCATGTATGTCATGAGCAATTGCTATAGAAAGATGCCCCCAAGGATCTAGGACACACTCTCCTCCAAATAACTACAAGAATTGTTGGGAAAATGGTCACAACTTGAAGTACAATAGTAAGGCACACATAAAGAGAATGTGGATGGCAAAGGGGTAACTCACAGCTCTTGGTTACTGGAAATCCTTTTCTCCCTTTATGGAATCCTCATGAAGGTTTAAAGGGTAGCTCTCTGATAAACTCTGCATGTTGGTGCCTCTGTTCTTCTACAATTTTAAAGAAAATAATGTATCACTCAAGCTAGGTCTTGTCTCTTAATCTTGGTCATTAAAAAAATCCATGTTGAGTTTGGACACTTTGAACAAGATAAAATTCTGAAGCTAGTATTCAACAGATTTTATTGGTTCACCCTACGTCATTTAAATGATTATTTATTTATTTCATCCAGAAACCTAAGGATCACTGCAAATTAGTACCTCCATATCGTCTGAATAGAATCATTTGGAGAAGTAGATTAACTAACAAAATAAAGTCATGTTAACTGGTGACTTCAAGCGAAGTAGATAATCAACTTCAATTTTTCAGGGAAAATAAACTTGATTTTAAGATCTAGAGCTTAACTCCAATTATTTCTAAAAGATGGGGTAGAAAAGAATAGTGTTTCAGGATTCCAATCTATTGGCTGAAAGAAAGGGATTCATTGTGTTTTGTGGTTAATAGTCAAATGTATCTGTCTTTAGGAGACTGGCCAGAACTGAGGCTGGTTGGTGGTCCTGGAAGATGTGCAGGAAGAGTCGAAGTCTTCTACCAAGGGAACTGGGGCACTGTCTGTGATGACCTGTGGGATCTTAATGAAGCAGAAGTGGTATGCAAGCAGCTCAAATGTGGACAGGCTGTTTCTGCCCCAGGAAAGGCTTATTTTGGCCCAGGCTCAGGCGAAATTCTCCTGGACAACATGCAGTGTGCAGGAGTTGAACGTTACCTCGGGCAATGCTCCCACTCTGGTTGGTCTGAACATAATTGTGGTCACCATGAAGATTCCAGTGTCGTCTGCTCAGGTACACCCTCATCTCTCAAAAAAACACTTCATTATATTTCCTCTGAACCAATCATATTGACATCCAAAAAAAGATGACAAAGACAAATAGAAAAACTAAGAAATATTTACATGAAATTTTAATTGAGTTATTCTTACCTGGAAATAATCTTTCAGGTGCTAGATTTTCATATGTAATAAAGCACTTGAATTTGTAAATGTAGATTTACTGACTATTGAGAAATATATATATATATATGTACACACACACACACACATATTACTCAAATGTTCCTAACTTACACTGAAAACATTAAGGAAAACAATGATTGAAACATTTAAGTCAAGATTCTTGGTGGTTACATGAGAGAAGCTAGATATTCCCAGTGATTAAGTAATAAGTAAAAATGCAAAGGATCTGAAATTTTAGCAAAGTAAGGAGCTTCTATTGGAGGAATTCTCTCTATCTCTGAAGATCTAAACTTGTCTATGGTTTAGTGAGTTTTCCTAAATTATGTAAAAGTTAAGTGTCATACCCAGGAGTAAGCAGGATTAAGCAGCTACTGAGCTTCAGAAAAGAAATTTGAATTGAGGTCTTCCTGATTCCAATTCCAACACTCTATTTAGTATACCACACTGCCTCTTTTTCAAGGTATTTAGATAATACTTTGGAGTAAACCTTATGGAAGCTATGTTGACAACACTCTATATCTATAATTACCTTTTCGTAAATTATTACTTTCTTATTTCACACATGGTCAATCTTATGCTGAAGGACATATCATGCATACGTTGTCTTAGTAAATCCTTAGCAAACCTTTCTTATCTTTTTAATTAAAATTCCTAAAAACATTGATAGACATTTTTTATTTCTCTATATAAACAGATGCTGAAGTTTCAAATGACACCAATCCAGGTATGTCTAAAATTAAATTTCAGAAACAGATAGTGTGACATTATTTACCATATCTTGATATCGTTCCAAGTTATATGTTCTTGTAACACCTAAGCCAATTTCATTCAGTTCAAAAAACATTTTGGCTATTCTTTGGTTTAATTAAACACTCTTGAAAACTCCAAAAACTCTTTTAGATTTCCAATATGTCATTTAGTAAGATACTACTTCCATGACCAGAAAGTTCAGGGTTCAACAAAGTACCTGAAATTTTTTATGCTTGATACTTTGGAGCAAAATACATAGGAAAAGACACTGATGTATCAAAAGCTCTAGATGTAGAATAATTTCATTATTCCAAAGCCAAAACTAAGAGATTTATCCCAGAATGCCAAATTTTAGAGGATGCTGACGGTACCTATACTCTTTTAGCAAGTGGGCACAACTGAGCTAAGCAAAAATTAAAAAGAATAATTAAACTGGGAAGTTACCATATGAACCACTCTTTCCCCTGGCTATGGCTTCCACAGAATTATTGTGCAGTAGTCTCCAAGAGCCAGTGTCCTGAGGTCTTTGTATCCCCCTTCAAGGTCTCTCTGACCATTGGGTCTTGTATTCTTTAAATCTGAAGTCTCACTCCAACCCCTCCAAAAACCCATATTGACTGAAAGTGTCTTGGTCACAAGAACTGCTGCTCAATGCTCTCCATTATTCTAGTAATTCCACTACTTTTGGCCTATTTAACACAACCAGTGTTTGACTCAGTTTGTTAAAATAAGTTGCCGTGAATTCCAAAGCCTGCAGTTTTGAGCCAATCAGCTTTTCACAGAAACCAAGTCTGTCCCATGGACACAGACTACACCCCTTTTCTCAGTCAGTTGTCTCAGTAATATATTGTGAGCTCCTTGAGGGCAGAAACTATCTTTTGCCTCTTCTTGTATCCCTCAGCCTTTAACATAGTAGGTGCTCAATAAATATGTATTGAATGAATGAATGAATATGTTATTCATCACCAAGGGGAATGCATAAGAGATCCTGTAGGTAGCTCAGCTTTAATGAATCCTTACTGCTGATAAATCAATTCGAAGCACATATCTTACTAACAATATTGTATTTTGCATACAAGATGGCACCCTTGCTATAAATACATAAGTTCTGATCTCTTGTGAAGAAGAGAGCACTGGGAAGCTTAGTCACTTGACATCACAGTGGCTGTAACAGAAAGGTACTAGAAGTATCAGGTATTAGCCCATCTGACCCAACTAAAACAACTATTACTTCTTACCTCCAGGTCTGAGCTCTTCAAGGCACAGACTGCTAGGATCATCACATTGAGAGTTGGAAGGCATTTTAGGATTACTTACAATCCCCTCATTTTAAGACAGGGAAGTCATGCCCTGGAAGAGTAAGGTAACTAACTGTCTCAAGATAAAAGTAACAGTGGAAAGATTTAAATCCAGACATTCTTTTTCCATATCCAATCCTTTTCCCACTGTATCACATAGGTGATCCTTGTTCCTAGAATAACCTTCCATAGGTTCACAATGAATAATTTTTTTTGTCTTTAGAAGACTGGCCAGAATTGCGACTGGTTGGTGGTTCAGGGCAATGTGCAGGACGAGTGGAAGTCCATTATCAAGAGGTCTGGGGCACAGTGTGTGATGACCTGTGGGATCTAAATGAGGCCGAGGTGGTATGCAGGCAGCTTGGGTGTGGACAGGCTGTGTCAGCCCCTGGAGAAGCACATTTTGGCCCAGGCTCAGGAAACATCCTCTTGGACAATATGCAATGTGCCGGGACTGAAAGCTACTTAGGCCAATGCTCCCACTCGGGATGGTCCAACCACAACTGTGGTCATCATGAGGATGCTGGCGTCATCTGTTCAGGTATTCATTACTCTGTCAGGAAATCAATTTCTAAAGTTTCACTCAAATACCATGATGTCTAAAAGCCACAGGGACCCTAACTACAATTAATTCCATCCCCTTCTACCTTGCCCATCCATCCTTCTCTAATTGAGCTGCTGAATATCTCCAGAACAGAAAATTTTTGTCATATTGCTCCAAGCACAACTAAAAAAGAAATAACATCCCCATCACTTCCCTCCAGAATTAATTCTAGCTTCTCCTTCACTTTGTATTTGCTTTTTTTAAAAAATAACATTTTATTTCTCTATAAGCAGATGCAAGAAACTTCACTACTACACCTCCAGGTATGTCACACACTTTATCATGTTCTTACATCACATCTGTCTGACTTCTTAACTCTCCTGGTCCTTTGGGTTCCTCTTATTACACTTTCACATCCTACCTTGTATTTATTAATAGTCACTCATATACATGTCTTACTGCCCTCACTAGATTACAAGCCCCATTAAGGAAGGGAAAATGTCTTATTCATTTTTGTATCCCCAGCAACTAACCCAGTGACTTGTATGTAGTAAATGTTCTATAAATCTATATCTGTAGTGAAATGTCCAACCAACAAATACATGTATATATTATATACACATATATATGTATGTGTGATCATATACATGTATATAACACTGCACCATACTTAGTGCAGTGAAATGTCCAGCCAACGAATATACACATTTGTGTATATGTATATAGAATATATATGTATTGTTGAGTTGTTTTTCAGTCATGTCTGACTCTTGGTGATCCCATTTAGGATTTTCTTGGCAAAGATACTAGAGTGGTTGGCCTCATTTTACAGATGAGGAAACTGATTTAAACAGGGTTAATTGACTTGCCCAGAGTCACACAGCTAGGAAATGTCTGAGGCCATATTTAAACTCAGGAAAATCAGTCTTCCTGACTCCAGGCCTGGCACTCTATCCAGTGCACTAATTACCTGCCCTGATATGTGTGTATACATACTGCAAATATGTGCAATGTACATATACAAATACACACACACACACACATAAGCATGTATTTCTTACGTGAACATTTCACAGGGCCAAGTGTCAGTCAAGAAAAATGACCATTGTGATTAGTTTAAAAATAAGGAATTAATTGTGATAGCGTTACTGGAAAAGGAACCTGGTGTTAGTGAGAAATTAGCAAAGTTGATTTTATTTTTTGAGTGCTGTTGCATGGATTTTAAAATCAGAGAAGTGATAGCCAGGAGTTAGTAGAGGAAAAGCAGTGTTTCTCATAGCCTGGACCTCTAGCATGACTCAACTTCCCCAGATTCATATGTTCTCCATCCTACACCAGTAGGTAATCATCAGCCTTCTATGGGGAAACAACAAGATGCCGTATCATCCCCTAATAATAATGTCCTCTGAAGGTCCTCCACCTTCAGCCCTTGCTACCCCTAACTGGACCCCAGGGCAGCTACTTCCCAGACAGTCCCTCATAGCCCAGGTTCCTCAGGTTACAGGGGAGAGCAAAATGGGTGTAGGAAGAATAATTCATGAAAGAGATGGGTTCTGAGCAAATATTTGTTCACCGTTCTTTAAAGTCTGAGAAACAAATTTTCTAATGTCATTATAAAATCAATTGCCAAATCTTTTTTTATTTTCAAATCTCAGAAAGATAGATATATAGATGACAGACAGAGATAAATGGATAGACAGACATGTAAGTATAGAGGTAGACAGATAGAAATAGAGAGCTATATCCCATTCTCTCCATTCATACAGCCTAGTGCAGGCCCTTGACATCTCCCTGAAATAATTGTATATATGTTTTTCAAACAGAGAAGGATGAAGCAAACAGGTGGCTTAAGGTGAAGGAACAAACATAAAAGAACAATCATTTAGCACTTCCTAACCTTATTCTAGCCATACTAAGAACATTAGCTCTGCCACAAGGGACCCTGAGCATTTTATTCATCTCCAAACCTGTATATGTAAAGTCAAGAAAATAACCATTTATTAAGCACCTACAATGTGTCAGGTACTGGCTAAGAGCTGGAGATACAAAGAAAAGTAAAAGGTAGTCCCTGCTTTCAAGGAACTCACAGTCTGATGGAGGAGACAGTACAGATAATATACAAACAAGATATATCCAATGTCCATGTACAGGGTAGCTGGGCATGGAGGCATACATCTGTAATCCTTAGGAGAGGCAGATGTTCATGGGTGGCTTGAGTTTGGGATTGCTCAGCCATGGTAGGGCTAAAGATGATTGGGCATCCTTGCTAAGGTCAGCATCAATATAGTAAGAGTCTAGGAATGGAGGTCACCAGATTGCTTAAGAAGAAAAAAACTGACCCAAATTGAAAACTGAGCAAGTCAAAACTTCTGTGATGATAAAAGCAGTGGGATTAGGCCATGAGTCAACACTACTTCCAACCCCGGGCAAGATAGGGAGACCCAGTGTAAAAAACAAAAAAGATACAGGATAAATTGGAGAAAATCACAGAAGAAAGGTACTAATATTATTAAGGGTGATAGGGAAAGGCTCTTTGTAGAAGGTAGAATTTTAGTTGGGATTTTAAAGAAGCCAGTAAAGCCAAAAGATGGAGATGAGGGATAGAATTACAGGTATGGCAAGACAGTCAATGAAAATGCCCAGAGCTGAGAGATGAATTGTTCTATATGAAGAATAGCAGAGGCCAATATCATTAGATTGCATAGTATATGTAGGGGAGTAAAGCATAAGAAAAATGGAAATGTAGGAACAGAGCAAGCTACAAAGTTTAAAAAGCCAAATAAAGGATTTTATATTTGTTCCTAAAGGTAAGCATTAGAGTTTATTGAATGAGAGTGGGGTGGGGGCAGTGACATGGTCAGACCTACACTTTGGGAAGATCACTTTGATTGTTGAGAGTAGAAAATGGACTGATAGCGATTTGCTTGTTGGTTGGTTTTTCCTTATTCATTTGCTTACTTCTCTTTCTAGGTTCTCCAGAAGTTTCTAGAAATTACACAGAAGGTATATCTTTGTTTCTCATCTAAAACTTTAGAATGAATATAATTCAAACTATCTTGATGGTAATAGAGATATCAATAAGTCACCCACAGTGCTCTAAATTTTAGAATATGTCTTGAGACCCCTCTCAGGTGGAAGAGTCTTGTGACAATCTGTAGAATGGTGGAAGAATTATAACTGTTAAGAGAACGGAGAGTGATTTTATTGCTAACTAACATGAAGGTCAGTGATTCAGGATAGGACCAGAGGGGAAAAAAATCTCAATTATACCCTCCGTTTATTAAGGGGATTTGTTCTGTGAAGTTTTGATTCAGTCAAAGGGCCGCACTTGAGGACCTAGAGGGCCACATGTGGCCTCGTGGTCGCAGGTTCCCCACCCCTGGTCAGGGGGTTCCAAAGAAATACCCCATTCCTCTTTTCCAGTTTTTCTCCAGCCGTGGTGTTTCCTCTTGCCACTTACCTGAGGTTGCTTCCTGAAGCATCTAGACCAGGTGAAAGGGAGGAGACCTAGCATCTCCTGTTTCAGAGGAAGTTTGGTAATACTCAACATGCCTTATCCTACTGATTCAATTAGAAACTACTTGAAGAGGGACTAAGTCGGGTTCAGTCAACAAGTATTTATTAACCACATACTATGTGCCCTGCCCTCTACTAAGAACTAGAGGGGCAAATGCAAGGAAAAAGAAAGTTCTTGGTCTTAAAGAGCATATGTTCTCATGGCAGAAGACCACAGATTAAGAGAAACTGAAATGGGATGGGAGAGGGAACTGCATGGGTGGATCAGGGCAAAGTCCAGAGAATGAAAGATGGCTGCTCTGGGACCTTTCTGAAGGGGACATTAACCAAGTGTAGGTGAATCAAATGGGACCAAAATACTGACTTTGTCCCAGTTGAAGTAGCTCAACTACGCTGCAAAGGGTAAGAGTTGAAAGGCATCACACTGCTGCTGACACATCTTCCAAGGAATCAAATTCAGCACTTTTTTTTTTTGGCTCCAAGTTGATGGGTCATAAAGACCCATCTTAAAAATCCCTAGGGAGAAGAGAACCCTAAATGCAAAATTTCCATAAGTCAATGAGTGATTTGGATTCTGTGGAAGTAAATCTACGTTGCTGCATTTCTTTTGTTTGTTTGTTTTTAGGAAAAATTGATTCTTGTGGTGGTGTCATGTCAAGTCTTTCTGGCTCATTTTCTAGTCCATGGTATCCTGGAAATTACCCTACAGACATACAATGTGTATGGGAGATACACGTAGATAGGAAATTCCATATTGAGCTCATGATTCCAAATTTGAAGTAAGTAAATGATATAAATTGTTTCATAAATCCATAGAAAGTTGGAAGGACCCAATAAATAACCTATTCTAACCTCTTTATTTTACAGAAAAGGAAACTGAGGCCTAGAATAGGGAAATGACTTGTATAAGGTTACTCACATACAGCTAATAAATTGCACAGCCAAGACCAGACCAGGTTTTCTGACTCCTGTATCACAGTCTTTTCATTGTTTTATGTATCAGCAATGCAGCATTCACAATACCTACAGTAACTATAAGTATGCTGATATGGTTATTAATTACAAAATATAACAGGCTCTCTACATAAGAAATATAGCTAGAGCATTTATTTAAATACCAGAAAAATTAGTCCCCAAACCAGAAAGTCAAATCCAACACAGTAGTTATGAAGTTGGCACATGTAGTTAAGTAGTAAACACCCACATTCTCAAGCCTTCAAAACAGGACAGGCTACCTCAGGCAAAGATCCTCCTCTCCTCACTCACGACAACTGCTCAGCATCCAGGCAGCTTGCTCCCAGCAGCTCCAGCCCTGCCACAGTTCCCGTCCCTGACAGTTCTCAGCAGGAGTCCTTAGCAGAGATTCTGGCTGGCTCAAAAAAAAAGGAGTTCATGCCTCAACCATAGCTGCTGCCTCTGCCACTGCTTTCAGTCACCACAGCATGGACGCTAGCTTGGTTCCAGCGTTCTCTTGCTCCACCCCTTCCTGCTACGTCAGCAAGTTCAAGGGGTGTGAAAGATCTTCAAATCCCAGTATCATTACATTTTATTAGTCAATTTAAAAGCATTTATTATACAATTATCTCACTTCTTACCTCCTCTAAGGACCCTTCCTTTGTCAGCCTCAATTAGGGTAATTCTATCCTCAAAATTTCTCTAGTACTTAACTGCCTGTACCTCTTAGTTGGCAGAGCCTTCTACTACCTAGTATTGTCCCTTTTAAATGTATTTATATCAGTTTCCCAACTACCCTGCAAACTCTGTAAGGTCAGTAATTCTTTCTTCTACGTGAAACTAAGAACAGAACTTTAAAATGGTCTTCTTCAGCTAACAATCACAAAATTTAGGTTAGGTTTTTAACTCATAATTTTAGCAAAGATATTAAATATTTAGGCAGAAAAAAAACAAAATTATAAAACTCCATAGTAGTATCCATATTGAAGTTTCGATTTATTAACATCAAAAAAGAATTCATTCAATTTAAATAAATTTGACCCAAGCATAAGTGATTCCTCTTCCTAGCAGCTTTTATTTAGATAATTGTGCCCCTACAGTTGCTGCTTTGAATGGTCTTATGTCCCAGATCATAACTTCTTTTCTTTTATTTAGTCTCTCTTCCTATCAATCAGTCAAGTATTTATGAAGTGCATTAATGTTCTTCATGCCACTATTCAAAAGTCACTAAGGATACAGATTAAAAGAATCAAACAATCCCTACTGCCAAGGAGTTTACATTCTAATGGATGAGACCACAAGTATATGTAAAAATAAGTGGAGAATAATATAAATCAAAGAAATTCAAATATATACAAAGTAGTTAAATACAATACATTTAAGAGAGGAAGGGCACTGGTG
>CM053582.1:509088353-509120722 GCA_028627135.1 Pseudochirops cupreus
ATGTTACTAATTGAAACCACTATTTCTAGAATCCTTAAAAGTAAGGTAGATTTTCTTCTTTCAATGATTCAGTTAGCAATTCTGAAGACAAAAGAGCAAGTGAGTTAAATGCCCCTAAAATGACTTCCCTTGCATCCCTCCTGCTATAAAATCTAAGGTTGATGAGCAAGTAGGGGATGATTTGGGGAAGGTGGAATGATTCCACGTAGGATTGACCTGCTAGGGCTAAAGATTTAGGACACTAACTGTAGAACAGAATACAACTAGTGTGATGCCACACATGCCATCTATGTTCATGAGCAGTCCATTATCAAGGTACCATAACATTTCCACTTTTAGGGTACAAACTCCGTGACTAATCACCTATGCCCTATACACACACACACACACACACACACACACACACACACACATATATAGGCCCCTTATATCTGTCCTTGATTTGCCTACCAAGATTCATAACAAAACCATCTTCACAATTTGCCAGTTCCCAAACTAGGAGGTAGAATGAAAATTACATTTATCTATTCCACTTTCTCCTGGATTTTGTGTGGTGAAAATATAAAAAGTGTGTAGAAAAGTAAAACATGATTTCCTTTTTCCCCTTTTTGTAGGAGGCAGTAACTCTTGTGGTGGAGTCATCTCAAAGCTTTCTGGATCATTTTCTAGCCCTTGGTATCCTAAAAACTATCCCACGGATATAGAATGTGTGTGGGTCATACATGTGAAGGAGAACTTCCGCATAGAACTCCAGGTCCCCAGTTTGAAGTAAGTAAACAACCTAAACCATCACACTGCCAATATCCAGATTATACTAGAATTGGTACTTTTACTAACCACACCTGGATTTTTCCTATGGGAAAGGTATTTTTTTTTCAAAATTTCAGTTGACTTTTATCTGGAATTTCTAGAAAAGATTATTTTGCCCTTATTTTTTTGCACAGTTTACCTAATTAACTTTTTTTCTCTTTGACAGCTTTTCAATTTTTGTTTCTCATCCCATCCTCTAGTAGTGCTAAGTTTCCTGACAGCTTTTCTTTCTGGCTTTATCTTTCCAGACTGTATCACAGTATACTTCCTTTCCTTTTCCCAACTTGCTTCCAAACAGCTTCAAATATAAAGAAGTGCTGAATGTAGTGGAATAAGGGCTAAAAGTTGGAGTTACAGGACATGAGTCAACTCTTGGTTCTGCCAATTACTCCCTAGGTGACCTTGGACATGTCAATAACCTGCCTGGACCTCAGTTTCCTCATCTTTCAAATGGAGTTAGACTAGATGACCTCTAAGATACTTTACAGCTCTTAACTGTATGATCTTGTCATCACCTTCAATCTGTATTTAGTCCTCCAAGTGCTGCTCTCTTTGGGCTGTGATTTGCTTTTTTTTTTTTTTTCCTTTTTGGAGAGGGGAAGGCTGGGCAATTGGGGTTAAGTGACTTGCCCAAGGTCACATGGCTAGTAATTGTTAAGTGTCTGAGGCTGGATTTGAACTCAGGTCCTCCTGACTCCAGAACCGGTGCTCTATTCCCTGTGCCACCTCGCCACCCCTGTGATTTGCTTTTTAAAAGAGTTGCCTTCAAAATGCAGTAAATAAATGAATAAGTAAATAAGAGGAAGGCAGAAGCAGATAGATAGATGTAAGTATTATAGGGATGACAGATAATAGCTTGATAAATGAAAGAAAAATAGGTAGATAGATACAAAGATAGGCAGATAGATGGATGATAGATAATAGATAAAGAGATAGATTGTAGATGGATAGATGATAGAAAAATTGATAGATGATAGAAAAATGGATTGATTGATAGATCAAAGAAAATGGGCAGATAGATGCATAGACAGACAGGTAGATGGATAGATGATACATAATATATAGAAATATGAATGATAGATGGATAGATGATAGAAAGATTGATAGATGATAGAGCAGTGGTTCTCAACCTTCCTAATGCCGCGACCCTTTAATACTTGTATGTGGGCATATCTGCATGTGGGCGGACCCACCTGGAGACGGATAGAGGTGCAGTGTCTTGGTTCCTAAGACCATGGGAAATACGTGTTTTCCGATGGTCTTAGGTGATCCCTGTGACCTCTGTGAAAGAGTCATTCGACCCCCAAAGGGGTTGGGACCCACAGGCTGAGAACTGCTGTGATTGACAGATAGATGATAGGGAGATTGATAGATGATAGATAATAAAGATTGAAAGAAAATAAATACATACACAGAGAGGCAGATGGATGGATGATAGATAATATATAGAAAGATAGATTGATAGATGATAGATAATAAATATCAATGATAGATTAATAGGTGGACAGATGGTAGAAAAATAGATATACAGAGAAAATGCAATTAGAAGAAAAGGAAGCAGGGGTACTTTACTTTTACCTGGACAGGGACTATATCAATGTTTGTGGGTGTGGATGACTGTGATTTATCCTTTACTCCTACGAAACTATTAAATTGAAAACACTTTTGGGTGTTTATCTGTGGTACTGAATTAAAGGGGAGATTCCAGATTAAATAGGCTACATGTCATCCACTCATTCTCCTCTAGGCCTGAGTAGAACATCATAGCAGAGTCTGGAGACCTACTACATGCTGTTTCTCCTGGGGGAACCAATACAATGTGAGCTCCTTGAATGCAGGGTCCATTTCCCTTTTGTCTTTGACCCATTAGCAGGCACTCATTAAATACTTATTGATTGATTAACAGTTTGAACCAAAGAATTTCAGTCTAATATTTAAAAAAGAATTTAGGGGCCATTTTAAAATGCAGAATATTCATTTTAAGTATTTTTTTTTCTTGTCTTATGGATTTGGAATGACCATTACACCATAAGAGTGGGAAACTGATGACAATGCATTTCCCTTCTCAGACTGGAAGATATCTACGGGTGCCCTTATGACTTTCTTGAAGTCTTTGATGGCCATCAAGCTGCCTACCTGTCTATGGGGAGATTCTGTGCTGGGGCAGAGCTTACATTTTTCTCTACTTCCAACAAAGTGACGGTTGTATTCAGAAGTGACTCTATGATCACCAGTACTGGCTTCTATGCAGTATATAATGCTATTCAGCAAGGTGAACAAGAGGCTGGTAGGTATCTATGAAGTTGACTCCTTTGTTTTTAAGAGAAAATAATACTTGAAATTTGGTCTAAAGCAGGCCCTTTGTTAGCACAGCTTGGAATTTCATGTACGCAAAGCATATAACTAGAAAGCCCTCCATTATAACCAAGAAAAAGTTATATAAATATAACATACATTGTTATTCTGTGTGATGCATATATGTATATGCATCCTTCTGTATCTGTTGACCCCTACCTTTCCAGTGAAAGGAAAGAGGCACATTTCCTCATCTATTACTAGGGCCAAGATTGCTCATTGTAATTATACCATATTTGACTTTTTTAGTATTCTAAAACACTGGCATCCAGGTGCTGAAAGCATGCTCTGCCCATAAGTAGGAAATCACAGAAGCAGAGAATCATAGTTTTACTGCTGGAAAAACTAGCTGGAAGCTGATTTATAATCCAACCCCTTCATTTTAAGGAGGAGCAACTGAGAGCTAGAAATATGAAGCTCCTTGTCCATGGTTCTACAGAGCTGGAATTGGAAATTGAATTTTAGCAAAATCCCTCTGTAGCTAAGCCGTCTTTTTTTTTTTTTTGCTATGTTTCTAAGATATGTCCCTGAGATTGGTGAATGGAAGTCACAGGTGTGAAGGTCGTGTGGAGGTGTACTACAATGGCACCTGGGGAACAGTGTGTGATGACAGCTGGGACCTGACAGATGCCCAGGTCGTATGCCAGCAGATGGGCTGTGGACAAGCTGTGTCTGCTCCAGGACATAACCACTTTGTGGGAGGTTCAGGACCCATAATTCTGGATGATGTGCAGTGCATTGGAAATGAAGCCAAAGTGTGGCAGTGTATTCACAATGCTTGGTTCTCCCATAACTGTGGGCATCAGGAAGATGCCAGTGTTGTCTGCTCAGGTACACTCCACTTGGCACTGTCAATGCCTCTGCTATCAGGGAATAGTTGAGAAGGTAGTCTTGAGTGTAGCACCATCCTTTGCTTCATTTTTCTACTATGTGCTATGTATGGATTTTTAACTTTCCTAAAATGGTCAAAGTGACCCTAGAAAAGTTACTTAACTACTATACACCTCAAACTATACTCTAAGACTTAATTACTAAATCTTAGTTTAGGATCTACCTTGGCTGAAAGAGTTCTCACACTGAGAGTGTCCCTTCATTTAATGGTATATCTGTAAAATATACAAAGGTTTTATCTAAGCACATCTTATACCAGGACTCAATTCGAATGAACTGGTTAATTGGGTGGTGGTGATTGAATAGGAGACTGGAATCATCAAATTATCAAATATTCAAAGCCTAGGAGATCCTAGAATGCAGAATTCTTCTACTATAACATCGTTCCCATCTATTTGGAAAGACATTCCTAAGAGCTGGGAAGGACCCAGTCCGAGCCTCTTTATGATAGATGAAGAAACTGAGACCTAGGGGAAAATGTCCTTCCCAAGGTCCCCCAGGGAGCAAACAGCAGAGCAGGGAGTCAAACCAAGTCCTCTGATGCCACATCAGAAGACTTTCTGCACCATATTATTTTACCGATAATGAGCCCTACTGAGGCGAAGTGACTGTTCTTACCCTGCTGGTGATGCTCCTGCCAACCTCATTTTCTGGGATTCTATTATTGTTGCCTAACAAGAAATACTTTATTTCCCTTTGTACCATCATTAAACCTGTGAGGAAAAGTCAAATCTGGTAGCCTCATGAGTAGAATTATAACTTAGCAGGGTCATTGGGGTTTGACCCCAGAGTATTAAAATTTAAACACTTGTACTCCTTTAGCAGGTGGAAATACTGAATTTAGCACCTACCTGGAAAGAATAATTAACTAAAATAAGAAATTACGTTTCTCCTTCTAGCCAAATCAAACAGACACATCCCATAGGGGTTCTTTCTTGGATTAGCCCTATACTGTTGTACCTCCTCTATTCTGATTGGGGTCCTTAGGTCTGTCCTCTTTGGAGTCTGGTGTCCTGGGGTGTGAGCTTTCTACTCTACCTCCACTAGCCCCCAGCTGAATTTGTCTTGTTGTTTGTCCTGAGTACTAAAACTTGCAGAATTTACTCACCAGCTCTAGTGATCTAGAGTTGCTTCATATATTTTTTAACTAACTTAGCCATTGACTATTTATTGCTATTATCATCCCTGGTTATTTACTAGAAACCACTTTTATTAGGAAAATTATGTGATGTTTGTTATTTAATTATTCTATTCTTTTACTCATTCTGGCTTTCCTGTCTTCTGCATCTGAGCAGCTTCTGATGGCCACACCCAGTCAAGACCAACAGGTATCATTTGCCATATCATGTTTCTCTCAGGCAGGGATAGAGGGGCCAGTAAGCTGAGAGGTTCCCCAAATATGTATAAATTATTTAATCCTGTAGCCACCGATTTTTCTGAGACTCTTTGCCAAGTGAAATGCAGATTTATACCAATACTATGAGAGATGAAAAATCCCATAAAGTCATCGGGATTTCCTGAACCAATTAGTTGTCTGCCTACTTAACACAGAACACTGTACTATGTGCTTACATGTATACAAAATGAAAGGAAGAAAGCATTTATGAAGTGCCTGATGTGTTCCAGGCACTATGCATTTTACAAATATTATCTCATTTCATCCTCACAACAACCCTGGAAGGTAGGTGCTATCACTGTACCCATTTTACAGTTGAGGAAACTGAGGGAGATGGAAGTCAAATGACTTACCCAGAGTCATACAACTAGTGAGGCCAACTCAGATCTTCCTGAGTTCTTTTTACTATACCCCACAGCTCTCACAAAGGAAGTCAAATACCATATATTATTCATGGTATCATAGAGTTTAGAGCTAGAACAGACATCAGTACAACACATTCGCTTTATAAATGGGAAAACTGATGCCTAGGGAAGTTAAATTCACTAGCCAAGAGTGACATGGGAAATCCATAGGTTCAGGATTAAAACCATTGCTTTGATTTCAAATCCAGGGCAGTTGTAATTTAACAATCATTTGTTCCACACCTTCTATGCACAGAGAACTATGCTAGGTGCTGGAGGAAAGAGTTTAAATAAGACATGGTTCCCTACCCTCACAGGGCTTAGGAGGCAACTACACAAGTAGCTATGACACAATAATACAAGATAAACATCTTAGAGGGGGTGCAACATAAAGTACGCCAGAGGAACGACTTGTAAAGGACCTAGTCACCTGATCAGTCAATGGAACACGGGGAAGAAAACCCTAGCCCTGGTTCTGAGAGGGCGCCTGATGTTTGCTAAGTGACTTGTACTTTAAAAGATGCATTTGACTAATACAATCCTTGTTCATGAGAGTTTTTTTTTCTGTTTATTTTGCAGACTTGAATGATGAGTCTCCACCAATAGGTATCACTCTCATTTTATTTGCCTCTTGCACTCAGTCAACTGTTTTTCTTTCTTTCCTTAAAAAATTCCCCATCTTGCTCAGGTTGGGAGTGTGGAAGCCACTCACGGCTGATCCCCTTACTGGTCAGCATAGTAGCCTTGACCTTCTCTGTCTTCAGTCTGAGCCAGTTTGCCCATCCTTAGGCAACCTGATGGCCCCGTACTCCATGGGTTAAACGTACTAATGCCAAACTTGGAGTAGATATCTGACTGGCTCAGACCAGTGTGGCTCAGAAACCCTGAGCTCAACAAATCTACCATGGGCTCGCAGAGATTAAAAGCTTGAGCCACCATCTGTCTTTCACATCACAACTCCTCCAGGCACCAGATTAGTGTTCCTTCCTCATTGTACTGGTAGAAATGAGAGGTTATGACTATATGCCAGACAAATCAAAGACTTTGTTCAAAAATATAGTGCGGAACACAATTATTGATTTAATTTTTTATATAAACAGAAGATATAAGTTAGGGTATGTCATGTTTAAATATGTTGGTATGTATACATATATATGCATATATATGTATATGTGTGTGTGTGTGTGTGTGTGTACACATACATCTGCAGAAAAGAACTCAAGCAGTTGCTTAGTCCATGCCCTGTCTGACTACAAAATATCTTGTATAGAATAGAGCACCAGCCCTGGAGTCAGGACCTGAGTTCAAATCCAGACTAAGACACTTGACACTAGCGGTGTGACCTTGGGCAAGTCACCTTAACCGCAATTGCCTTCCCTTCCCCCCTCCAAAAAATAGTATCTTGCATATGGGTAACATTTTTATAAACTGATGTTTATAGTTCTATTTTTTCATTTGATGCTTACAAAAATCCTAGGAGACAGATATCTCTCTGAGTTATTACTGTAATTCTTAGTTTACAGACAGGGAAACTGAGGTACAGTGGAGTTAAGATTTGAACTGAGGTTTCCATGACTACTAAATCAAGCAGTCTGTCCTGACTATACAATACTGTCTATCTAATTTCAACTTTTCAAAATGTCTTTTTATCATTTTACCCTCATGATACTCCTGAGACATGGTATAGTGGATAGAGAGCTTGCCTTGGAGCCAGGAAACCTGGATTGAAATTCTACCTCTGACTCGCATAATGGCTGAATGACCTTGAACAAGTCACTTAAACTCTCAATGCTCTAGGCAACTCTCTGAGACTTTAGATTGCAGAGAAGGTGCTGACATGCATTGGTAGTAGAAGTTCCATATCTTCCAATCAGGAGTTTCCCACCCCCCAATAAAATCGCAGGTCCATTTCCCACTTTCAAACAATCTTACACAGCTGACTGTGTAGCCATTACTATCCCTACTGACCAGTGAAAAAAGCTAAAGGCATAAAGATTATGGCAGCCAGGAATAGGACTGGGGATCCTGACTTCTGACCCTGTACCCTTTCCATTAAACTAAATTAATGATGATGATGATGATACCATATGAGGTAATGCTTTAAAGTTTGCAAAGCACTTTTCTCACATGAACCCCATGATAAAACACTAATATAAACTATCTCCCCATTTTACAGATAAGGGGACTTTTTAAAGGTAATCCTGGTCACACAACCAGCAATAATCAAAGTATGTAAAAGTTATCTAATATGATTCCTTTCATATTTTTTGCAGATGGAAATTTCCATTGTGGTGGTTTGCTCACAAATTCTTCAGGCTCTTTTACCAGCCCTTGGTACCCTAAAAAATACCCTACGAATATAGTCTGTGCCTGGGAAATACAAGTGGACAGCAGGGCTCATGTCAAACTCAAATTTGAAGTAGTGAAGTAAGTAAAATGTATGTGTACACACATAAATACACACATACATACATATCTACTTGCCATCGTATCATCTCTTGCTGAAGTATGAATTGTTTGTATTCTGAAAAGAGCTAATAATACTTAGTAGCTGAGGACCAATTAAGAGTGCGAATGGGACAAATATAGACTTTCAGATAATAACCTTTAATTAAACAGTTCCCACCTCTTCTGACCTTCCTCCTTAACTTTCATAGACTAAGGACTCATGCTGCTGACCTAGGTAGGGTGGAGGGCAAGAGTGGGAGCAAGTTGTACAAAATGTTGTGTATTTCTTCCTCAAAACTGAAATAGGTAGGCAAATGCAAAAGGGGACTCGGAAGACTATATAAATAACTGAAATTTCAGGTGAAAACTTTCCACCTGTTAGACACAAACAAATATATTGTGATAGTAGCTGACATGTATATTGCCTCCTTATGGTTACAAAACACTTCGTTGACATCTCATTTTAACTTCATGCCAACCCTAGATGGTAGCTAGGCATTGCAGCTATTATGACCTCCATTTTACAAAGAGAGAAACTGAAATTTAGAAAGGTTAAGTAACATGCTCGGATTTGCACAGATCATCTGACTGCAAATCCAATGCTCTTTCCATTTAGTTAAAACCATAGATTTAGAGCCGGGAGGAACCTTGGAGGACCAATCCCCTCATTTGACAGATTAGAAACCTGAGGTAAAAAGAACTAACATGACCTGCTTGTGGTTGTACAGCTAGTGTCTGATGACAGATTCACTCAAGTGTTCCTGACATCAAGCCTAGCTCTCTATCCACTATGCCACTCAGATGATTTTGCTAAGAGATAGTGTCATTTCATTTCACAGGATGGAAAACTTCTATAGCTGTCCTTATGACTTCGTGGAAATATTTGATGGTCCCCAGAGTGCATCATTTTCCCTGGGGAGGTTCTGTTCTGGCACCACCCCAATATTTACATCTTCCTCCAACAGCATGACTGTTGTATTCCACAGCGATGCCATCATCACCAATATTGGCTTCTATGCCTCCTATGATTCCATTGTACCAGATGAAAATGATAATGGTAGGTGGTCATGATGCTGGGGCATTTCTGAAAAATGAATATATTTCATTCCAAAGTGGAAGAATGTTTGTTCTAAAAATTGAGTTGAGATCAAAATGAAACATCTGCTCTAGGTCAAGCAAAGATTATTTTACTCTTTGAATTGTCTGGTAGGATAACTGAGTTTTCTAATTGCAGACTTACCCGCTGCTTACAAGACTAGAAAATAAGTCAACTAGAGCAAAATGAAAATATTTTATGTTCAATCATTCTTTTTGAAAATCAAATACATTATCCTTTTTCTCAGATAGACAAATAACTTTAACAAAGGCAGGATATCTTAGAATATAAAGGGTTGACCTTGATAGTAAAAGTATAAGCAGGACCTTAATTTTTGAATTTGTGACTTTTTTCCCACTCTATATTTTGTCCTTTGCCATAATAGTTATATTAAAATTGTAGTATCCTCAATAGTAGTCTAGTGGTTAGAAAGAATTGATGTAACTGCCAAGATAACTTAAGTAATTTCCCATAATATAATTAAGGCATTGGGGGATGTAGGCTCAGCATATAATAGTCATCCTATGTGATAGAATAACTAGGAAACTTCTTTTACATGCACTATGTTATTTAACTAATTCTGTCTGTGTTAAAAAACAACAACAACAAATTAAAAGTTCAAAGTTAGAGAACCTGATCTTTTCTTCTAACAATGAATTCCCTTATAAAAAGCCATTTCCTTGAATCTGGTAAATACTTACATTTCAAAGTGGAAAGTTAAAGGAATTTTTCAAAAAACTTTTTTTTTTCCAAAGAACTAAGGGTAGACAAACTACACATTTGAAAACCAGTGAACTCTGGTGGAATTGCACATACCCTCTTTTTGAAAATACTCTTAAGTGGGAAATGCCTTACAGCAATAACCAATTTTTTTCCCCTATTGCCCAGACATTTCTCTAAGATTGATGAATGGAAGTCACCGATGTGAAGGACGAGTTGAAGTATACTATAACAACATGTGGGGCACAGTGTGTGATGACAGCTGGGACCTCAGGGATGCACAGGTGGTGTGCAGACAGTTGGACTGTGGAAGAGCTATTGCAGCCCCAGGACGGGCATATTTTGACCGAGGCTCAGGATCTATTGCTTTGGATGACGTGGAATGTGCTGGTAATGAAGAAAAATTGTGGCATTGCCTTAACAGCGGCTGGTTCTCCCATAATTGTGGTCATCATGAAGATGCTGGAGTTAGCTGTTCAGGTACAATTTTATTTCCACTAGAACAAATTGTGGAGGAATCATTCAAAGGTAGTAGGATGGAATAAAGGACCTTTTGGCCCAGCAATTCTATATAAACTCAAAAGAGCCTGTTTCTAAACAAGAGGGTGTTTTGTTTTGTTTTTGTTTTGTTTTGTGAGGACCTGCGCTCTATCCACTATGCCACCTAGCTGCCTAACCAAGTGGTTCTTAAACCTATGCATTTGGTTAACATAGTGGACAGAGCAGTAGATAGAAATATTTACCTAAGCTTCCCTTGTCTTTCTTAGTTACAATGGATTCTTCAACGTCAACAGTGATGGTAGATCATGACTCAACATCAGGTATTTTTTGGTTCTTCTTCAGTTGATAAAACATTATCTAAGTCATCTTTTCAATGGCAAAGACACAGTCAGTTGCTCTCCAGTTGCTCTCAGGGACACCCAAAGATAGGTTATAGACTTGCATTTTTAACCTTTACATTCCATCTTAATGGAAAGAGGGTGGAAGGAGGAGTAACACTTCCTTCTGTCGCTCAGGTTAATCTTGGCTCACCTTTCCAAAACTTTGACACTCAGTCTTCATCATTTCAATAGTGATTTCACATGATTTCTTTGATGTGAATATTCCTGCCAACCACATACATGTAATCTCTTTAAGATTTAGTAGATAATCATTAAAAGCTATCATGATGAGAAAATCATTACTCTATGAGCAACCCAGTGATGAACATCAAAAATAATTATAACATTTATATACTTTATAATTTGCAAAATACTTTATAAATATTATCTTATTTGATCCTTACAAAGACCCTGGGGAGGTAGGTGCTATTATTATCCCCATTGTACAGATGAGAAACTGAGGCAAACAGAGATTAAGTGAATTTCCCAGGGTCATGGAATATCTAAGGCTGGATTTGAACTTAGATCCTCCTGATTCCAGGTCCAGTGCTCTATCCATTGAGTCACAGAGCTGTCTGTATTTCTGAACTTAACTGCCTGGTTCTCAGACAATTAGACACACAGTCCATCTCCTGGCCTCCTTGAGAAGCTTTCTGGACCTTGAGGTCCCACCAGAGTCTGTACTCCATGGACATATTCACTGAAAAACCCAGGTCACTTTCATACTGTGATAAAACATTGGATAAAGACAATTGATTCACATAATTGGTCCTAATAGTAGCCAAATTCCCAACATAATCAACTGGAATCTTTATTAGTTAAAAATGCAAGTCAGTAGAGTGTTTGATGGGTCAGAGAATACAACATGGTGCTGTGGAAAGAGTAATAAATTTGCAATTTGAGGACCTGGGTTCAAATCCTAGTTCTCCAATTTACTACTACCTGTGCAACCATAAGCAAGGCACTTAACCTCTTCTGGCCTCAGTTTCTTCATATGTAAAATGAAAGGATCGGACTAAATGATCTCAAAGTCTCCTTCTACCTCTGAATTTGTGATCCTATTAATTATTCATTGGGGTAGGTAAGCCAAAATAATCAGTAGCCACAATCCTTTGTTTCGCTTTTAAATCCACCAGATGATTTTCTAAAGAAAAGGAATCCCCCAAATGTTATTTGGAGGTCAGAGTTGACACTAAATCATTAACCTGGATAACCTGAGCAAATACAAGTTGAATGATAAAAAGAAGAGCCCCAGAATCTGCAGCAATAATGGAAGAACACTAGCCTAGAGTTAGAAATTGGTTGCAAATGATCCCCAAAGTAGATAATCAAACCACTTTCCAATTGCAGCAGCAGCTTTTCCAAGTTCAACAGAATCACACCCAGCAGTTAGTAATGCTCTCTCATGCATTCTCGCAATGCATCTCATCACATCTGTAGCTCAGGGAAACTGTATCATTATGTCCAATGAATCCTTCCTTCACACTGTTGCCAAACTGATTTTCCTAAAATGCAAATCTGACCATTTTACTTCCTTACTCAACAAACCCCGGGGGCTGCCTAGTACCACCAGGGTCAAATATACTCTGTATGGCATGCACAATATTTTACAAACTTTATTTAAATTATTAATTATTTAAAATTTCTTTAAATTATATTAATTTACTCAAAAGGTCACATATATAAACTTTTACAACCTGACTCCAACCTACTTTTCCATCTTTATTGCATATTACACCCCTCCACAAAGACTGAGAGTCAGTCAGGCTGGTCCACTTATTGTTCTATACACATGGGATCCCATCTTCTCTCTCTGGGTCTTTATACTGGATCCTTCTCCCCAAAGCCTGGAATGGACTTCCTCCTCACCTCCAGCTCTCAGAATCTCTATTTTCCTTCCAGGTTGAGCTCAAACACCAATTTCTATAGGATCTTTTTTTTTTTTGGCTTTTTGAGGGCAATTGGGGTTTAGTGACTTGCCCAAGATCACACGGCTAGTTTTGTGTTAAGGGTCTGAGGCCACATTTGAACTCAGGTCCTCCTGACTCCAGGGCTTGTGCTCTATTCACTGTACCACCTAGCCGACCCAGGAGGTCTTTCTTGAAAAGCCTTCTTTCTCCTGTCCCAGCCCTACCTCTGGCACAGCTATTAGTGCCTCCTCAGAATCACTATATATCTATTATATTTTGCATATATCTATACACACTGTCTCTCACAGCTAGACTCTAAGTTCTTTGAAGGAAGAGACATGTTGCTCTATCCCAAATGCTTAGTAAAGTACTTAGCAATAATAGGTGCTCAATAAAAGCTTGTAAATTGATTATTAGAAAATATAGTTGGGGTGGCTAGGTGATGCAGTGAATAGAGCACCAGCCCTGGAGTCAGGAGGACCCGAGTTAAAAATTCAGCCCCAGACACTTGACATACTTGTGTGACCTTGGACAAATCAGTTAACCCCAATTGCCCTGCCTTCCCCCCTCCAAAAGAAAAGAAAAGAAAATACAGTATATATACTGCTAGAAATACCTTACATGTATACAGATAGTCCCTGAATTATAGTTAGTCTATTGATATTATAGTCAATGCTACCCCCTCCTAACTTCTACTTCCATATTCCTCTGCCACCAACCTCATTGTCACTGGAACTATTAGAGAAACTCTAATTTCAGAAGAAAAGGAAGAAATTGTGAGAAAAAAAACAGGAACAGCTTTGGGAAATTATCACTAGGGGCTAACCCCTGGGAAGGGATGGTTTGTTTTCATGGTAATCTTTTTGATCGAAAATATCTGCTCAAGCTCACATATAGGCAACCTTAAATTTTCACTTCCTCACTGACTAAAATTCTGTAAATTAGATATTTTTCATTTTAATTCTTTTAAAATATAAATAACTCTGGGGGCAGCGAGGTGGCACAACGAATAGAGTACCAGCCCTGGAGTTAGAAGGACCTAAGTTCAAATCCAGCCTCAGACACTTAACACAAAAACTAGCCATGTGACCTTGGGCAAGTCACTTTACCCCAACTGCCTTAGCTTCCCCCCTCCAAAAAGCAAAAAAAAAAAAAGTAACAAAATAAAATATAAATAACTCTGGAGAATTTACTTATTCATATATGATGAGAATTGGTAATTACTTTCTCCTAATACCTAGCTGAGATCAAATGCAGTCGTAAATGGAAGGAGTTTTTGTTGGTTTGTTTTGATTGACTTTTATTAGAGAAGAGAGAATAGCATTTAGGCAGTAGAGTAGGGTGAGGTAATATAAGGGGAGATTTAATAAATCAAGAATACTATGCACCAGGGAAGCACCAAAAGTAGGAGAGGAAGGAGGGAAGAGGGAAGGAAGACGAAGACGAATTCTACCCATTTCAACATTCTGCCTCCGTGTAGCCCTGTGCTCAGAAAGTATGAAAAACTTTTTCCTCCTCTTTCCTCCTATACTGCATATCCTTGAGTTTCCTGTACCCAGAATTCAGCTAAGAGACAAATAAACCATAGTATCAAGGGGATCAGTTCCCTGGTCCCACGTCCCAAAATTCCATTTTGCATTACAGTGTTGTAAATAATGATCCCTTCATTAGAGGAGCCATCTCTAAATTATTTTTGCAGCATCTTACCTCCTCTTAACCCTTCTCAGATTTAGCCTAGTACTATTTTGACTAGAATTAATCTAATGTATTAAGAGTTATTTTCAACAAACAAACAAAAATTATTAAGGACTGAAATTGAAGGACTGGCTCTGGAAAATCTGAAATTGAAATTAAAGTCTACTTGAACTGACTTTCATAATAGTCTTTACTCTGGTGATTCCAGTCACCCCTTCTCCAACCCTACCCAAGTTCCTAAAATCAATTAATTAATCAATAAATGTTTACTGAGCACCCAATCAACCAAAAAAACAAACCTAAAGTGAAGGATTGTCTTGGCAAAGAAAGAGTGATTAGAAGGTTCTGCCTGGCCCCACATGGTAAAACTAAGAACAGCTGGTTTGAATCCCAGCTCTGCCACTAATTAGTTCTGGGACTTAACCTTACTTGGCCTCAGTTTCCTTATCTATAAAATGGATCGTATTAAATGATCACCAAGGTTCTTTCTGGCTTTTACATTCTATGAGTCATTCACTCAGCTGGCTACCCTCCTCATCTGTTACATAACGGGACTTCACTAGTTCATCCCTAAGCTCCCTCCTGATTCTAACTGGCTGTGTATCACATTCAAGGTCATGGAGAGAGTCAGGTACAGAGCCCAGACTAAGAGCTGGGTGCCCTAACTCTCAATGCAATAATCTCAACACTGTGTCATAATGTTGCTCGTTTTACATGAAAAATCCAGAAGAGCCCATGTGACAAAAACTGGGTTTTATATAATATAAAGGGAAGTGGAGAATTCTAGTATATGGACAATCTGGTTCAGAAAAAAAAAAGCTCAGGGTGGGGACTATACCAACAAAAATGTGCTGAATGATTGCTAATTAACAAGTATTTATTAAGTCACTCTTAGGTGCCAGGTACCATGCCAGGGGCTGGGGACACAAGTAAAAAGAATAAACCAATCTCTCCACCCAATGAGTTCATATTGTAATAAGGAAAATAAAAAGCCAAAAGGTAGATGTCTTGTAGTTCCTTAATATAACAGACATTTGCCCTCTCAGTACCAACAAATCTTTGTGGGCAAGCCTCACCTCAGGTTCCTTCCACCCTCTGTCAATCCAAGGCCCAGGCATCAGGTAGCAGATAGCCAGAACAGATGTTTAGGGTGTGTAGAAGTCTATCAGGATGGCACCTGGATGGCTGTCTGTGATGACGGCTGGTCCATCAAAGATGCCAGGTCATCTACAAACAGCTTGACGGTGAATTAGCTGTGGCCTCACTTCCAGAAGTGGCCCTGGCTCTGGCAGCATTGTCCTGGATGATGTCAATTTTATAGGAGAGGAGTCCCCCTTGGTACAGTGCCCTCATAGTAACTGGTTAACTCACAACTGTGGGCAGCATGAAGATACCAGTGTAGTCGATTCAAGTATGTTGGTTTGGCTCCCTAAAATCGCAATGTCATGTTGCAATAATAAACATTGGAAATCCCTGGCATGTTAAAGTAACTTACATTAAAAAGAAAGAGGTGGATGGTACCCCTATTGTACTATTCTCAGTCCTTACCCCTAAAAATATGCAGACTTTTAAAAACAAGAATGAATGTCCCACCCCAACTGTAGCATCAGGGGAGAAGGGAAGATCAATTCAGTATTTCAGACTTCTTGCTTAGGAATGCCACACTGTAGGGGCGGCTAGGTGGTGCAGTGAATAGAGCACCAGCCCTGGAATCAGAAGGACCTGAGTTCAAATGTGGCCTCAGACACTGAACACACACAAAAAAACCAGTCGTCTGACTTTGAGCAAGTCACTTAACCCCAATTGCCCTACCTTTCCCCCCCCACAAAAAAAAGTGAAAAGGAATGCCGCACTTTATTCCTGTCATGACATTAGCTCATTGGGGCACATTTTCCTAGTTGCATAAAGGGGTTCATCATTCAACCATTTTATCTGCTTTCAAATTTGAAAGTTATTAGCCAGATGATTGAAAATAGCTAGGGCACAATGTTAAAAGCTCAAAGAGGTATAAAATGGAAGGCAAATGTCAATTGTTTACACCTGGTTTCATTGTCAAAGTTTAAATTTCAGTTTCTAATCTTATAACTAACTTATTATTAGTCATCACTAATGCTTTCTTTCTCCACAGATTTCCCATCAATAGAAAAGTCAGGTATCAATTACTCAATACTGATCATGTTAGCTGGGCTAAAAAGCAAAGTCTAGCCTTAGAACATAATTTTGTCCTAGTTCATTCACCCACGGTGAACCTACAGGCTTTTCAAGAGGTCATTTAAGTTACTGTGGAAAAGAAAATTTGCTGTTCCATGTTCCTACAAGGATATCCTCCTAATAACTATCCCCTCCCTCACTAAATGTCTGGTATCTTATGGCAGACAGGACAATAGGAATAATGTTGGCTTTGAAATCTGAGGACTAAAGTTCAAATCCTGCCTCTGTCACTGCCTGTGTGATCTTGGGCATTTTCTTAACTTCTCTAAGCCTCAGTTTCCTCATCTGTAATTCAAGGTATTAGACTAGATTGGACCCAAATTTGTGATGCTGTGAACCTATGGCTACTCAGTTTGCCCTGCTCTGTTACCTACCTGACAGTGTTAGATCATGCCCCAGACCTTTCCCTCCTCCAAATGTTGTCCTGCATCATCCTCAGGGTAGATATGATACCTTATATTTACGAAGTTAATAGATTGATGTGTTCAGTTCTGTATATCACATTTTGGAATAGCCTAGACATGCCGTAGTATATCTGAAAGAGGATGATTAAGAAACTGAAGGGGACTAAAAAAACATGACATGTACTGTTTGATTGCAGGAGATAGAAATGCTTAGCTTAGGGAAGAGAATATTCAGAGGGGACTTACCTATCCTCAAGTTCCTGGAGAGTTCTAGTGAGGAAGGGTTATTACTTAGGTCTGCTTGGTATCAGAGGGCAGAAGTAGGAATAATGGATGATAGTTGTGAAGAGACAGATTTGGGCTTGTTATAAAAATAACTCTTTTACTGTTAAATTTATCCATAAGTGGCCATGTCCAGAGAGAATGAGATTTTCACTGAAGATCTTCCAACAAAAAGTAAATAAATGTTTTGGTGGGATTGTAGAGGGGATTCTCAGCCAGGTGTAAATGGCACTAGACAGACTCTGAGGTTCACTTTCAGAGCTTAAATTCCGAGATTTGGTGAGACTAAGAGAGTATTAGTAGAGGTGTGGGAGTAGCATCCAACAGGTAACGAATCTCATAATTTCATAAAAACCACCAACAACAAAAACCCCAAACTTCTCTGTCTTACATTTTCCATTTTAGAAGGCAACATCTTGTGTTTGGGCTTAGTAGTGTGGTAATCTAAAATGATGGGGGTGGTTAGCTAGTGGCAGAGGACAGAGAATTGGGCTTGGAATGAGCATGATTTCAAATCTGGCCTCAGGCATTTACTAGCTGGGTGACCCTGGGCAAGTCACTTAATCCTGTTTACTTCTGTTCCCCATCTGTAAAATGACGTGGAGAAGGAAATGGCAAAACATGGGGTCATGAAGAGTCTGACACAGCTGAACAACAAAAACCTAAAACATAGAAATGATAATAATGATTTTCAAACTTCCTGTTAGTATAAAATGTGATTTAGGTTTGACTTGTGCTTTTTGTTGTGATTTCAGTATCAACCACAGAAATGACCACCTATCCTGGTAATTGTTTTTCTTGTTGTGTTGTTACTTGATGAACTACAGATATGCCTTAAAATGCTTTTGATAATAAAGATGAAATATTTGTCTAATTCAAATTAAATCAACTAATATGAATTGACTTCCTCATCTTGGCAAGACACTAGGCATATAATTCTTCCATTCTTCCTAATCTTTAAGAATGCATTCTCTGAATGCAAGTTAAACAAATGAATTCTTTAAACTCTCATAAATTTGCCTTTTCCAAGTTAAGGAAGATATACCCTCTTTCTAATACTATGACATTTGGTGAATGAGAGTGATTCTTCATGGTTTTATAAATTTTGATGGAAAGAGCAATGAACTGGGAGTCAAGATGTTTGGGATCTAGTCCCAGCTTTGCTATCAGTGTAACCTTGCTAACATTTTATCTTTCTGGCTCTCAGCTTTCTCATATGTGAAATGTTGGAGTAAATCACCAGCTCCAAATGTAATTTTTGTATGCCGTAATTTCTTATAATGAGGAGTTCTTTTATCAAGCATCCTTAATTGGTAACTTATCACAACTTTTTTCCTTCTTATTGCTCATTCTGTCAAGAGATTGAACAGAACAGGAAGTGAGGTAAAGCATTCCTAGCAATGTGTGCTTTCTGAGGACCAGCCTAGCTAATTGAGAGGTTCATCCCCAGTATATTGGTAGATTGCCATCATCTAAGAATTCATCAATCAACTCTCAGTGAATTCAAGGGCTCATAAAATGCCATGTAGGAAAATAGTGTAATGGTAGTGTATGTTTGCCTAATGGGAAGATCTTTCCCATCCATTAATAGGCCCATGTGACTGCTTAAAGCCACATAGAAGCCTAAGTCACATGAGTTTGAGTATCATGAAGTCTGTGGCTGAGAGGAGTTTGCTAACTGGATGGAGCAGAACCCAGAGGAAGTTGGTCAGAGCAGTTAGAACTGAGGGAGAGAGAGGAATCAGTCAGTGAGCTGTGAGTGTTCATTTGTGGGAAGGCCCTAGCAGGGGGAAGGCTTGGGGATGGTGGTGCCCTCTACATTGTTATTGTGTATAGATTTCTTTGTTGCTATGAAGGATTTGGCTTTCTGGTGTTTGAATAAATGTTTTGGTTCTGTCTTCCATATGGAAAGTCTGTTATATTTTGTGATTCAGAATTATGCTGGTATATTCATAGCCACCATAGGTGCTGTGAATATCATGTTGGCACTACAAATAGGTCATTCAGTCCCTTAAAATTATTCCAAAGGATGTTTTGTTGGGGGTAGTAAGCTCCTTGAGAGAATGGACTATGTTTTGCCTTTCTTTGTATCCCTAGTTCATGTTACAGTGCCTGGTAGATAGTAGGTGCTTAATGAATGTTTGTTCACCTACCATGAGAATATGGCAGCTTTCTCCCATGACAAACAGGAAAAGTTGGGCACATTCCCCAGACATCTTTAGCTGCCTTGATTTACTGATACATCCTTTATAAATCCATTATTCATGTATTTAACCACTTCCATTTTGAGTCAACTTATTTTCCATGAAGCCAGGACCCAGAGCATGACATTACCAATTGAATTGTTTTGGTGCACAACTAGAGAGGGCCTCAATTTCAAATTCTATTGTTCCATGATGGGAGATATTTTCAAGAGTTTACCAAAGAAAATGGAGTCCATCATGACTTTATAACCAAATTTTTAAAAATCTGGCTTGATGCAGCCTTAGGATTCCTGTTTTCTTCCACAGTTTAATTCCAAGAAGAAGAAAAAAACCTTCCATATTTTCAACTTTCCTTTTTAGAAGCCAGCATTTTATGTCTGTGTTTAACATGAAACAAAAGAATAAAACTTGTAAATGAAAATATAACTATTAAACTTCTTGATCACTAAAAATGGAACACAGATTTTACTTATAATGTCTTTTTTTCATTTTCAGCATCAACCACAGAAGGGACCACCTCACCTGGTAATCATTTTTGTTGTTGTTTTCTTGTGTTATGGAACACAGATGTGTTACAGAATGTCTTGGCTATTGAGAAGGAATGGTGTTTCTGTCTAATTCCAATGAAATCAATCAATATTTACTGAACATCTCCTATTGAAAACATTGTGTACATAACTTTCTCCTTTCCTCACTATTTCATACATGCTCATCTCTCAAGCCAAGTTAATAGTTTTACACTCTTTACTCTTCCATAAACTTGCCCTTTCTCAGATTTCGAGGATAAACTCTGCTTCTGATATTCTGGCATCTGGTGACTTAAGTTCATATTTATTTATCCTGATTATATAAATTTCTGATTTTATAAACTCTTATGCAAAGGGCTCTGAACTGAGAGTTAAGAGACTTGGGTTCATGTCTCAGCTTTGTCATTGACTGGCTCTGGGATCTTAGACAACCTTTTTCACCTTGTAGGCCTCACTTCCCTCACTACTGCAGTGAAGGAGTTGAGATTAGACAATCTCTAGGGTCCTTTACTACTCTGATATCATATGACTTTCTAGACTGAATATATTTTCCTTCTTCCAGTCAATATAATTATCATGTTTTCTGGACTTTCCCTCCTTTCTACTGCTAATTTACCATTCTATCAAAAGGTAAAAAAAAAAAAATGGAGTGATGGCAAATGCATAGCTGACCATTCTGATCTGAGTTGGAAACGTTTGGGTGAAGTAATGTTTTGAAACTATTCAGAAATGTCAATTATTCATGCTGAGCCTCGATACTATTTTTCCTTAACTCTTTAAGGGATGAATATATTATCACCTCAACACTCATATGCATACGTGATTTAGAGTCCTCTGGTTTCTAATCATAATTCTGCCATTCTTAGAAAGGCATTCATTATTCAAATACAATAGAATCAATGATTATGTTTTACAAACAGAAAAATCTCTTACTCTATTCAGTATTCTCCTATTTGTTTTACAATTTCAAGAAAAAAAACTTTTCTATTTTAAAAGCCAGTGTGTTGTGTGTTTGTTTGATAGGACTTAACTGTAAATCTTCTAAATCAGTGGTTCTCAACCTTTCTAATGCCGCGACCCTTTAATACTCGTATGTGGGCGTGTCTGCATGTGGACAGACTCTCCTGGAGACAGACAGAGGAGCTGTGTCTCCGTTCCTAAGACCATCAGAAATATGTGTTTTCTGATGGTCTTAGGCGACCCCATTTGACGGGGTTGTGACCCACAGGCTAAGAACTGCTGCTAAATGAAAATATAACTCTTAAATTTCCTGTTCACAAATGATGGGGTGTAGCTGTAATTTACACTGTTTTTGTTTTTGTTATTGTTTTGCAATTTCAGTCTCAACCACAGAAGAAATCACGACACCTGGTAACTATTTTTGTTGCTGCTTTCTTGCTTTTTTGGAGTACACATGTTGGAATGCCTTGGTTAATGAGAGGGAATGTTGTTTATGTCTAATTCAAATGAAATCAACCAGTTCTAAGTACCTGCCCTCTGGAGGCACTGGACCCATACTTTCTCCTTTTCCTCACCATTGTACACATGAGAGTCTCTCAAGCCAAGTTTATTCTTTTACTCAGTTTAATCTTTCAGAAACTTTCCCCTTCTTGGATTCAGAGGGTAAATTCTACTTGTGATCTAGAATTTGATGAACAGGCCCTTTTTGATGTGTTTCATGACCCTATAAAGTTTGATAGAAAGAACAGAAAACTGGGAGGTAGGCAACCAGTTCCCCTGACAGGCTGTGTGACCTCATATAAGTCACTTCATCTTAATGAGCCTCAGTTTCCTCATCTGTTTCTGCATTCCCTCTTAGTCACAAATTGGGAGAGATGCACCAGACATCTCACCAGTATTCCCAAGTCTTCCACTTCCTTCATCAAAGACTCTGAGGTTCACCTTTCTCACCATAACCTCTCATTCCACTTCCCTCCTCCTGTTCCTATCCTTTGCTCTTTTTTCCAGCTTCTTACACCTTCCTCTCCTCTATATTCTCCATGATCCAGTCACACTGGCCTACTTGACATTCCTTGAATAGAACAGTCCACCTCCCATCTTAGTGCCTTTGTACTATGTGTCTCCCATTCCTGGAATGCTCTGACCCACCATCCTCTGTAGGAGTACTTTCCTGCACCCCTCTTCCCTAGCTCTGACTATCTTCCCCTTCCATATAATCTTCATCTATTGTCTCTTTTCTATGTGGCTAGTCATTTACATGTTACCTCTCCCTTTAGAATGTACAGTCCTTGAGGGCAGGACTGGTTTTTGTCTTTTTTTGTACCTCTATTCTTATCCCAATGCCTGGCACAGACCATTTAATTCAATGGGCATATCTACTCTCATAGGTCCCCTTTAATTCTAATAGAAAATATAAACCTCATTGTTTGGCACTTAAAGCTCTTTATAACCAGGCTCCCAAACTACCTTTCTGGCTTCATTGCACATTTTTCCCTCCCTCCCTTACTCTGCAATCCAGCTAAACCATCCTTCTCTCTGTTCTTCACACAAGAAAGTTCACTCCTCATCTGTGAACCCTTGTACTGTCAATCTTCTGGACCCAGAATGTCCTTGTTCCCCTTCTCCACCTCACAGAGTCTCCATTGTCCTTATTTCTAGTTAGGTTTTTTTGGTGGTTGTTTTTTTTCCCCACATCCCAGCACCTAGCCCATTGCCATGAAGATAGTAGGGTTTAATAAATCCTTGTTTATTGATGGTTTGGGTAGATTGTCACTAGGATCTCTTCCACCTCTGATTTGCTGGGATTGTTAGATTGAAGAGTACTTTTATTCATTCTAACCAATTTGTGACTTCTCCAGACTTCCCTTTCTTCTGGATTATTAGTCAACTTTTTGTCAAAAGGTAGAAGGAAACAGAAAGTGATGTGAAGGTACAGTTGAGTAGAGTTTAGGGGATTCCTTCTAATTCCATGAAGATGCTGCTTTCTCAAACACTGGGATATTAACTGTGACAAATGTAAACTATACACTCTGTAAATGTCTAACAAGTCCATCTCAAACAAACTGAAAGTACAAATCCTAGTGCTGGTGCTGAGCAAATCTCTTCAGAAGAGCCATTATGACTTAAAGTTTGTTTAAAAATGTTTTCCCATCAAGTGTTAATCAAAACTAAAGATGAAACACTAACGAATGGTGAATTATCATGCTTTAGTTGTTTATCCTTTTTAGATTTTATTTCTGTTTGTTCTCTGCTATTTCATCATACTCCATTATTTAAACTTTCTGCATGCTAACTTTTCATTTGTGTGATCAAAATAAAATTGTAATCTACCTATCTATCTATATCTATATATCAAGACATGATGTCTACTTTTAGAGAAACAACTTGTCTAAGCATTGTGAAATCCATTACCCCATACAATAATCACTTAGTTTTGAGCGGCCATGAACCAAGAATTCACCAATCAACTCTGTTATTCAGAGTGTCCCAAAAGTCATAGTGCTTTCTAGTCAATTAAATAAACACTTATCAAAGCCTATAATGTGTCAGTACTGTGCTAAGACCTGGGGGATACAAACAAGAAAGACAGTCCCTGTCCTCTAGGACTTTTACAATCTAATGGGGGAAGAAACACAAAATGGAAAGTGAAAATGAAGGAAATGTTTGGAAATTGAGGAGAGAAGGTACCCTGGCCAGTGGTATGATGACAGGGGAGTTAAATCCAAAGAGTGAAGCTCATGGGAAATGAGGAGTTTCTGAGCATTCTTTAAATAGAGGCTTTGGGCATAGTTTTTGCTCTACCCTCTAGTCTCCAATCAGAGAAGTAGAGGCTACTGAGGATCCTGATGAAGAGTGAGTACCAAAGCTGATACAGTCTCTAGAATGATGAGTTTCCTGTTGACTGGCTTTCCCTGGAAGCATAGTAATGACGGAGCTAAATATAGTTTTAAGCTTTCATAACTTCAGAAAAATAAATGCTACAAACTTATAAAAAAGCAACACTTGAAAGGTCAATTAAATTTTTATACTCACATTTATTATTAAAATTCAGCATAACTGTCAGCTATTATACTTAAATCTAGCCAATTTTTAAATTTTATGAAAACTTTGATTAGCTGTTGATGATGAACAGGTACATTTGTCACGCTAGCCTTAAGATCATCCAAAGACCAATGCTACGTGACATTTTCATATGATCTGACAAGAAAAGGTCCAATGGAGATAGAGCAAATGACCAAAGGCCCAGAACAAGAGGATTTCCTTTAGCGAGGCCCCCAGAAAGCATCGTCCAGCAGATGTCACTCCCGTGATACGTAATGGCAGGGTACCTTGTCTTTTTTAAAATTAACACTAAAATATATTATTCAAATTTCACAAAACCATATGGGTTTAAAAGAACCTTAAACTTTCAAATTTTTCAAAAATCTTTATCACTTATACAGCTGAAGTAATTAAAGCTTAAAATTTCACTAAGACTTTTAGGAAGCCCTATATATAGACAATTAAGTGCCACGTTGACTAATGGTTCATTCAGTTTAGTCCCTCTAAATGACATCAAAGAGTATTTTGTTAGAAAATATGGTGATTTATCTCCATGGCAAAGAAAATTTGGGGATCTTCCATGGCTAACCATAGTTCCCTTGATTTACTGGTATCTCCACTATGTACCTAACATCTGTGAATTGACCTAATTCAATCTTGACTCAAGTTATTTTCCATGATCCCTAACCACATGTTATTAACTTACTATTGTACTGGACCTCAATTAGAGAAAAATATCTCTTTCTATTTATATTACGCTGTGACTAAAATATTTTACTAGGTGGCCAAAGACAAGACAGTCTCTGATGCTTTTTCATGACCCACAAAAGGAATATTTCCTCTCTGCCTTAGGATTCCTCTATTCCTCCTTCACAGTTTGACAGAAGAAAAGCTTTCCTGTCTTTTATTTTCCATTTAAGGGTGAAATATCTTGTTCCTGTGCTTAGCGTGTCTGAAATTTAAAGTGTATATAACCTAACTGTCTTGCAATGGTGAGATTCAAGTTTGATTTATGCTGTCTTTTTATGATTTCAGCATCAACAATCAAAGTGACCACTTCATCTGGTAATTGTTTTGTTATTGCTTTCTGGCTTTGTGGAATATAGACATGCCATGGAATGCCTTGGTTATTCAGGGGGAATGATGTTTAAATTTTGTTCAAATTGAGTCAACTAATATTTGTTGAGCACCTGCTCTCTGCAAGCCACTGGCACCGAGTTCCCTCACTCCTCCACTATTGCCTACAGATAAGTCTCTCAAACCAGGTGAAAAATCCTAGTTTCTTTTCTCTTTCACAGTTTTGTCTCTTCCTAGCATCAGAAAAGAAGCCCTAATTCTAGGCATTCTGGAATTTGGTAAACAAGGTCATCTTTGCTCTTCTCTTAACCTTCATGATTTTAGAAACTTCATAAGTTTGTTTGATTTGATGGAAATTGCCGTGTCTTGAATTCACACGATAGCTCTGCTTCTGGCCGGATACATATGGGACCTTTTCCAAGTGATTTCATTCCTATGAAATGAAAGTTGGATTCAATCTCCACCATACTTTATGGTTCTGATATTCTGCTACATTTCAGACTAAACGACTTACTTATTTCAGTCTATCTAATCTGTGGAATTCTAAGTTTTCCCCTCCTTCTTATTATTCACTCATTTCTTTGTCAAAAAATAGAATAAAAATTGAAATCATGGGTGATGCATAACTGACAAATTTAATATGAATTTGGAGGTAGTTGGATGGTATAGTGCATAGAGAAGAGGAAGCAGGGATACCTTAGGTCAAACCCTGACTCAAATATTTTCTGCCTGTGGAACTGAGTAATACCCTTTTTCAACTCTAGTTTCCTCATTTGGGAAATGGGAGTCATAGCATCTACTTCCCAATATTGGTGCAAGAATCAAATGAGATGAAAAGCTCTTTACAAACTTAAAAGCCCTATATGTATGTATGTATGTATGTATGTATGTATGTATGTATTTATGTACGTATATATACATGAATTCATGTGTAATGTGTGTATGTTAACTAAGGTTATTGTTACTACTAATAATATTTGCAGTCATTGTCAGTGAAGAATCGATAGCAATTGATTGAAGTGATTTTTAAATGGTCTTTGAATGCAGCTATAATATTATTTTACATGTAAAGTATTTGGGAGTTGGATGTATTATCACTTCAATACTTCAAAAAATCCTCATTAATTTGGGTGGATGAATACTCAACACTATATCCAATTATATGTCTGTCATTCCCATGAAGATCGTCACTAATCATTCAAAGACAAGAGACTTAAGATGACATTTCACAAATGAAACAGAAAAATATTCCTTCTCCCTGAATTCCTGATTATTTCACACTTTTATGGAAGAAAAAGTTCTCCATCTTCAGTTTTCCACTTAAGAAGTTCACATCTTTGGGGCAGCTAGGTGGCCCAGTGAATGGAGCACCAGCCCTGGAGTCAGGAGGATCTGAGTTCAAATCATTTGAGACTTGAAACTTACTAGCTGTGTGACCTTGTGCAAGTCACTTAACCCCAATTGCTTTGACTCCTCCCTTTAAAAAAAAAAAGCCCATACCTTATATCTCAGTTTAATATGGCAGTGAGAACTATTACTAAATATTTGGATTTAGTAAAAATGAAACTGTAAACTTCAAAATATTTATTCTCTTAAAATGGGATTTAGGTTTAATTTATGCTCTCTTTTTCATGATTTCAGCGTCAACCACAGAAGAGACCACCTTGTCTGGTAACTAGAGTTGGAATGTTAAGTTTAAATCAAATGAAATAAAAGCATGTTTATTGTTTATCTTCTCTCTGTAAGGCATCCAACACATAAGTCAGCTAATTAATAAGCATTTATTAGGGATTTCCTATGCAAAGAAAGGCAAATGACAGTTCCTGGCCTCAAGGAGCTCATTATCTAATGGACAAATCATTGCTCCATTCTCATAGATGTACAAGCATGTCTATGAAGGCAAGTTAATCATATTCAATTCTTCAGTCTCTCAAAAACTTGCTTCTTTAGAGTTACATGAGATAAACTCTTAACTCGAATATTATAGAATTTGGTGACTGATAGTAATTCTTCATGATCTTTGATGGAAAGAGCACTGAACTGCAGACGAAGATAATTGGGCTTAGACCAAATTTTGCTACTGATGGCTGTTTGACCATCTATAAGTCAATTGATTTTTTTTCTGTCACTCAGCTTCCTCATCAGTATAAGTGATTTAGAGGAGATTACAAGCTCACACATGGTGTCAGTTTTCAGGATGCAGAGTTCTTTTATTCAGATCACCCCACTGATGACTTATCATGACTTCTCTACTTGTTACTGCTCATTCTGCCAAGACAGAACAAAACAGAAAGTTATATGAAGCAGTCCTAACAACAGACAATGTCTGCTTTCAGAGGACCAGTGGGAAGGCTCATCCCCAGGAGAACATCACTTTGGTGGTGGGTTGCCATCACCAAAGAATTCATCAATCACCTCTCAGTTGCTCAAAGGTCTATAAAGTGCCGCACGGGAAAATGGGACAATGGGAATGATTATTTTTTATTGTTGTTGCCTTTGCCTTTCTTTGGTTCCCCGGCACTGAACATGGTTCCTGGCACATAGTAGGTACTCAGTAAAAGCTTGTTGACTTGACTGGAGAATGTGGTAGCTGCCCTCCATGTCAAAGAGGAAGAGTTAGGCAAGTTCCTCAGGCATCCTCAGCCCCTTTGATTTACTGATGTCTTCTCTGTGGATCCACCATCCACAAATTTACTTTCTTCCATTGTGAAGCTACTCATTTTCCATGAGGTCAGAACCCAGAGTATAATATTACCTCTTCAATGAGTAGTGATACGTAACTAGAGAGAATCCCAATTTCTAACTTTATAATTATAGGATGGAAAATGGTTTCACTAGTTTGTCAAAGATATGAGAGTGTGCTAAATTTAAAAAAAAAATAATTGACTCTTGGCCTTAGTATTTCTCAGTCCATTTCATAGTTTATTTCAGGGGGGAAACTTCCATATTTTCAATTTCCTTTCGAGGAATTAGCACTATGTGTCTGTGCTTGATGTGATTAAAGAATAAATCTTACAAATGAAAACTTGCTATGAAGATTCTTGTTCACCAAAAATGGAATGTAGATTTGACTTACTCAGTTTTCTGTGTTTTTTTGGTTTTTTTTGTTTTGTTTTTTGCAATTTCAGCATCTACCAGAGAAGCTGACTCTTCGTCTGGTAATTGTTTTTGTTTTCTTTATTGGTTTTTTTTTTTTTTTTTTGGCTGCTTTGTTGCTTTCTGAAATGCGGGTGTGCTACCGAATTCCTCGGTTCTTGAAAAGATATGCTGTTTTTGTTCCATTTAAATAATATCAATAAATGCTTATTGCTTGTTTTTTTTCTGCAAGGTACTGAGCACATGGTTTCTCCATTTCCACACCATTGTATACATGCAAATCTTTCATAACCAAGTCCCAAATCTCACTTTCTTTGCTCTACCATAAACTTACCCCTCAAATTTAGAGAGTCAGCTATATTTCTGATAGTCTGGCATTTGGTGAACGAGCCCAGGTTATTCTTCCCATGTCTTTCAAGATTTCGTAAATGTTTACTGTAAGAGTATTGGATTGGGAGTCAAGAGACTCTAGTTGAAATCTCAGCTCTACAACTGTTTGGCTAAGGAACGTGGTACAAGTTTTTTCGTATTGTAGTCTTCACTTCCATCACCTGCACAGTGATAGAGTTGGAACTAGACAATCCCTACAGTCTCTTACTACTCTGATATTATGTGACTTTCTAGACTGAAAAGTTCTGACTTCCAGTCAATCTAATTTGTGGATATTTTGGACATTCCCTCCTTTCTACTGCAAACTCAACACTCTGACAAAAGGAAGAATTTAAAAATTCAGTGATGTGGGATATGTATTTAAAAATTTTTATTTTTCTTTGCAGTTCCGGTATGTGACAAGTTAGAAACAATAGGCTTCCATGAGATTTGGGAATTATCCATGAATTTCCATCACTCATGATACACCTGTGTATTATTATTCGACTACCTATTTGTTTCTTATGTTGTCATCCCTACACTTTAAGGATCTGTCATTGAAATGAGTGCAGGACTTAGAGAGGCTGCCTCTATTTCTCTCATTCTTGAAATATTTTCACTTATTCAAAGACAAGAAAGTCTGGGATAATGCTTCACAAATAAGAACATTTCTTATTCTCTCCCTAAGTATTCCTCTATTTTATAATTTAAAGGGGAGAAATACCTCTTTTATTCTTGACATTTTAAAGCCTGCATTTTATGTCCTTTCCTAACAGGACTAAAGTATAAACCTTCTCACTGAAAATAGAATAGTTAATGCGACTGTTCATAAATTACAGGATGTAGATGTTATTAAGACTCATTTTCTTTGTTTTTTGTAATTTCAGAATCAACCACAGAAGTAACCATTTCATCTGGTAATTATTTTTGTTCTGGATATCTGGCTTTATAGAGTGTAGATATAGCACAAAACGCCTTGGCTATTGAGAGGAAATGATGTTTGTATCTATTTCAAAATAAATCAGCCCAGAATTACTGAACACCTTGTCTCTCTACACAGCCAGGAACATGTAATTTCTTCCTTTTCTAACTATTATTTACAGGCAATCCACTGAAATCAAATTAAATAATTTCTTACAACCTTGCCTCCCCAAGGCTTAAGAGGATAATCCTTACCTGTAATAATGCAGAGTATGGTGAATGAGTCCCTTCCAATTTGCTTCATGATTTTATAAACTTTAATGGAAAGAACACAAAACTAGGAGATAGGAGACCAGTACTTCCCCTGACTTGCTATATGAACTTATATAAGTTCCTTCAGCTTTACAAGGTTCAGTTTCCTCATCTATTTCTTCATTCCCCATCTGTCACACACTCGGATGGCTGCACCTTGGATCTCAAATCGCTCACAAGTCTTTGTACTTCCTTAACCAAAAACTCCAACATTTACTTTTCTGACTATAATCTTACATTCCAACTCTCCCTCTGCCTCATCCCTCCTATACTTACTCTTCACTCTCTTCTCTAGCTTTTTACACCTTACTCCCCTCTCCACACTTGATAACCCAATTCCTTGAATTGGACATTCTGTCTCCCATCTCAGTGATTTTGCACTGCCTAACCTACACACTTGGAATGCTCTGACCCCTCACCTGGTTCTCATCATCTCCTTGGCTTCCTTCCAGGCTCATTTCAAATCACACCTTCTGCTCTTTCCTGCTACCATTGGATGCAAAGGCAAATGCCTGTTTCCTTCCAGTATATCTTTATCTGCTCTGTTTAAATCATCCCTGTACCTAGTCCTTTACAAATCATCCATGAAAGCAGGATTTCCTTAAGGCCAGAAGCTGATTATTGTTGTTACTCTTTTAATTTTTATCCCTAGTACACAGTCCAATGCCTGACACATATTGGGTGCGTAACAAATTCTTCTGGAGTGACTGTTTTTTTTGTTTGTTTGTTTTTAAAAAACTCCACCTCAGGGTGGCTAGGTGGCGCAGTGAATAGAGCACGAGCCCTGGAGTCAGGAGGACCTGAGTTCAAATCCAGTCTCAGACACTTAACACTTATTAGCCATGTGACCTTGGGCAAGTCACTTAACCCCAAATTGCTCTCCAAAAAGCAAAAAAAAAAAGTAAAAAAAAAAACTCCACCTCTAGAGCACTTTCTGTGGCCATGCTGCACCTCTGATTTTACTTTTCTCCCTGATCACTCTTGACCCTAAGATTGGTGTAGTGCCAGTACAATATTTACAGTGTCCATGATCACAATCAAGACCATGACTATAAATATTGCATGAGATGTTGGATCACAAAATATAAAAAACTCTCCATGTAGAGGACAGAACCAAAGCATTTATTTAGACAACAGAAAACTAAATCCCCAAACCAGTAATCCAATTCCATAATAGTAGTAATGAAGTTAACAGGCCATAACAACACAGAGAGCCATGCCATCCTTCAGCCTTCCCACAAACCAACACAAGATCAATATTTACTCACAAACTTCTCTGTCTCCTTCCCTGAGCTCCTCATTCTGCCATCTTCTGGCTTTACCATCTACTGGGGGAAGACAACACACAAAATAGAAAGTGAAAAGGGAGGAAGTGTTTGGAGGATGAGGAGAGAAAGTACCTGATGATGAAGTTGATGGCAATGAGTTCACTCAGTATCTGAGCATTCTTTTTTTAACATTTATTTATTTATTTTTAGTTTTCAACATTCATTTCCACAAGATTTTGAGTTATAATTTTTTCTCCCCATCTTTCCCTTATACCCCACCCCAAAATAGCAAACCTACTGAATACCCCTTCCCCCAATCTATCCTCTCTTATATCCTCCCCCATCACTCCCCTAAATTTCTAGTAGGACAAGATGGATTTCTATACCCCATTGCCTGTATATCTTATTTCCCAGTTGCATGTAAAAAACATTTTTTTAAACATTTGTTTTTAAAACTTTGAGTTCCAGATTTTTTCCCTTCTTCCCTCCTCACCCACCCCCACTGGGAAGATAAGCAATTCAATATAGGTTGTACATGTATACTTACCCAAATCATTTCCATAGTAGTTATACTGTGAAAAACTAACTATATTTCCCTCCATCTTATACCGTCTCCCACTTATTCTATTTTCCCCTTTGATCCTCCCTTTTCAAAAATGTTTGCTTCTAACTACCCTCTTCACCAATCTGTCCTCCCTTCTATCATCCCCCCTCTTATCCCCTGCCCTTCTATTTTCCTGTAGGGTAAGATGAGTGTGTATGTTATACCCTCCTTAAACCAAATTCAATGAAAGTAAGGTTGTCCCATTCCCTTTCACCTTCCTGCTCTTCCCCTCCATTGTAACAGTTTTCTCTTGCCTCTTTTATATGAGATAATTTACCCTAATCTATTTATCCCTTTCTTCTTCTCCCAATAAATTCCTCTCTTACCTCTTAATTTTATTTTTTAGATATCATCCATTCATATTCAACTCATCCTGAGCCCTTTGTCTTATGTATACTTGAACATACAAATGCCCACACTCACATATGTATTTATATACACATACACCCTCCTATATATACATGTATACACATATATATATATATA